>JAWNNL010000323.1:0-181618 GCA_035045005.1 Liodrosophila aerea | reverse complement strand
AGATATGATGACAATCATTCGACTCATTAGACTCATTTTAGTCAATTGCGTTTAGTGGAAAGTTGCCATCAATTCAATATACCCCATTGACTACATGACATTAAGAGTAACTGTATTGAAAAAGAAAAATAAATTTGCCTCTTCTTTTGCGCAGAAAATGGCTTGGAAAATATTTTTCAATCACTTTAATTGTAAGCAGCCGGGAGGCAGTAGCAGCAGCAAGCTATGAAGGGAGGGAAGTGGAGGCCACGGAAGCGCTGGGTAGTACGTCAAATTGCATTGGTTTAAGCTAGAGTATTGGCTGCGGATTGGGGGAGGGGGCACATGGCATATGTTGTGCCATACCCCGTGCTTCTTTCTTTTCCATAAACAAACTCTGGCAAAGAGCAATGCAAATTTAATGTTGTCAAGCTGTCGTATCATGCTGAAATATGCGCATGCTTCTCCTGCCACACACACACACACACACACACACACACACTCATATGGAGGAGACCCCAAAGACAGGGACAATGTTGTTGGGGTTGTAGTCATATGTCCAAACGCTCAAGACGTAATATGAAACGGGGCGGCAAAGACCGCCCCATTGCATGCAGACTTACTTATACTTATAATAAACATAACTGTGTGTGCGTGTGTGTGAGTGTGTGTATATTTGCCGGAGTTAGGGTATGAGCTTAGCTTACTTATTTTAAGATAATGCCGGCAAGTAACAAAGGCCAACAGAAAAAGGGGTACAAATTTCCTGTGCTTCCGTTCGCCTGTCACAACGCTTCGAGAGTGTCAACCCGCGGGCGGAGACCCCCCTCCCGCCCTCACTCTCTGCCTGCTCCCAATGCATATGAAACCTGGTTATTATCGCCTGCAATATTATACCTTCAATTGCTAACCCCTCATATGCTTATATAACTGCCGGGCATTTGTAATAAAACTCAAGCGCATAATTGTTTGCCATATTTCTAAAACTGTGGCAGGGGCAACGGCTCCCCATTGCATACTTTGGCCAGGGGGAGGGGCACAACCCCTGGCCAATTTATGAGCAGGTGGAATTTTTAAGTAGTGTTTGTCTGAGTCTCAGTGTGTGTGCGCGTGTGTGTGTGTCGGTTGCTCTCGTAGTTGCGCTGATTTTGAACCTGATTGCTTTGGAATTTTTGATGAGCTTGCGTTTTAAGCACACACTCATACACACACACACCACCACACTTGCACATGTGTGTGTGTAGATTTGAGATCTAGGAAATAAATCGGTAGTGCAGCATCATTTGCATAATTATAGTCAACCGTTTAATATTAAATTTGCCAGAAAAATGCAAAATACTTGGAGATAATAAGTATACACACTTTTGGTTCCATATAATGTTGAACTGACAATCGCATCTACTTGGCTTTACCTGAGTCAGTTAAGTGCATTAATTATGCCTCGTTTAAGATACTGATCATTAAAATCGACAGCTACAGTCGGACGTTGTCGATAATAGAAGAGCATCTACTTTGCCTTTGCATCTAAGGCTCACTAGGAGAACAGTGACTAATGGAAAAGCAGTCGAAACAGTATTATTCATCTCACTGATCGGCAGCTCTGTGTGTTTGTGTGTTCGCTATAAGAGTCACGCTTGAATCAAGTACAGCGAACTTACATACTAACACTTTGTGTACATTTTTTGTCAGTTTGTATAATTATGGGCATATTTTTATGCCTGCCCAACAAGTATCTACACACTGACATACACGCAACTGATGACTACCTCTTTGGCTGATGTTAAGAGTTGCGTTTGCCGTTAAAACTCAATCTGAGTCAATCAATGGTATTACGCGTAACCCGCGTTGCCAACGCCTTTTGCAACAAGTACACAAAGTGTAGCGAAAATCGAAGCAGCAGATTGAGACGCAGCAGAAGGCATCAACACACTTTACACTGAGAGAAAAAGAACTATAAGATTATTCTTTAAGATTGCTTAAAACCTTAATGTAAGACTCTCGTTTTTTATCAGTGTAGCATCCAAACTACATTACCTTTTGCTATTCATTACGTGGATGCCGCTTTGCTGTTGCTGCTGTTGTTGCTGTTGTTTGTCTGCAACATCTTTGGGTTGTGTGTGGGTGGGTGTGGCACGCCCAATTCGCGCCTCTTAGCGACACTTGCGCTGCGACCGCCTGGCTTTTATCCTTTAGAGTTGCGACAGCAGCCGCAGCACTAAGGCAGCCTGAGCTGGATAGCTGGGCGAGTGGAGAGCGGAGAGAGTGGAGAGTAAGCTGCTTTATATGCACATGGCGTATTCATCAAAGTGGTTTTTATATTACGTGATATTTTCGGTGCCTCTTTCGCTTTATTTTTATTCTGCTTACTTTCTTTATTTTGCACCAGTTTCACTCTCTTTTTTGATGCAACAAAATTCTGTTGACAATATTTTCTCGTCTTTTATATCAAACTTTTCACACTTGTGCCAAAGTGGGCGGGCGTGTGGGCGTGGGCGTGGACTTGGACGTGGGTGTTTTTGTTCTTTAACGCAATCATAAATATTCAAAACACATTTAAAATTCTCTCTTTTTTCTGCAACATAATTAGGTTTTAATCATCGCAAACGAAAACGAAGAAATGGAAAAAAGGGAACAAAAAACGCTGTCAACATTTTTTATGAGCCAAGCATATTTTTATGCCAATCAGTGAGTAATTTTAAAGTTAGAGGCACTGACTAGCAGCCTGATCAATGCTGACAAATGAGGATAATAATGTGAGGCAATAAGACGTTGACAGAAAGTAATGAAAGTAATTTGCCAAAGCTGACATAAACAAAAGGAAAGTCGAGCTAATTTGATGAGCCATAACAAAGGCAATGAACAGAAAAAGGCCAAAGGAAATGCAAACTGAAAACCAAATAAAAAAAAACTCGGAAAGCTACAGTCGGATTCAACCGACAGTAGGAGACCCTGTACTTTCCTTCGCACACACACACGCTAACGAACACGCACACATGCGCACATATCGTAAAGTTCCAAGCAACCACACATACGCTCGCGCTGCTCCCCCCTTACCTAATACAGGAAATTGAATCTTGAATATCTCCGGTGTTTATTATCCGATTGAGCCACAATTCACAGCACAGATAAAGATTATCATAAGATTATCGCATGCCAAAACACAAGTTTGTATCTTTAAAATTGTGGGCGTGGCAGTTTTTCGCGGTTTTTGGGGAAGGGGGGGCAGGTATCCAAAATCTAACACAAACTTGATCTGCTTGCACTATAGGGGCATCTAGCTGCCAAATATGATGACTCTAGCTCTTACAGTTTCCGAGATCTAGGTGTTCATACAGACGGACAGACAGACGGACAGACAGACGGACAGACAGACGGACAGACAGACGGACAGACGGACATGGCTAGATCGACTCAGCTCATCGTCCTGATCAAGAATATATATACTTTGTGGGGTCTGCCACACCTCCTTCTGCCTGTTACATACATTTCGGGCTTGCACAATCTTAATAGACCCTTTTGTACTTTTTTAAAGTACAGGGTCTAATTACAAATATACAAATGAAATTTTTGCATTATAATCTGATTGATGTATTAAGGAAATTTCAACATGTCTTTTGGTCTCTTCTAGGGTGTCTACTAACCCCCTTTGTAGTTGTAATGAAGCCGTCAATTTTACAGAAATTTCATATCATACCACTGGACATATCTTCTGCCCTTTTCCAGGGTATCTGCTAACCCTCTTTGTAGCTGTAATGAAGCCGTGAGGCAATCAGCAGAGCAATACCGGAGACACTTCATCGGCTTGCATGCGGCTGAGTGGCTTATCACCTGTTCCATGTGTCAGCAGAGCTGCCAGCTTCCAGCTACCAGCTACCAGCACCCAGAGCCCAGCCTCGGGAACAGGTCCACAATGTATCAACCTTAAAATTGACTTTCATTTCGTTGCAGCTTTGAGTTTTGCAACCGTGCACACGGCCACTGTCAACTGTGCGACTCTTGCTCTCGAGATCAACATTGAGGACTCCATGCTGTAGCTGGAGCCCAGGACAAACCATGGAACGCGTGCGGTTTTTTGATTGAAATTGGAGATTGCGCCTGAGCTGTATTTGCAGTTGACGGCGGAAATTTGACTACGTCGTGATATGCGACCAGACAATTTAATACCCCCTACGAAAAATGCCCCACAGCCACAGTCAAACAGCTCAAATGCCAGTCTACCGCTACATGGCATACCATGTATCTATGTAGACACGGTGGCAGTGAGCTGGAGGCAAAGTGTAAAGTGGCAAGTGTCAGGGAAACAAGAAATTAGTTTCAAATGGTTTTTGGCAAAGGCAATAACAAGACATGGCATTATAACAGCTCAGAGATTTGCCAAGAATATCAAATGAAATGAGATGAGAATTGGGAGAGTGAACAAATAAATATGATGGTTGAAATAAATGTACATAGAGTGTATAATATGTATAGTATACAGTGAAAACTATACTTGAAATATATAATATATTTAGTATATATACAGTGGACAATCACAGTCGGCCAACTCTCTTCCGATAAAGGAGAATGTTCGTAAAAAAGAAGTGAAGGAGGTGTCCCTATTGGAGGTGTGTTTACTAAGGGAGTTTTTACCATAGTAAATATACAAAATTCAGTATATTATTACACATTTTTCCACATTTTCCTCTATGCTTTACTTTCTAATTTCCACAGCTGTTAAGTTCTTTATACATTAATCTCTTGCCGGCGATCTGTGTGCTCCTGCTACAGACTGTCTACACTCCAAACAAACCGTACACTTTGCAAATTAATAATGCACGCAAGTAAATTAATTTAAAATCATATTTATAGCATTTTAGTTAACTAAATGCGCAAAAATTTTGCCCATTCCCAGCTGCCGCCCCCCTGTCTGTGCTGCTTTCCCTTTACAGCTAGGTGAAAGTGTCAACTGCATGAGTGTGTTGACTGTTCTCGTTCTCGTTGCTGTTGTGTCTGTCGCAGTTTTTCCACACACACACACACACATAGTCACATAGATACACACCTCTTTTACGCCTTGACTGTCGCCTGCTTGCCGCGACATTTATGAACTTTATGAAGTCGCTTCCATAAATCATCTTGCACAACAAACACACACGCCAGGGCTAACATTCTGCTTAGGCGAATTTAATGAAAAAAGAATATATAAATGCGAATCCAAAATATATGTATGAAGTGCTGTAAGTTGAACGAAGAAGAGCTACTCTATCTAAAGTATAAAAAGTTAACTGAAGAATAGTAAAACTATTTTGAAATATATAAAAGTATTCATACTGATATAATGATGTTGATAATTTGTTACTGAGAAGCTCAAATTTTATCATTAGTTGTCTTGCGTATTAGAGTAACTGGTATTTGATGATTAAATGGAAAAGATACCATTAGTTTTAGTATTAGAAAAGTATTCTAGTTAACCACTAAATACGATAAGAGCTAAGCAGAAAAAAAACCTTTATAAGAAGAAATTTGGATTTGATTTGAAAACCATAAAACGCTTTGGGTCATCTGGGTTACCCCGATTATGTCAAGATGCCAGACTAATCCACAGCTAGTGCTGTTCAATTTCTTTAAGTTATAAGTAAAATAAATACTAATTAAATCTAATTTAATGTGAAAACTTTACTACACCGTGACAATTTGGAATTCTACTACCACTTACAAGATCTTTTGCAGTCTACTGTTCCGAAGACTTGACTTCTTTAACAGCTCTGTGGGTATCTTTCACTTTTAAGAATCGAACATTATCAATCCCATAATGTACCTTATACTTTACAACATATCTTATGATAAAATCTATTACAGAGTATTCCACTTCGACTTGAACTACCATCGCGTCCCCTTCTCGCTTAAGTTGTCTGCACGAAAGCGAAAGATGAAATCATGCGGTCGTTGCAGAGATGCTTTGGCTCTTTAGGTGCTATACCCAGGTGTATAAGGCATATTGGAATCCGTGGAGTAGTGGCAGCTGGACAGGTGGATGGGTGGGGAAGCTGTGTGCGGTTGCAGCATGTGTGCCACACATAGTAATACACACTGCCACATGGCGCACAGCCAGCGACTGCTAACAACTTCGACTGTTTGTTTGCTTTTTCTTTTCATATATATATACATTTTTTTGTGCTATTTCTCTGCCTGACTTGAGCATGGTTTATTATTTTGTGCTTATTTCTAATTTTTTGCGCATTATCTTTGGTTTTTTCTTATTTATTTGCCTCGCTGTGATTTATACAATACATATAGAGAGAGATGTGCGCTGGCAAAAGTTAATGTGGCGCATTATGGAGCCACATAGTTTCAGTTACGCTCGGATTATGCAAAGTAATGCGGCCCGAGGCTGCTGTGAATGGTCGTCCCCCTCTCAATCCCTCCACTCTCTATGTTTCGCTCCCTATCAGAGAGTCAATAAAGTGCAGAGAAAGCCAGAGCATATAAAACAATTTGCCTACAAAGGGCCAAAACCATTTTGGACAGCAATTTAAAATTGTTTATAAAATAGCAACAGATCCCCAACATGCCCACTATCCCTCTGCCCCTTCCTCCACCCCCACGCACACTCACACATATGAGCATATAAAACTTGCATGGACTTTGGGCCGCGGCTGCCACGGCCACAATAGCTCCCAGAGGTCGGCATTAAATTCTGTTGCTGGCCTATATAAGAATGAATGGTATGGGGCTAGAGGGGGGGTGTTGGGATTGTTGGGGCAGCATGCTTAACTACACCATGGGGACAGCAATTGATGATAGTCTAAGGCTAAAGATATGTATGCCAGCCAGCCAAAGCGAATGCTGCAGGATATCAAAGGACTTAGTCGCATGTTAACGCAACGCCTACGCAAATCCATAACAACAACAATGCGAGCAAGAGCATCCACATCCCCCCGCCATGGCCACAGCCTCCCCTTTTCATCCCTGCCACAGTGCAATGCAGCTGTCTGGTTGCCCCGGGGGTTTGGGTTGTCTGGTAATGCGACTTATGCCTCCCCAAAGTCATCGTCCGGGCTTCGCTCTGCTCTCTACTCTCTGCTCCAGCATAGCTTTCATTATGAAGTCATAAACGCACATGCAGTCAAGGAACAAAAAAAAAATACAA
Organism: Liodrosophila aerea; assembly: GCA_035045005.1. Lineage (NCBI taxonomy): Eukaryota > Metazoa > Arthropoda > Insecta > Diptera > Drosophilidae > Liodrosophila > Liodrosophila aerea. The sequence continues at coordinate 174,510 of JAWNNL010000323.1, read as the reverse complement.
CAGAAAATATTTGGGGGAGGCTGCGGGTAGCCAGGTTTTGGGCTCTGTCTTTGGGGAGGTGGGGGGTCTTACTGTTGTTTTTTTAGCACATGTAAAAGTGCTTGTTAGCTTAATAAAAAAAACACACTATTACCGAAGTTGGAATATGAAATACTCTTTAAAAATTAAGTGAAGTAATGAAAGATAATTAAATAAAATAAAATAAAAATATATCAAAAATATATACTTGCTAAAATATTTATAAATTAAGCTACTTAATTAAAAAGGAATTTTTTATTTCATATTTACTTTACTCAAATTTTCCCTCTCAAAATTAAATATTATTTCATTTATTATTTCACTTCTAAAATAGTTTAGAAGTTATTTAAATTTCTCTTATAATTCTTTATAATTTAAAATTTGTGTTTTCTAAAATGAAATGAATATTTAATTTACCTTAAGTTAGAGTATATTCAAAAAACGCAGTTGCAAAAAAAATTAAACAAGATGTGGACAATTTTCGGGCAGTGCCTCGGGCTTAAACTGTTATTACTGGACGGAGGCGGGGGCGGAGGCTGCAGGGCGGCTGTTTATGAGTTGTAAAGCCTCAGTCAGACAATAGCCTCAACGAGATCTATTGCAACAACTACAACAACAACAACAACACATGCTAAGCCGTAGGACATATTACGTTAGACAGTGTTGGGCGCCATTGCCGGGTCTAGTTTGATATTTTAAAGAGCCTGCGGCAGGGGGAAACTTCACGTAGTTGTCAATGTTGTGTGTGGTAGCTGCTTATGCCTGGCTGCATTTTGTTTTTCATGCTCATTTTGTTGCTGTGTGTACCAGAGCGACGTTGAGGGTCAGTAGGGATGGAGTAGGGATTTGTTGGCTAGGTAAAAGCGTAGTAAATTGTGCAAATTTCCTTAGCTAAGAGGCAGTAGTAACAAGCAACATAATGAAGAAATAAACTTTCCAAGCAACTTGTGTGCTTAAATAAATCTAAATATAAAATTCTGATATTTTAACAGCTTTCGGCATATACTATAAGAAAGCTTTGTAGAGTAAACACTATAGTAAGCTCTGCAGTCTTTTTAGTTAGTTTATCTTCAACCTACGACTCAAAAGATATTCAATTGCCTTTTCTATATTCTGCTAATTATAATAATTTTGCGTATTCATTTTCAAGATGTTCCCAAAATAAATAGTCCTCTCCAGTTACAATAGGCCAATGTATCCCTTCAAGAGTCCGTACTCCCCTTGTCATATTGAGATACTTGTAAGCTGAGATCCACTCGTTTGGCACTAACTGCCTGCTGGTCTATATAAATTTTAATACCTTGGGGTGTTACACTAATTGAATGGTTCTGCACTTCCCCCACCCCACGCTCAGGCCTGGTAGTTCTTTAGAAAATTTTCGTAAACTTTTTTAGATCAAATTTCGCGAGTCTTTCAATAATGGCAGCAAAGGGAAGCTAAGGCACGCGTCAATTAATTTGAAGTGCATGTAAAATGTATTTTAAAAGCTTGGCCAATATTGTTTTACTCTTCACTACATTTGATTCAAGAAGAAAAAATCGTGTTAACGATGGTCATAGTGGCGCGGGGGAGGGGCAGTGGTAGGGCAGCACGTGCCGCGAACTTAAGGGCTTGTTAAGCATTCGATTTTTGGGGCATGGCTTTAAAGTTCCAATTCCCAGCATTCAGCAACTACAAAAATTGATGGAGTAGTAAAAAAGGTTACTCAGAAAGGCTGTTTTCGACTAGCTGCTACCCTGTGAAAATGGATAAATCTGTATAAGAAGTTTACGTAAGTAAAAAGGCTAAAAAGAAAAGAAGTGCCACCAAGTACTTTTTCATTCATATTCATATTCATATTCATATACTACTAAATAACTGTAGATAAATGTAGTAAAATATGGGCATATTCTGTATATAATTTATTAGTTTTCCTTATATGTTTAGCACATACATATCGATAGCTTTCATATAGCAATTCTAGGGTACGCGAAACACAAAAATTGTTGGACAGTTTGCAATACATTTTTGGCATACTTCACACAATCTACTGATGAAGTCAACTGGAAAACTCGCAATGCTTTGATGTTCCAACAGCAATTGCAATGTGTACACCCATATACACACACCCATATATACACACACAAATACAGAGGTATAAGCACAAAAGCATGCCATTTGTTAAATGTCCTTTGGCGCATTTCAAAGCGCAACTTCAAAGCCCGAAAATGACCTTTGTGTGTGGCCAAATGCTGTGGCCTCGCTCTCGCATCCTCTTTCTATATCTTATAGTATAGTATGTGTATAGAAAAGAGCCACTAAATAGTAATTTACTAAATTAGTTTGTTTTTCTAACTAGACCACAAAGCGTTGAGCTGGCCCAGCTGCCAGAAGTTTGCCGCCTCTTGTGGTTGTGCATTAAAATTTTCCTAATTACTCTAAAAGGATTTCAATTAGCGCCATGAAATCATGTCATCAACTCAATGAAATTATTGTACTAGGTACCTTTGTGTGTGTGTGTGCGAGTGTGCAGGTGTCTACTCATAATATTAAAACTAATTATAATAACTATAACCAATTAACATAATGTCATGGAAATGTAATTAATATTTGCTAAATAAAAACTCTTACATAATAATGCAAAAATTTAATGAAGTGCATTTGCACTAATAATTACAAAAAAGCGATATTAATTAATAATATGTGTGTGGGAAAAGCTACACTAAAATAATAATCAAGATATTAAGTGATAAAATTGCAGCAACTATTAAAAATACATTTTGTGGCAGCCGCGGGGAATTTGCTATTGTGAAATGCAAAATATCATTAGGTGAACTGAAAAACTACAGTTGTTGGAGATGAAAATAAACTAATGGCTGAAATAAATAAAAGAGTAGCGTAAAGTATCTATGTAAATATCTTTATTATAATATTAATATAAAGATATATTTTTAAATTTAATTCGGCGTAACAAAAAACATTTACTTAAAGTTAGAAAAAACAGTGTTAGACTCGACTACTCTTCAATTGATTTCAGCAATAGTTAATGGCTTAAATAATGTTAAAATAATGTCTTAAAAATTCATATAAATTTAAATATTAAATTGGTAATTTTAGAGAATTTTTATAAATTAAATTGAGCATAAAAATAAACACATGTTCAAAGTGAGAAAAAAAGGTATTTTTGCCAACATTTAATGGCTGAAATAATTAGAAGATAAACATCTATAGTAATAAATTTATTAAAATGTTAATATAAATAAATTTTTATAAAATAAATAAAGATGCATATACTTAAACTGAGAACCATCTGTATTCGACTACTATTCGATAGTTTTCGTCAACATTTAGCGTCTATTATTTCTCTGGGTGTAAATTACTATAACTAACATTTAGCAAAGTGCAGTAAAATGTTTTCTGTATTATATTTATGATTATAGACTATAACAAATTACAGTTTTAATTAGCCTGAGGCGAGAGAACTGTTATATATATGCCATTATACTATCTATATATTATCTATATTAGAGTGCCACAAAATATTAATTATACTATCACGCCAAAGTCATTGGCAATGGCAATGGCTCTGCCTCTGCTTACTGAGCGGAACTGCTGATAATTATTTGAATACTAACTAAAATGCAGTTACAAATTACTAAAAATCACTATAAAAACTGCAGTTGCAGCAGACAGCATCAATTAGTACAACTGCAACTGGAGCAAAATGAAGACTACACTCGCACTCGCACTGCTCAGCTGCCTCGCTGGACTGCTGATGGTAGGTTATATCCTATAAATACCTATACCAAGTTTTAAGTTTGCCTTCCTTTACTACAAACAGGCCCAGAATCCAGAGAAAGCTGCTCGAATAATGGCTACCTGCATGAGCGAGAATGGAGTAAGCGCAGAGGATATGGTTAATATGAAATCGGGCAACGTAAAGCCAGAGGATATCAAAGATAATGTCAAGTGTGCCACTCAGTGTATCTTGGTGAACTTTGACATCATGGATGACAATGGCAATTTGCAAAAGGATATGGTATTGCAGGGTATGCAAAATCCGGATAAGAAAAGCAAAGTGGAGAAGGCCTTTGCTGCCTGTGGCAATGTCAAGGGCTCCAATGGCTGTGACACCGCCTTCCAGATGATGTCGTGCTTCGAGAAACAGCTTGGCGATGTGATGAACTTCTAAAAAGAATGTAAGAGAAGGTATAAGAGATCGCTTGATCAAATGGAAACTGCACTGTAGATAGAGTTAAATAAACCAAAGCAAATGTAATAATTATGGTTTATTTGGAGTATTTTCTGATTTTACATTCATATTAAGTCGTAGCCTGATGCCTGCTTTGTGTGGAGTGTCAGCTGATTTTGACAGGCAATCTACACTCTTTCTAAACAGGTCTATTCATGCCAACTCTACCACATCTCCTTTGTGACAACAACCCTTGCATTTTGTGGCCCTGGTCTGGGTCTTGCTCCGGGTATTGGTCTTTTCAACTGCAACACGTAACGCCTATGTGCAAGACGTGCAGGATTTCCAAGAAATATATATATGTACACATTTTTGCGAGTGATGCCAAACCGCATGAATCTCAATTCTGAAGTCTCTAACCCTTTGAGACCGAGCCATTGACACTGGTGCGGTGCGGCACGCGCTTTTGTGCGAAAATATGCAATTGAAATGTTAAATAAATAAAGGCGTAAATACTTGAAGGGCAAAGGCAACGACAAGCATAACATTCAAATGGAGTCGGTTGGTAGTAGTCGACTGTTCTGCATATACAAATAAATTAACTTGCTTTTTTCCAAGTTGAAGAGCATCATACACTACTCGAAAGCTAGTAAAGCTATGAACATAATATAAGAAAATTCTTGCAGAGAACTGCTGGAAAAACTCTATGAGTATGGTTCTAGTAGCGAGTTTCATGAATAACACACTCGGTTCAAATGATATACATATATTCATATATATAAAATCTTTATTTATATGGATTCTACTCTATAATATTACTTGCGAATTAGTTGTCTTACCTTTTGGACTATACGCTATTGATCAGTCAGCCAGGACAAAGTATACTATCAGCATTTATTTCATAAATTATTATTACTATTATATTATAGGGTCTTCCAACCTCACTTGGCATGTTAATGCGATATGCGTCACAGAGCAGTTGACAAGATTATAATACCCCATGCGATGGAATGTTTACTATATGAAAGAGCGAACCGTTATGCATTCCATAACTTTGAATTCGTCGTCAGACATTGACGTTGAAACGAATGAATGAAAATATGCAGGCAACGTGATTCTCAGCGATGGCGACGCCATATTGTTTCGGTATTGTAGGAGCAGGGGAGGGAGAGGCGAACTGGTGCTATTGCTGTTGCTGGGGCGGAAGAGTTGAAGAGTTTTTCGGGGTGCCATTGGGGAAACGTAACCGTTAGCAATGGCAATGCCAGCAGTACGGTTACGGTTACCGTTAGCTGTTTACGGTTGCACCTGAAGGGTGTACGATAGGTTACAAGAGGCAGCGGGTGCAAGGTACGAGTATATTCGCATTTGCTCGTTGGCATTTTCTGTCGAGTTCAGCGTAAATTCATTCATTTCCACTTGAATTTACAATTATGCGAAACTGTTGTTGAATGGAGTATTCTGACTTGGCCAAAATGGGAGGGGGCCATTGAGATTGGGTTTTTGGCTCGGTTTGGTTTATGCATATTTCCTGTATTTGCCATTGGCAGCATCAGCAGCATCAGCAGTAACAACAATAACAATCTCACTATTTAGCTTTTAATAAACTCAGCACTGACTCTGGCTGCAACTGGAGCCCCAAGCTTTTAGCTCCAAGTTCCCAGCTCCCAGTTGCTGGCAATTGTCAACAGCAGCTGGTGAAAAGTTTTAGTTGCCGAGCGTTGCCAAGGTGCGTATGGCATCTCAATGATGGGATTTGTTTACTGAATGCTACACCTGGAATGTAATTAACTTTATGAGCTGTACATGCAGCAAAAGCTGTCAGGGGCGATTAAATAACTATATGCAAATCACATTTTATACTCTCCACACACCCCAGGGTGAAGTAATACTAATCATGACTTAGACGTGTCGAGGTTATAAACTCAAAATGTCTGGTCAACACATGCTAGAGTTGCTTCAAATAGAAACCCTTTTTTGCATTATGAAATATACTATACATAAATTTACAGTTGTGAATTTAAAGGCGAAAACTTTCAACTCCTATTTAATGCAATTTTAATACATGACTTGATATCATATGTACAAACATTTGTACATAATATAATCACATAAAGCATTGCAACTGTCAACAGCGAAGGTACTAAGAGAAGGTACTAGAGAAGTCTCTTCCACTTCTACCCCACTCATCTAACTACTATACACTGATCGCCATCAGTCTTGACTTCTTTCTTTCTATTCCTCCCACACACACATAAATTCAAGATATTTACTTCACTAATATACATTTACTTTACTAATATTCTTTCATTTATTAATATTCTTTTTATTCAGATAAATGTGTGGAATATTTGACTAGAACATTTACATATCAGAAGCTCTAACAGTAGTATAAGTAAGTATATAAATTCAAGTATATTTCAATAGTAGCCAGAGCCTACTACTATTAATCAACCTTGGGCTCTTATTCCCTCTTTTTTTGCAATAAAAACTTTTGCAGCTAAAAACTTTTGTAAGAGTTGTGCAATGCCACTTGGAGGGGGCGGCAAACTTGGCTGTTTTTTTGTTTTGTAGGACACTTCAGCTTCCAGTTGCCATGATGCAATTCAATGTCATATCCTTGAAAGCTAAAAAACAGACCGCATGAATACGAGTCGACAGAAAAATATATAGAAATTTTAGAGAGGATCTAACGAAGTTTAAATACGCTGGGAAAAGGTTCATTCAATATATAAAATAAGAGGGCTGATCATTTCCATTGCAACTAGAATTCTAGACTCGTTTTAATATAACCCTTTACTGAATTCCACCTCTCAGCTTAGTATGTTCCTTCAACTGTTTCTTCTTCAACAAATTTACACTACCTTTGGCTAGTGTATAAAAAGCACAATGAAGCTATAAAAAATTGTAGCCAAAAGTAAAGTTTTGTTATTGAAAGTTCATCGATGAATGTGGAAAATGGAAAATGGCAAAATGGAGTCGCTAGGGTAACCCGTTTCAATTCTCTCAGGTCTGCAGGATTGCAGCTTGTAGCCAGCCAGTTTCCTTGCGGCTGCTTACAGCCCATTTCCGTTTTTGCCATTTCCCCCTAGCATTTTCAATTTTCTTTTGTATATGCAATGCCACATTGTAAGCAGTTCTCTCTCTTAGATTCCACCGGTCGCTACACTCTGCTAATTTCCTCAACCAGCCTTGCCAGAGTCCAGACAACGAACGTCAACGGCAGGATATGCCTGGTCTTACAGTATGTCCGACGATCTGATGATATGACGGTCTGTCAGTCTGTCTGTCTGCTTAGCCCCAGCATTTTGTATGTGGGCAATGCGTTTCTTATACGAGGAGGAGAGTGTGAGGCAACGGCTCGTTGTTTGTATTTTTATTTGTATTTCATTTTCAATTGACTGGCAGCAGGAGCAGGACTCCTAGTATAACTCCATGGGTCGGAGTACCTGAACTTTAGAGTTGGCGCTTTGTGTGTACTTGAGCCATTCATCAGAGTTATTTACTTTTTAACGAGTTGATTTCATTCAATTTGTTTGCCCAGGTTTCACTGGCTATTACTGCCTGCTGGCTACTCCTATCATGGCGTAAAAAAAAGGGTTCGTCTAAAGGGGGTTTCCACTGACATTGCACACTCTGCTGTGCTTATAGATTAAGCCAAGCTTAAAGATGCATTTTAACACACTGTGCGAAAGACTTCAGTTAGGTGCAGGGGAATGTGTTTAGATGAAACTGAAATGTTTTTAGACCCTGCTTATTCTTTTTAATTTAATATATTTCTCTATACAAATTAATAATTATGGAGACATTATATTATTAAGAATTAATAAAAGTTCTTTAGGAACGGTGTGAGGTTATGTTTGCTATGGCAGTATTTATACTTGCTGGCCGATCAAGAACTGCTTGGGAATTACAAGCACAGCTGTGACTGAAATAGAATGCTTATGCTTCTGATTATTCTTTTGACTTTAATAAGTATATAGTTTTATACAAATCTGTAACTATGGATACATTATATTAATAAGTATTAATAAAAATTCCTTAGGCACGGTGTGAGTTTATGTTTGCAGTATTTATACTAACACAGTGTTTATACTTGCTGGCTGATCAAGAACTGCTTGAGAATTACAAGCACTTGTGTGATAGAAATAAGTTATGCTTCTGATTATTCTTTTGACTTTATTAAATATATCTGTCTATACAAAGTCATAACTATTGATACATTTTATTTATAAGTATTAATAAAAGTTCTTCAGACACGGTGTGAGTTTGTTTGCAGTGGCAGTATTTATTCTAGCACAGTATTTATACTTGCTGGCTGATCAAGAACTGCTTGAGAATTACAAGCACTTGCGTGATAGAAATAAGTTGCTTATGCTTGTGATTATTCTTTTGACTTTAATAAATATTTCTTTCTATACAAATTAATAATTATGGAGACATTATAATATTAAGTATTAATAGAAGTTCTTTAGGCACGGTGTGAGGTTATGTTTGCAGTCGCAGTATTTATACTGGCACAATATTTTATACTTGCTGGCTGATCAAGAACTGCTTGAGAATTACAAGCACTTGCGTGATAGAAATAAGTTGCTTATGCTTCTGATTATTCTTTTGACTTTATTAAATATATCTGTCTACACAAAGTCATAACTATTGATACATTATATTAATAAGCATTAAATAAAGTTCTTCAGGCACGGTGTGAGTTTGTTTGCAGTGGCAGTATTTACACTAGCACAGTATTTATACTTGCTGGCGGATCAAGAACTGCTTGGGAATTACAAACACTTTTGTGACAGAAATAAGATGCTCACGCTTCTGATTAATCTGTTGAATTTAATAAATATATGATTAGACCCTGTACTTTTAATAGTATTAAAGTTTACGTCCGTTTGTATTTTCGGTCAGTATGAACACCTAGTATTCGTAGACTGTAAGTGCAGTTAGTGCAAGCAGATCAAGGTTGTGTTAGATTTCAGATATCTCCTCCTTCCCCCCACAAAACGAGAAAAACCGCTGCTGCGAAAACTTTATAGATACAAACTGTTCGCTTTCAATTGAAACCCGTGTTGCCTAGTTTTCATTGCGATTTTAAAGCTCTCTTTAATCTGTGTGCAAGCTCTACCAGTAAATTTACTCTCGTTTTGCGTTTTTGTTGTTCTTTCGTCCTTCCCTGTAGAGTCAAGTTTCCTTCCTCAGTGCCTTTTGGCGCTTTTCGGTTTCAATAAATATTTTCACAATGCACAAATTAAAAATTCTTCGTTATAATAATAGAAGATGGCCAGCAAATGGCGCACATTCAGCCCACAACAAGCTGCCAAAGCACAGCATTTTGTCTATTTATCAAAAAACTTTGTATGCCTTCCGATAACAACGGCAAGAAGTGTCCTGACCCGGCCAATTCGATTGAGATTGTTGCCTGTGGCTATGATTTTATGAGAAATACTGTTTGTCTTCCACAAGCGTATCGAAAATAATTAAATTGTTCACATTTTACAGCAGCTACTCCCCCTAAATTAACCAAACAATATGCTTAAATATTGATAATAACTTTTGCTATTTTGTTACTCACGCTGGCGCCATCTGTTGGCCATTTTGACTAAAATTCGTTCGATTTGCGCAAAAGTTTGCTTAAAACTAAAACTGTAATTTAAGTAAAATGAACAAATAAATGAACTAACGTTAAGGGGCCAGCTGCTGCGAGTTGAAGGCAATTTTGACAAAGATATTAAAGAAGTTAAATGTAATCTAAATTATTTATATTAAATTACTTATTGAACTAATAACAACTCGAGGTTACCATTGAGCTTTAGACACAGCTTAGTTGAAACTCTGCAAAATATATTGAAGTCAGTAAAGTTCCCACATTCAAAAGCTGATCATCATCAGTATCTATCTCAGCATGATATGATGTATCTACTGTGCCATTTTACACACATTTACATAATGAATAAGGCATAAGAGTTATAAGATTTGCTTGTTTTATTTTGCTGTATCTAACAGGCCTAAAGTGCTACTACATATTTGATCTACTTGTGCTCTCAAAATGCTGTCTATTATTCACTTGCTCTCTTTCATATTTCCATCATATCGCCAGTGTGTTTCTGGAAGCAATTCATGAGCTCGAAGGCAGTGTCACAGGGATTGGCACCCTTGACATTGCCACAGGCAGCAAAGGCCTTCTCCAGTTTCTCCTTCTGATCCGCATTTTCTATAAGTGGCATTATCTTATCCTTTTGCATATTGCCACTGGCATCCATGAAATCGAATTTCACTAGCATACACTGCGCGGCACACTTGACATTATCCTTGACTTCCTCAGGTTTTGTTTTACCCGATTTCAGATCCATTAACTCCTGCACATTGACGCCATTCTCGCTCAAGCAGGCAGCCACAACCTTGCCAGCCTTCTCTGCATCGTTGGCCTGTTTGGGGTAATAGAAAGGGCATACTTTAACCTCGATATATATAGTATATTATTTGTAAGGATTGCTTACCATCAGCAGTCCAGTGAGGCAGCTGAGTAGCAGTGCTAGTGCGAGTGTTGCCTTCATTTTCAGTTGCAGTTGTACAATTGATGCTGTCTGCTGCAACTGCAGTTTTTATAGTGATTTTAGTAATTTGTAACTGCATTTTAGTTAGTATTCAAATAATTATCAGCAGTTCCGCTGAGTAAGCAGAGGCAGAGCCATTGCCATTGCCATTTCCAATGACTTTGTCGTGGTATAATTAATATTTTATTGCAGTCTGAGTTATATTTAGATAGCTCATCTCTGAGCAATTAAAACTGTATACAGAATCACAATTAAACTGAGGGAAAATCCCATTTTGCGCAGTGTATCTAGTACAAATCTTTTGCCATTTCCACAGCAATAAATTTCCAGTCTACAAAGTATCTAGCCATGATTAAATATATTTTTGTGTTTATCCAAGAGCCTTTGTGTCTACCCCCAAAGCACACACACACACAAACACAACAAGCAAACATACTACTATAGTACTATATATCATCTATTATTCCCTGCCCCACCCCTCTCATTCGACACTCATTCCTGCAGCAGCCTGAGAGTATGTGACATAAAATGCGTTTTTCTATTTTTCCACGCTTTTGGGCTTTTAGTTTCGTTTACTGCTGGCGTTGACATCAATTGTTATTGTTGGCCAAACAAAAGCCATTGGCAAATGCAAATACATTTGCCTACCAGCCAGCAGATAAGTGTGTGTGTGTGTATCTGTTAGCTACTATGTCTGCTTGTCACTGAAGATAAAGTAGCTCAGTGCTGCCATTGAAGATTGATGATATTTGAGGCCTAAATGATACCTGATTGAGTGTATGTATGTGTCTGTAGTCGAGTGTAGTGTGTGTGTGTGTTGTGCATATGTTCCCCTGATAATACCATGCCTACTTCTCGCCATATACCTCGTACCTTTAAGTGTCATTTGGTGTTCTCGACACGCATCTTCTCAAAAACTTTTTGATGTTCGAGAAAAAAAATGTTTTATGCCTCGTCCAGTGTCTGAACTGAACTGTTTGATATGCTGACACTGAGTGTGATAAATGGTGACAAGTTTGTAGGCCAATTTGCTAACTAAAGCGAACTAAAAGAGGCGCCACAGCTACACAGATACACTTCAAGTGCCTCTACAAGCTGCTGCAAGTCCTAGAGTCTTCAATGTTTTTTACTTCTTTCTTTTTTGCCATGCTCAATCAGCGCTCAGTCATTTGGCTGCTGGCTAAGTGAGCGGCCACGCCCACTGCTCTCAGATCATCAATTGTGCGCACAATTAGCTCCTCGGGTCAAAAATTGTGTAACATTTTTGCCATCATCAGCAGCAGCAACAGCAACAGCGGCAGCTTATTTCACAGTTGACTTGACGCAAGTTGCGCTTTCTAACGGTTCTGCTGTTGCTGCTGCTGCTTTTCCTGCTCTTAACTTGACTTCTTGACTTGAGCCCCACAGCGTTTGTCGTAATTTTCGCGCCATCAATTTGAAATTACTTGTAGAATGCAACAGCAGCAACGATCTCTGTGTGTTCGCCTCTCTCTATGGCTGTGAATTACATGCTTCATTTTGTTGCAGCTGAAAAGACAGGACGGCCAGACAATCAGACAGATATAGACAGATACGGAACCCCAACAACTACACATACCTGAGACTCTTGTGGAATGCAATTCTCTCTGCTGTTTTGCATAAGTGCCGCAAAATGTAATACATTTTCAGCAAAGCGCTCTCAATGACCAGTTAAGCTGTTGTAAGTGATCGAATTATCGATTCATTCAGGTAATTTTTGTAGAGTTCTGTTAGTATTAGCCAGGTGAAGTGTAGCGTGTGGAATGGCCTAAAAGAGAAATAGAAAATTTTGAATAAAATATAATAATAAAATATTAAAATAATAATATACTTGCATTACAACAAAGATCGCCAAATCTTATCAACACTTTTTATTGCGGATTTCCAGTTGCTCTAAAATTTTTTATACAATTTTCTACACATCTTAAAAAGAAATCCATATTGTCAGAATAATGAAGAATAAATTATTTCTATCAATAACATGGTATATAGTAAGAAACATTAAATTAAAATTAGAATTTAAAAGGAATAAATTAAAATGATATATAATATTTTATATCAATTTAGTAATAAGAACAATATACTTAACTGAAATATTATATATGACAAACTCTTTATAATATACATATATTCTATAACATTAATATAGTAAGCTTGTTTATAAGATGGCCATCAAATAATATTTATAATTAATTTTGAATGGTTTAATTAGTTACATAACGAATTATTTCTTTGTATTTTCAGTCTTTTCTGAGTTGGTTTAAAAATAGTATTTAAATTGGAAATATAACTTAAAATTTAATTATATAATGGTTGGATTTTTAGCAATTTTTTATAAGTCATAGTAATCATTAAGTCATAATGTAATGTAATTAAAAGATTTAATAAAGATTTGCTTCAGATTTGATAGCTCTTAGGCTTGTTATGTAGTTAGTAGAGTAGACTAACTTATATGTACATATATTGTTGTATTATGAAATGCAGATTAATGCACCTCAAGTTCATACAATTCTACAGCTGTATTTGCTTAACATCACACTAAAACGAACACACAGCTAGTCTCACTGACTGCAACTTCACAGTCTGCGCTTCATGTCTGAATTTATGCTCCCAGTTAAGGGAGTAACAGGGCAGCGACCCAGCACCCCAACAACCCTTACACCCTTACTAGTACCCCACTCCTCCCCCACTGAACTGACCCCTTTGCGCAGTTGAACAAAAAACTGCATTCATCTGGCATGGCGTATACAATGCCTGGTACTACATAGCACAAACAGTGGCATGCCTCTCGGGATGTGGCATAGCAAAGTGGGTAACGGGGCATTCTCGGTTGGCATGGAATGGGGCACACTTGGACGACTACTTTTTACTTTTCTTTAACATTATTTTGCACTTTTCAATTAAAAAGTGTGCGTCAGACCCTGCTCTTTACACTCTTTCTTTTCTTCTCTTTTTCTCTTTTTCTGTTTCAGGCGGGGCGAAAGTAACCCCAAAAGCTGATAAAACCAAGTAACCAGGCAGCAAAACCAGCAGCTGCCATAATTATAATTTCTTAATGCAAATAAAAACTCGCTGCTGATATTTGTGTGTGCCTGTGTGTGTGTGTGGGTGTGTGTGTGGGTGTGTGTGTGTGTGTGTGAGTTTGGTGTGTGTGTTGTACACAATTTAAACATTATGAAGTTTTACTTGGGCGCATCGCTTTATGTTTGCTTTTATAGTTGTCTTACAGCTCAGGCATAAGCTCTATATCTTTAACTATGTACTAAGATATATAACAATAAATGGCACAGATGCTAAATGTATCTTTCAGACAAATATTTCTTGTAGGCTAGTGTAAGCTCAGCATATTAAATGGCTCGTTATTTGCCTACATTTTATATGTATTTTAGATAATTATTTTAAACATATTTTCAAGAAATTACATTAAAATATAATATTGAAATAATTCTACAGAATTTGCTGACAGTTTTGAGTTGAGTAAAATTTTTACCAGATTTTTAATTCATATTTTTAAATTTAGTTTTTTATTATTGACTTTTCATATTGTGGAAATTTATCTAAATTTGTCATTCTATTACATTTATATATTTATATTTATTATTTATACATTTTTTCATATTTTGAAATTTAATCCAAATTTGTAATATATTTATTTTATTTCATTTTTATATATTTTATTTTATTTTTATTTATTTTATTGGTATTTTTTATTATTTTATTTTTGAAAGCAGGGTATCATCTAGTTGGCGTTGTAAACTTTTATAATGAGCAAACTGCGGCAAGCCGTGCGTCATGATATACTAGAATAGAATAGGGTTTGCCATACGAGTAGTATTTAGCATTTAAACTTAATACAAGTAACTAGAAGGCAGCTAGTGTTTTATACTAAGCTAAATGGAAAGTCCTTACAATTACATTTCAATAGTATTACTATATGCGCGGTATCTGCCAGTCGACTGTGTTTGCTTATTTGTTATGCCTTAACGCCAGAGGGCAAATGTAAAGGGTTTAAAAGAGAATTCACTGCGTGGCAACGAGCTGCTACCAATTCTGCTCCAACTCCTACCCCAGCTCCTACCCCACCTCCTCCTTGAGCCTGCTGTCCTTTAGGTGGCCGAGTGTGCTGGCCATTCATTGTGGCCAGGCTGCAGTGCAAATAGGGATGCATAGTTTATGAATGAAATGAAATGCGGCCGATGCACAAAAACTCGTGCTTATTTAAGGCGCTTGGGCTTGGGCTTACATGGCGTATAATTAATATTAAATGTTATACTTATAAATTAAATAAAAATGTGAAAGCAGCGACAACAACAAACAGCAGAGAGAGGGAGAGAGAGAGAGAGAGAGTAAGAGAAGCAGAAAAAAATGAAACTTTTGCCTCTTGTGCAGAATTCTTTGCAGGATTGATGACTATGGCCGTCAAGTTTATTGCCAGCGACACGTATACACACTCACACACACACACTCACACTCTAGACGCTTGTTATAAATGTGTGTTTGCCAAGTTTGACTTGAACTGGAGCTGAAGCCAGCGCCAACTTCCGCTGTGCGGAAAAATGCTTTTGATTTGATTTTCACCAAATGTCAACTTGACGTCACGTCGCTGCTGACGGCGACGGCGACTGCGACGCGGACTTAGACGCCAGCTCTGACTCTGACTCTGACTCCGGCGTTAACGTTGTCGCCGCCTTTGTTGTGCCGTTACAACTGCATGATTTATTGTTTTGATGAAATTGCGTGTAAACAATTTAGTGGCTGGTTGGCGCCCCCTTCCGCCCAACCGTAGGGCCCCACTCTCCCCCACAAGACTCTACACTTGGCCTAGTCGAAGTCAAGGCGCTGCTTTAAGTTTATGAACTTTTTGAAACACTTGATTTAAGGTTAAATATAACAATATTTCATGGCGCTAATGAATGCAGAACCAACTTGTAAGTTTCGTTTGAAGTTGGGAAAATAATAACGACATTCACTCTGTTGTAGTTTGTCTGTGGCAGCGTGAAAATATTATACATATTATTGTAATAAATTGAAAATGAGTAAGTTACTCAATTATGCACCAGCTGAATCGTTATCGATAACTCGAGGGGCCAGCGATATTCAAGCAAGGTACGCTGCTCAGTGTTGCCAGATCAATCAATTGCGCAATTAACTCGGCGCCAACTTTGAATATTTCGAATAGGAGCCAGTGAAAATAGGAAAGAATCCCAATTAAACGCTTTGAAACATTATATTGAACTCAACTTATTGGTTATTGTAAGTTTCGTTTGAAGTTGTGGAAATAATAACGATATACACTCAGTTGTAGCTTGAAAATATTATATTATTGTAATAAATTGAAAGTTAATAAATTACTCAATTATGCACCAGCTGAATCGTTATCGATAACTCGTTGGGCAAGCGATATTCAAGCAAGGTACGCTGCTCAGTGTTGCACAACTCGGCGCCAACTTTGAAAATTGCGTATAGGGTAGAGTGATATTAAGAAAGAATCCCAATTAAACGCTTTAAAACATTATATTGAACTCAACTTATTGGTTATTGTAAGTTTAGTTTGAAGTTGTGGAAATAATAACGACAGCGTGAAAATATTATATTATTGTAATAAATAACAAATAAATAAGTTACTCAATTATGCACCAGTTGAATCGTTATCGATAACTCGTTGGGCAAGCGATATTCAAGCAAGGTACGCTGCTCAGTGTTGCCAGATCAATCAGTTGCGCAATTAACTCGGCGCCAACTTTGAAAATTTCGTTTTCGTATAGGGGCAGTGAAAATAAGAAAGAATCCCAATTAAACGCTTTGAAACATTATATTGAACTCAACTTATTGGTTAGGTTTCGCCAAAGTTGCTTTGTTGTGCCCACATTCTTTGGCATTGCTGCAGTGTTTGTGCTTTAGGAAATGAAGTAAAATGTGATATTGGAATTCCATTGCTTACCAATACGAAACAGTTGGCATTAAACAATTGCAAAGTTGTAAAGTCTTGACCACAAATCCCACACACACACATGCATAGTGAAACCACACACACACACTCGCACATACTAGCTTTTAAATGGTAGTTTCGAGCACCCTCTTGTGCCATAGTTAACACTTATCTGAGGAAAGTTATATGGCAATTGAAGCAGTTGCCATTTCGTAGAGGGTGCCCCATTTTGACTAGCAATAAATATGCCATAACAATAACTAAAACCAACTAATATCCGATTACTGGCTAAGGCCAAAGTGCAAATGCAGCGTGAAAAGCTGCAAGCCAATTCAGCTAGTATTTTCCCATTTTCCATTTCCCATTTCCCACAATTGTCATGAGTGTGTGCGTGTGTGTGCGAGTGTGTGTGCAGCATCACTTTGCCAAACATGAAACAAATGCATAAGTAAATACCAGAAACGACTGACTTTCAATATCCTTACAGGCTTATTGCTTACAGCAAATTTCACGCCAACACACGACACACAACACACTACTTCTGCAGCAAATGCGTATGCATTTACACATTGCCAGAGACATACTATAGTACACAAACATAACAGAACAGAATGTTGCAAACATGCAACATACAAATATGCGCCCGAGCTGGGACAGGACAGGGACTCACTCCGACCTGCCACTGGCAGCAGTTGGAGCGTGGCAGAGTGTACGTCTGAAGCATTTCAATGCTGCTGTGGAGATGTACAGGATGCAGGACACACAGTCGGTCTCTCTGCACGCTCAAATTTCCATGCTCCATTCTCTCTGCATTTGGTAAGTCGTGTCTGGAGTGCGTTGCCTAGAACGCATTTACGTTTATTGCATTTGTAAATTATTCACACAAGGATATTAAATGCAAATTGTGAAATAGACGACATTCGTGACACACACACTCACACACACACCCACAGCCAATACAATATCCATCAGAGATACCCAATATCTGCCCAATAGTACCCCCAAACGATTGTGAATTACTCACTCAGTCTACACGTAACTTGATCATATTTATGTGCAGCTTTCTTTCCTCTCTCCTCTTGTCCAGCGACTGCATTTCATTTCAAATAATATTATGGCCATATTAACAAGGACATGCTGCCGAATTAGAGCAACTCGAGTTGCCAGTTAGTCGAGGGATCGAGTTGGGGGCAATCCGAGCATTTCATATGCCACTCAACAAATTGCCAATTGCCGTGTGTAGTCAAAGTCAACAGAGGCCAATCAGTGAGGTAACTGTGAGGTAGCTGCAGCT
This sequence comes from Liodrosophila aerea, assembly GCA_035045005.1. Lineage (NCBI taxonomy): Eukaryota > Metazoa > Arthropoda > Insecta > Diptera > Drosophilidae > Liodrosophila > Liodrosophila aerea. The sequence goes on along the minus strand of JAWNNL010000323.1, from coordinate 156,523 downwards.
GCAACACAAAGAGCTTTGATTGTACATCAATTTCGGCATCAAATAAGCACAGAATTTCCTTTTCTAAGACGTTTTGCTTAGTAGAGGAGTTTAGTTGCTCGTTAACCTTCTGAAATAGACGATAGATTAGGAAAATATATTAGAATTTATAGTTGGATTTTGAGCTTACATGCAGAGGAATTCTCCCTTTAATTGTGGTCTGAAATTGACGATAGATTAACAAAGTATTATAGAATTTATAGTTGGATTTAAGACTTACATACAAGCATAAAAATGCTCCCTTTAATTGAGTTCTGAAATTAAAGATAGATTAGTGAAATATTGTAGAATTTATTTGAACTTACATGCAGAGGAATTCTCCTAATAATTGAGGTCTGAAATTGATAATAAATTAACAAAATATTATAGAATTTTTAGTTGGATTTCGAACTTAGATGCATTTTCCCTTTAATTGATTTCAGAAATTGACGATAGATTAGAAAAGTATTGAGGGATTTATAGTTGGATTTAGGACTTACATAAATGCATAAAATGCTCCCTTTAATTGAGTTCTGAAATTGACGATAGATTAGTAAAATATTATAGAATTTATAGCTGGATTTAGAACTTACATGCAGAGGAATTTTCCTAATAATTGAGGTCTGAAATTGATAATAAATTAACCAAATATTACAGAATTTATAGTTGGATTTCGAACTTACATAAAAAGGAATTCTCTCTTTAATTGAGTTCTGAAATAGACCATAGATTAACAAAATATTAAAGAATTTATAGTTGGATTTAGAACTTACATGCAGAGGAATTCCCCATTTAATTGAAGCTAGATTTCGTATAATAAAAACTGCATTTAAGCTAAGTGAATCAGTCCTCTTTTAACCCTGCACATGCTGCAATAAAATGTTGTTCTTAACTTGAAATTAGATTTGCATGTTAAATTCGCTGGCACCTTTTTCGGTCATAAAACTTTGTCCACATGTCCGCCCGGAGGCAGGGCGAAACTAACTGCAAAAGTAGTATCTAAACAAAAGTGTAATGTCAAATGGTTTTACTATAGTGCACACACGCACATACACACACACACACACACAGTACACAAGCTGAATTTCGTTAGTGAAATGCAACTTTTTGAACTTTTTGCAACTTGGCAAAGGGAATGCATTGGGTTTATTTTTACAGTTTGGCTTTAAGAGAATTTACGGTAGAGATTTAACACAGGCAATCGCCTTAATTAGTTATATAGTAGTACCATGAATGTGATGGGATATAGGGCAGGCCTAGGGCCCTTAAAATATCATCTCTCATAATAATTAGACCGCTATGTCTTACAGATTGGACTGTACGTTGATGACTAATCAGTCAGGGCAAAGAACTTTATATATATAGAATCCAAATTATAGATTATGATGTTACGATCCTTAGCGCTATCTAGACTTAAGTCTTTACCTCTTCACCGTATTTAAGTTTATTTTTAGTAGATAACTAGTCCCACAAGTTTTTAATTTGCCTTTGATATTTCAACTTAATTGCTCCCAAGGACAATTGCACGATTTGCCATTTCCCTCGGAGAAATGAAACATCTGTTACAGTGTATTTTCCATTTCAATTTGGAAAATAACAGCCATTAAATGACAAATTACATACTATGCAATTTTCAGCACCTTAGACATTCAAATTGCGGTCCACTTAACGACTTAACACAATGGTAAATATAGAGCTAAGAATTTCGGGGTATAAATACGCCCAGAAATCCCTCCGAGCCATCACAGTACGAGTCTCAGTCACAGAGTGATGTATAAGGTTAAGGAATTGCTGCTCACGCCGGATACCTTTGAGGATCCCATCTTTAAGATACACCTACGCTGCTTTCGCTGGTATGGCTATGTGGCATCCACAAGTCAATCGCATCCCTGGTTCTCGCTGCTGCGCTGCACCATCTTCACTGCATCCATTTGGGTGAGTTGCGCCCTCATGCTGATCCGCGTGAGCCTGGCCAGCAGCTATGAGAGCCTGAGCGATGGTGCCACCAGTTGGGCCACAGCTGTGCAATATTTTGCCGTATCGATTGCCACACTAAATGCCTATGTGCAACGGGAACGTGAGTAATGCAGCCTATTTTGATGCTAGAACATTTTAGCACACACATATGCATACATATGCATAGTAAGAATTGTGAACTGAAAATGAAAATACGAATGAAAAATAAGAAAATACTGTTCAATATTAACTTACCTGCACTCCCACGCTTTCTCAAGACAAATCTCATTTAAATTCAATGAAAATAAAGCTATTTGCTGCTGTTTTGCCAAAAATGTAGTAAACATTTCATTTCCAATTGAGCACGGCGGCCATCTTGCCACAGCTGCGCTATCGCTATCGATTAATTGACCTCAGCTAGCTCACGATATATCGATAAGTCGAATGAACAATGGCAAAGAAAATGTGAACTAAATAGCTCTACTGAACAATGATAAAGAATAAGTGAACTAGTTTATTGGTGCCTTAAAGCTTGAAATTAGAAATGGCGCAATTATTTTAATACCTGAGAAAGTGTAATAATTTTCAGCGAGTGTATATTAAAAATATCAATAAATAAAGTTTATTTATAATAATATTAATTAAATATCTATTTTTTTACATTTGATTTAAATTCTCAAATGAACAATGATAAAGAATAAGTGAACTAGTTTATTGTGGCTATAAAGTTTGCAATTAGAAATGGCGCAATAATTTCAATACTTAAGAAAGTGTAATAATTTTCACACTAGCTGAAAATAATGATATTAAAAATATCAATAAATATTATTAATATTTATTAAATATATATATATATTCTCACTGCATTTGCAGGTGTTGTCATAATGCTACGCATAGCCCATCGGGATCTGCAGAGCTTCCTCCGCGAAGCTGACGATCAGGAGCTGCAGCTGCTACGCACCACCGAACGCTATGTGAGAACCATAACCATGCTGCTGTGGGTGCCGTCGGTGGTGGCTGGTCTGATGGCCTGGTTGGATTGTATTTATCGCACCATCTTCTTGCCACAGACCGTATTCAATGCGGACGCGGTGCGACGGGGCGAGGCACAGCCCATTTTGCTCTTCAAACTGTTTCCCTTTGGTGACCTTTGCGATAATTTTGTTATCGGTTATTTGGGTCCTTGGTATGCGCTGGGCCTGGGCATAACCACAATTCCCCTGTGGCACACCTTCATCACGTGCCTCATGAAGTACGTAACACTCAAATTGCAGATACTCAACAAGCGTGTGCTGGCCATGGATGTGAGTGGAAGCACTCTCTCGCTGTGTATTATAACTGAACCATATACATTACAGATACGACGCATACAACCCGATCTGGTGGTACGGCGTCTACCGCTGCCGCAGCTCACACACTGGCGACTGCAGCTCTGCAAGGAGTTTGTGGAGGAACAGCTGAGGATACGTGAGTTTGTGCAGCAGCTGCAGCAGCTCATCCGAGTGCCTGTCATGGCGGATTTCATCATATTTTCGATACTGATGTGCTTTCTGTTCTTTGCCCTGACTGTGGGCGTGAGTTTCCCATTCAGTTTGTTTCTATTTTAATACTCTAAGAGTTTCTCTTTTATATTTTTAGGTGCCCAGCAAAATGGATTATTTTTTCATGTTTATATATCTGTTTGTGATGGCTGCCATCTTGTGGATATATCATTGGCATGCCACGCTGATTGTGGAATGTGTGGGTTAACTAATAGTAGTAGTAGAATATTTAACTAAAATTCGACTAAGACGTATTCTAGTGGAATATCTATAGATCAATATCACTACCCTTTTCAATCAATCCATTTGAAGGTTCCTTTTGATTCGCTTATACATATTCTAAAGCATACTTTTAGGCACCTCATTACAATTTAAATCTGCATTTTTGCTGCTAAATTTTTCATATTTTTATTGCCAAAATTCCAACGTTAAAATATGCTAGTTAAATGAAATAATATGCTCAACAATAGCTAAAATCGAAACAAAAAGAAATGAAGCTAAATCAGCGCCAACATTTCTGCCTCAGCCCTAAAGTATGCTGCAGTTTATTGGCAAGTCAACAGCAATCATAAGCCCATCTACTGGATTACTGTTCATTTGTCCAAAGTCAATTTGTCATTGCTGATTTAATGAATCTGTGTTCCACCTTTTTTTTCAAACTATCCCTTCCGCAATCATCGCAGCACTCATTTTCCAATTAAACTGTAGAGCAGTGTGTTTTTTCTCCAATTGCAGCAGGATGAATTGGCATTTGGCTTTTATGCCTGCGACTGGTACAACTTCCCGCTGCCGGTGCAGAGGCGACTGCTCTTCATGATGAAGCACGCCCAGAGGCCAATGAAGATGCGAGCCCTGCTGGTTGATATGAATCTGCGAACTTTTTTAGATGTAAGCCAGAGAGGATTACGCATCGCTTGGAGCAACAGTTTAATGCCAGTTTTAATTTCTTTTCCATTCTCCATTCGATTTGCAGATAGTGCGTGGTGCCTACAGTTACTTCAATCTCCTGCGTAGCACCCACTCCTATTAGAATTCAATTCATTTTTTGCACCGAGCTGGGCTGAGCTTGGCTAATCAAATGTATGTTGCGGCGCTTGTCAGCTCGTCGTCGTTTGGCTAACATGACAGTTAACATGGCTGGTAATGGGGTAAAAAAAAAAGACAGGCGGACAGACTGTTGCTAAAAACATTTTACAGCGCAAATAAACGTGATGCCTGCTACTCAAAAGCCAATGGCACTAACAAGCAAACATCATTTATCACTTTTGAGTGGAGTGCGGATAAAAAATGGAAAGCGTTATATGTCAGCCGCATTGTTATGTTTTATTGTTAAAATTGTATTCCTTCTCAATGGATCTAAAGCGTTTCTACGCTCTACACTTTTTACTTAACAGTACCCACTGTATGCACATGCCACAGCCAGAACCCAGTCTGCACCCCCTCGCAGTCTCAGCACAACCCACAACACCCCGCAGACATCGTTTTCCTGCTTTAGTTCTTAATTGTCTGGGGGACTACTCGCAAGACTAAAATATTGGAAAAACTGCCACCACCAAGCGAGGAGAGGAAAAAAAACTAACCGAATCAACCGAATTGTTGTGCCCTTGGGTGTATTTTTTAATAATATTAAGAGTATAGACAAAGCAACAACAGACCAACAAAAATAATAAACACGCATATTGTTGCGGTTGTTGCGCTTCCCGGGGATTATACGACAACAAAGTGGCTAAATGGCTGATAAAGGCGCACAAGCTGAAGTGTGTGTGTTGTGTCTCTCTACCAATAATGGCAACACAGAATGCAGATACTAATGAGTATTAATGGGTTCCCCGGGCTCGGGTAGCAGGCGGCAGGTAGCGTTGGCAAAGGGGTGTCTAAAAGACCCAAGCAGCGGCGTCAAAAGGGTTGTTCCCACTCTCAGATACGCATCTCTAAAAAGTGAGCTGTTGAAGAGCTCACTAAAAGGGCTTAAATATATACAAATAGATTAAGCATAGATACTACACACACTAATTATTACACACAAAAGGTACAGAGAATTATTAAAAATTAAAAAAAAGGAATTTTAACAAAAAAAAAAAAAAGAACACAAGCCTCCCCGACGGGGAATTGAACCCCGGTCTCCCGCGTGACAGGCGGGGATACTAACCACTATACTATCGAGGATTGTTGACATCGCTCGACTAAAACACTGTTTTCTAGTGCGAGTGAGACACAGCGTACGGTATACGCGATAGAGCATTTGAGTGAGTCTATAAATAGACAGCGCATAGAGAATATGAAATCATTTGGCATAGCGAATTGTTGCCATCTGTTGCGGCCACGTTTTTAGCAGTATTGGCAAATTTTTTATGGTTTTCTTTGTTGTTATTTTTGCCATGCTGCACGTTGCTCGATTATTTATGACATTACATAACGCACGAGGTAATGGATGTTCATTAAACACAATGAGTGTCATGCATTCAGAGCAGTACAAGTGCAGCAACCCTCGGCTCTTGAGAAAAGGCCCCTGCCCCTGCCCCTGCCCATGCCCATTAAGTTCACCCTATTTTTCAGTTTTTGCGAAAAAATTAAAATTTGCCAGCGAGCGTATTTTGCACACATGTAATGAATATTCAGCAAACAATTTCTTGATTACAACAAAAGCAAATTGCACTAAAAGAAAAATGAAGAAAAAGAACCCTGCAGTGGTACATACATAAGTACATATGTATGTATGACAGCATGATAAATATATAGGGCTAGAGATGCGATATCCAGGGGGTATGGGTTCCATAAAAGTGAATATGAAACGATAAATTCTAAAATCCGGCGGAATGGAGGGGGCAAGAGTGTTGTTGCATGTGTATGAAAAATGAATATTTTATAAAATAAAAATAAAATTTGATATATGATATATACAGCCTAACATTTTTAGCTGCAGATTTTTCAAATATTCATTTTACCTTTAAATTATATTAAATTGGTTTTTTACATAATGAATATTTATATATAACAATAGTAATTAAAAAAAAAAACAATATATATAAAAATAGTTTAATGTAAAATAACTCTAAAATTTTTAACTCAATAGTGAATAAAAATCAAATTTGGAATATGAAATAAGAGCCCAACATTTTCTGCTGCAGATTTTTCGAATCTTCATTTCACCTTTAAATTATATTAAATTGGTTTTTTCAATAAATAAATATTTATATATAATAATAGTAATTTTAAAAAAAATATATATAAAAATAGTTAAATGTAAAATAACGCTCAAATTTATAACTCAATTGTGAATAAAAATAAAATTTGAAATATGAAATAAGATAATAATAAAATAGCCTAACATTTTTTGCTGCAGATTTTTCAAATATTTATTTTACCTTTAAATTACATTATATTATTAATTTAAAAATATATATAAAAATATAAAAAAAATATATATACATATATAAAATTGATGTAAAAATAGTTAAATGTAAAATAACTTTAAAATTGTAAACTTATAACTCAATTGTAACTTATCCGCAGCTAACTGCATTTCCCAAGAATTTTCGCCGACTAAATATCTTGTTCGTAAATCAGTCAAGTGCTCCCAGTGGCAAATACTTTTGAAAATGTATAAAAAATAAAGGAAATTCTTGGAAAAGTACTGCCCAACTATTTGTAATGTGTTCCGTTCATTCGATGCGACTAAATATTTCACCGACTACGTGTCTAATACAAAGACTGGGTGTATATAGAGTCGAACCCAATGGCAATCCGTGTGTGGGGTGTGGGGTGGGGTGGGCGTTACAGGGGCGGGGCCAGTTGACGCTGTTGTTTTCATAAGTTGTTGTTGCATTTGTTTTGGCATGTTTATTGCACTGTCAACGGCAATGCATGAAAACTTTTAGTTAGCCAAGTTAGTGACTGGCCGTGCCTCAATGCTGGTGACAAACCCGCATTCGCCCTCTGCGTGCAGTCGACCCCCACCCCCCCTCATACTCCTCTTCCTTAACTTTTTTTAAACATCGACCGTAACTGTTAATGTGTTTGAAGTCAAATTGTTTTCAGTCACGTGAGCCGTGAACACACAACAACTTTATTCATGATTAATCAGTTGCATTTAAATATGTATTACGACTCTATAAGGACTCTCCAGGTTATAGTATAGTATCCTCTCTCTGAATTAATATATGTATATTTTGACTCTTTGTTTTTAGCCAAGCTCCGCTGCACATTGAGCGGGCCCATCTGTTCCAGTACAACTTCATTTAATGGCGCTGGCCAACAAATCGCCGTGCGTTAATTATAGTACTATATTTAATAACCAGACGCGTAACAGCTGGCCAAGTTTTAGTTTTATTTGTAGCGTGTGTCGTTTTAACTATAGCCCATAAATGTTTAATGGCCTAAACACTTAAGCCACGACCCTCGACGAAGGGGGTGCCGTGGCACACATACTATGTATATAATTGTGGACTAATTAAAAATAAAATGTATTAAAGTAATAGTAAACATACATAAAATATTCTAGATCTATATAAATATATTTCTCTTTTAAAGCGCAGTGTAAACTCTCTAAAGCGGACACTTTCCAAGGGAGTGGCATACATTCCATGGCATACATTCTCTATAATTGCGGACTAATTAAAAATAAAATGTATTAAAGTAATAGTAAATATAAATAAAATATTCTAGATCTAGTATATAAATATATTACTCTTTTAAAGTGCAGTATAAACTCTCTAAAGCGGACACTTAGCAAGGGGGTCATGTATTAAAGTAATAAATAAAAATAAAATAATAATAATAATAGTATGTGTGTAAGAAGTCTGTAAATAGTGCCATTGCAATTAATGAAAGAACAGTTTTATTATAATTAGTTATGTTTAAGAAGGAATACCACTAATGCAACTTAAACCAACAATCTGGCAACGCCATACAAGAATGTAAAACAACTGTCTGGCAATACTAGAAAAGAACACAGTTAGGTAGAAGAAGCGGGACTTGGAGAAAATTCATGAAGAGAAGAAGAAGAGAAGCGTCGTGTGAGAATAAATATATTATAAGAATCGTCCTAATTTTCAAAATTAAGAAAACAATAAAAATACTAAAATAACATTTAAACTGTCTGTGTTTTCCCCTTACATATACTAGATATGTACATATATATAGAAATATATCACTCTGTTAAAAGCGCAGTGTAAACTCTCTAAAGCGGACACTTAGCAACCGCAGAAGGGGGATATTCGAAAAGCGAAGTGAAGCTGTTCGAAAAAGTAAAAGAAATCCGCTAAAACGCAGTGTCCCAATTGAAGAGCTGTCCACTAAGCGAGTTCTCACTGTACTTCTGCCAAATTCCAATTTGTTACTCTTTTCTATTTATTTTTGAAAATTTCTTTGAAAAGAAACGCGCAAGTTGTTCATTTTCGCGTTTTTGAATGCGCTTTTAATTCAATTTTCGTAGGCTGCACTTGAAACCGCTTGCACAAACCGAAGCGAAGCACACACAAAACACACACACATTACTCCCACACACACACACACACACACACGCTCATGCGTCGCCCAATTCACAAAAGCGCAGTCCCCAAAAAAACAACAACTCCCTCCCAACCGAGCCAGAGAGAGTGTATCTCTCCCATCATACCACGTGGCGCCCGCTTTCATGCGCTTCGTTTAGCAAAGTGGATGTTAAGTGTAATGCGATTTTTATGTAAATTTTCGCCGAAAAAAAGAACACACATTGCACACACACACACACACCACACACAGATACAGAGAAGACTAACGTTGAAAGAGGCAGCACACAGTTCTGATGATTTCGTTGCCACGGTCACGGACAGACCAGACTCAAACGCTACGTCCACTGCGCGTTGTCTCCCCCTCAATGCTACAGTCGGGACGACAGACAGACACAGAGTCCACGGCATCAATAAGCTCGCGCAACACACACACTCACACAGAGACAGACAACAAGTGGCAATATGCCATATGGAAAGAGCTCTCAGCTTGCATAGCAACGCGGCAGCACTTAACCAATCCATGCCTTAAAATTCCCAACCAACAAGTTAAAGAACTACGTACACTTATATCTAGCATTTTCATTGATTAGTTTAAAAAGGAGTTTGTCATTAGTTTGAGACCATCAGTACGACCGACAACCCTAGGCAGGAGCAACCCCGTCAGAATCGTGGTATTCAAATTATAATCACGATGTATCATAATTGCGTTACATCAATTGGCCTTATTAGTATTTGGGTAGAACATCAGTTCACCTCTACTAATGACAATCGTTCTAGGCCAAGCAACAAGAAGACCAGTCTCCAGTTGCCAGAACCAGTTGAGAATTATACGGCGCAAATAAACAAAAAAAAACCAACACGCTGATCGTATGACGCACATTTATTTTCTTATCAACAATTGTTTAATAATGTAGTTTTGATTTAAATACACTTATTTATAGCGAAATCTTTTCAAAAGAATTTTAAAAATGTATTTACTAAATATTTGATTAATTAAAAAAGGAAATACAATTTAAAAAAAAATACTTCCCATACCGGGAATCGAACCCGGGCCTTCTGGGTGAAAGCCAGATATCCTAGCCACTAGACCATATGGGATATGTGTTGTGTTGTACCAAAGAGCAGTTTTGTTATCTCAGCTGCTCAATTTCCCTTGCAAGTATTTGCGACTCTGCATATGCATAACAGATATTTGTAATATGTAATTTATTTATATTATATGTAATATATAATAACAATAACAATAATTCTAATAGAAAGACCCAATACATATGTAAATATATATGGCATATAAACATACGTAGATACACAAATATTTCGAACTGAATGCCTGCGCTGCCATTTTTCATTATTATGTAAATGAATGTTAAGCTTACATTTTTAGATTTAAGACGAATAATTAATAATAAAAAAAATAATATGTATTTTCAAGATGAAAAAAATACTGTAAAAATATAAAAAATCATTTGCAATCCAAAGATTCCCATACCGGGAATTGAACCCGGGCCTTCCGGGTGAGAGCCGGATATCCTAACCACTAGACAATATGGGAGGTGTTTGACTGGCTGACTAATTTCGCTTATAACCATGAACACATGAGCAATGTAAATTGCCTTCAGTCCAACTTGTGTGACTAAACATGTACGACGCAAACAACGTGGTTAGTGAGAACAGATGTTTTAGTTATGGGAAACAAATGTATGCTTTCTGTTTAATAATTAACACGAATTATTATATTAATTTAAGACATAACATATTTATTTACATGTAAATTACAAATTATCATCTAAATTATTGTATATTTCTATTATAGTTTCTTCAACGGTTTTATTAAAATGGTAGAACAATATATAATCCGACCTGCTTTGTACTGTATCTACGTATTTCCTACAGCATGCATACGTTTATTCGAGCACACACTGTGCCGTTCAACTGTTGAAATTGTTGACGTGGCAGTCACCTCCCATATTGTCTAGTGGTTAGGATATCCGGCTCTCACCCGGAAGGCCCGGGTTCAATTCCCGGTATGGGAATGTTGGTTGAACAATGTTTTTTTTAAACTTTTTTTTTTATTTAATAAAACACAAAAAATAATAAATTTATAATGAAATAAATAAATAAATAAATAAACAGAATCAAACACAAACTAAATAATTTAACGACATTTATAAATGTAACCGAGTCGAAGGCCTAGGTTAGTACTCGTTAGTAATTATTATGTTTGTATATTTTTGTTAAACCTAATTTTATAAATAATAAATAAATATAAATGTAACACAATTTAAAAGTATGTATGTATTTTCATAAAGTAGATTTGTCATCTCAGCAGCACAATGTCTTGTGCTAACAGTTTGAGAGCTATGTGTTTTCAACAGTTGACTATTGAGCTGCTGAGATAATAAAACTGTTATTTGGTACAACACAACACATATCCCATATGGTCTAGTGGCTAGGATATCTGGCTTTCACCCAGAAGGCCCGGGTTCGATTCCCGGTATGGGAAGTAATTTTTTTATTTTTTCATTATTTTAAAAATGATTATTTAATAGAATTGAGGTGTTTCAGTTGTTGATACGCATAATTTACTTTTTTTATATTAAACAGAATTAAAAAAATTACTATAAAAAAGAGAACTCAGAAATCTCAATACTTCGCTAGCAGAGCAAGGTTTCGATCCTCGGACCTCTGGGTTATGGGCCCAGCACGCTTCCACTGCGCCACTCTGCTTGTTGAGTTGTCAACCACTAATGCTCAACTAGAGCCGCGCACGCCAGCCAGCTGAGTGCTATGAAACCAAGCGAGGCATGTGTTGAGCACACACAGCAACCTCACATATGCATGGTGTACGCAGCGCGTTGGCCAAGCACACGTGGATTACGTATTTACTTAGCTGTGGCCACACCCACACATACATACGGTTGACAACTCTTATCGCTGCGTTGCATGCAGCCGCAGCCGCAGCTCGCGTACCACTGGACCTCTTCCACCGCGGATGTGGCAACGCTTTCTGCCTTTGGCACAAATATGGCTTTAATAACCGCGTGTCGAGTGCATTTTCCTGTTGATTTTTGGCTCTGTTGTTTGTTTTCGCTGTGTAAACACACTCAGCCAAACTAGCCTAAAAGATTTGGCTTTAAAACCGAGGCAAAAACATTAACTTTGCCAATTAATTTAAGTTATTTGCGGTGTGAGTAACAAAGTACTTCTACTATGTAGTATAGTGTAACCTAGTTTGTAGTCATTTCACAATATTTATGAGCGAACGGAACGCGCTTCATTGTTGCGTGAATTTTTGGCTCAAATGGAAATTGACAAATATGTCAATAAATTGCAAATTTTAATTAATTTTCGCGCCAATTAAAAGGCAACTGAAGTGCAGCGCTAGCAGCCCAGCCACGCCCAATCGAAATGGGAAATGGCAAATGTTCACAGACCGCAAACACTAAATTGCAAATAAATTTGTTTAAATATGCAATGGAAAAGCGTCAAGTGTGTGTGCGAGTGTGTGTGTGTGTAACGGTAACTCTAATGCTGCAGCATTGACAGCTACAGCTGAATGAAGGGGAGGGGGACCGAGGGGGGAAGAGCCATGAGACAACGACACAACGTGCGCATCAAATTTTAATAGGAAAACCCCAAAAAGTTGAAGCCACAAAGTCCATTTCCATGGAGTGGCAACAACAACAACCACATCAGCATCTAGGGGGTTGTTGTTGCTGCTGCTGCTGCTGCTGCTGCATGGCTGATGTACGCTTTTGGCTTTGGCCACGAAGATGTTGCATTGACATTGAATATTGATGAAAATAAATCGAATTTCCGCCGGGCAGCCGCAGTCAAAGCCGGACGTGCAGGCAATGGATCTGCTTGCATTCCCTAGCCCCAAAAAAAAGTATCTGCAAAGGAAGAGGGGCAACAGAAAAAAATCACTAGTACATCTACATATGTGCATAGTACAGTTATGTGTCTGTTTACATTGATTGCCAAATGGTCTGAGCCGACCAAAAGGGTTCCGCCTCAATTGAGTTTCTCTGCTTGAGTGTTAAAATTCAATTCGAGTGTGTGTATGTGAGTGTGTGTGTGTGTTAAGAGACATTTGTGGTTAAGCTAACTTTTGCTTTAAGACTGAGTAAATGTAGCACAAAAGCTTTTTAGTTTAGATCAGCCATGCCCACAAAGAGAGCAACCAGTTTATAGGTATAGGTAAGCTGCACTCTCACATAGATAGTTTTGTTTTCTATTAGAAAAACCCCCAGAGTGTGGGCAAACATAGAGAGAGTGGATACATTAACATACATACAAAAATATTCGCGTAAACACAGTCTCCAACAAATACTACATACCTGCAATCGCAATCTAAGAAAAGCAGAAAGGACGGTCAGTGTATAGGTATAGGTAAGCTGCACTCTCTCATACCTAAATATACATACACACAAATATTAGCGTAAACACAATCACCAAGAAATACTACATACCTGCAATCGCAATCTAAGAAAAACAGAATTTACAACTAAATAATACACAGAAGGAAAAACTCAAAAAGAAGCCGCAGCATGCATGTATAATCACATTAGTTCTCTCCATAATATAGTAGTTAAATCGCAACCCAAACTGTTAAGTTCAATTAACAATCCCCATAATTCCACTTCATGTTGAACTGTTTGATTTTATGCCGTGTTTCATTTACGGTTTATCATTTTTTTGCCTCCTCTACGTTGGCAAATTTGCCTTTCGGCTCGATGGGGTTAACACTTGATTTGTATTTAAAAATTATTGACCAATTCATGGCTGCTGATTAAGTTTGTATTTGTGCTTGTCAAACGTAAAGCATAAAGCGTGAGGGGCGTGGGGCGGGGGGAGACAGACTGTGGGCATCAGAAGATTGAGCGGTGGCAAGCAATTGATTTTTACAGCCACAAGGCTATGGTCATGGCCAGGAGTAAAATTGCATAAACGCCGCAGTGCACTGTGCAGGCCCATATGAAAATCCAATTTTCCAGTGATTGATCATACACACACAAGTAGTGGGGCAGTGAGAGGGGCAGAGGGGCAGAGGGACAGGGCGGGAAACAGTTAACCACACAAAGATACACGGCAAAATAAAAGTAAACTAGAAATTTATCAAGCTTTTAAAATAGTAATAAAATAATCGAAATATAAACCTAATAAATCCGTTTTTAGACCCTGTACTTTAAAAAAGTACAAAAGGGTCTATTAAGATTGTGCAAGTCCGAAATGTATGTAACAGGCAGAAGGAGGCGTGGCAGACCCCACAAAGTATATATATTCTTGATCAGGACGACGAGCTGAGTCGATCTAGCCATGTCCGTCTGTCTGTCTGTCCGTCTGTCCGTCCGTCCGTCCGTCCGTCTGTCCGTCCGTACGAACACCTAGATCTCGGAAACTGTAAGAGCTAGAGACATCATATTTGGCAGTTAGATGCCCATATAGTGTAGGCAGATCAAGTTTGTTTTAGATTTTTGATACCTGTCCCCCCTCCCCCAAAAACCGCGAAAAACTGCCACACCCACAATTTTAAAGGTACAAACATGTGCTTTGACATACCATAATCTTATAACAATCTTTATCTGTGCTGTGAATTGTGGCTCAATCGGATAATAAACACCAGAGATATTCAAGATTCAATTCCCAGTACTAGGTAAGGGGGGAGCAGCGCGAGCGTATGTGTGGTTGCGTTTGACTTTGCGCTATGTGTGCATGTGTGAGTGTTTGTTAGTGTGTGTGTGTGTGCGAAGGAAAGTACAGGGTCTCCTACTGTCGGTAAAATCCGACTGTAGCTTTCCGAGTTTTTATTTTTATAACTACTTTAATTTATAGCAACCTTATTCTTTTACTAAGAAATTGTTCTCAGTGTAGCAAGTTTTGTCTGTGCTGGTCATACGCAAAAATAATGTAATTAAAGCGATGTTTGCATAATAAAAATTAATATTTGTTGCATTTTATGTTGGCAAGCAGTCAAAGCCATGCCACGCCCACAACAGAGCACCACCCACTCGCCCACTCCCCCACTCCCCACGGGGGCAGCTGTTTACCTAGGCTGCATTGGTTCGTCTGGCTAGCGCTTTATGCGGGCTGTCAAATTCAGACAGTTTGCACACATGCTGCACCCCCCGGGATTCCCCACCCTCCACTCCTCATTCACAGCTTCAACTAGAGATTTGTGTGGCTGTCTGAATGACCCGCTCCCTCTCCCCTCCCAGTGGCCATTCAGTCGTCTGTTTGTACAAGTTTCGTTTCAGCAAATTATGTCCCAGCATATGTAGAGGATTTACACTGGACAACAGGGTCGTCTGTAGCTGCTGAGTGTCTGTCTGTCAGTGCTTCAACTGAAACGTTCGTTGTATGCAAATATTGAAATAAGTCTTAATTGAATACAAATACTCAATTACATTGCGGCACATCTATTTTGTGGGTCCAGCACAAACAATATTCACTTTTTCCACTCACACTTCACACTCAACACTTCATAAACCGAATCTAAAGGGTGCAGAATGAGTCTGTCAGTTAAAACTTCAGTTGGTACAGTTTGTATAATAGATTTTCTAATATTATATTATTAAATTGATTTTAAAAAATTTTCAAAATAGAAAAAAAATTATTCGTTGTGGCCCATGAGGGGATCGAACCCGCGACCTTCGCGTTATTAGCACGACGCTCTAACCAACTGAGCTAATGGGCCGATGTGACGACAAGCAGTTTAGAGGGTTATTCGAGCTACTGCATAAGGCTGCACAGTGTTTCAGGTATGTAGAAAAGTCTATTCTTTATTTAACTACAGATAATATATGCAATAGTCTTCTAGTTCGAACTATAATTATCGCAGGCAAAAATAAGATAAGGCTAAAAATATCGCTTGAAATATATAGGTATTTTTATATTAGAATAAAACTTCAGTGGTTGCCATGCGATTGTCATGAATATACATACATCGGTATATGGTATATAAATAGAGAAACAAATCTGTGCCACGGCTGTATAAAAATATAAATTAAATGAAAACTAAACTGAATCGGAATACCAAGAATGTTTGAAAGATATGAATTGCATTTGTAAATAATTGAAAAAATAATATAAAATAAATGTGAAAAAATAAAAAAGGAAGAATTTTTTATTTGCATTGTTATTTACTATTATTATTAATTTATTTATTACTTTTTTTTTTATTGTAATATATATTTAATGAAAAAACTAAATAGAATCGGAATACCAAGAATTTTGTTATGATATAAATTGCATTTGTAAATAATTGAAAAATTATATAAAATAAATACTTAAAAATAAAAAAGATGGAATTTTTTATTTGCATTATTATTTACTATTATTATTAATTTTTTGTTTGTTATTATTTTAAATAAATGTAGTAAAATTTAAATATTAAATGCAAACCTAACAGAATCATGCACTTTACATTTTTAACTTAAAAGAAATATTTGTGAACAATTTAATAAATAATATAAAAGAATTATAAAATTACGTAAATGTAGCAACATTTTATTTGCATTGTAATTTACTATAATTATTATTTTTATTATTATATTTATAGTCACTTTTAAATTAAATTTAATTGGTAACAATGAGCCTTTCATTGACCATTAAATTATGTCTATCCCTTCAGTATTTTTCTTAAATTTAAACTATTACTATGCCGTAAGATATTCTTCCTTGCTTTACGTACTTTAAGCTTTAATTAGACTTGAAGCCGCTCTAAGCCACTGCCACTTGGCCATAATAAATTGAGTTGCATTTGCAGCGAGCCCCTGGGAGGCAGAGTTAATGCTCATGTGCTGTATAATATGCAGCTTTTCGCTTGAAGAGCGGGTAAGAAAACATATTTGACACTTCATTAAAAAGCAACATTAGCAAAATCAATTAGAGAGTATTCCCCAAGCGCAGGACATGCACAGTGTAACCAGGATGAGCAAATAGAGATGGATATAACAAACAGTTAGTGAGAAGGGAGAGCAGAGTCTGCTGCTGCTGCTGCTGCAACAGTAGCTCTTGTTGTTTTTGGGTCTGGCAAATAAACAAACAATTGAGATACATATGAGATACGAGTATATCTGCTCGTATTTGTTGTTGGACTCGGACAAATTGTTTGGTAACCAAACGAGACACGAGACTCGAGCTGAGCTGAGCTGAGGCTGAGAATCGAGACAGAGAATCGAGACAGAGACTTTTGTTTGCATTTTGAATTGCCGTAGCTGATATTTGCATTGGTAAATCAGCAGACGGCAAACTTGTTAAATGGAAATTTAATTAAAAACGTGCGTTGGATATTCTTGACGACAAAAGGAATTCTAATTGTGCACAGAGCTCACTAATATCCTTTAACTCTTCGAATGCTCTGTGCGACCCAATCACGAATGAGTGCCGATCCCTGTAGTCCTTCCAAGCGATTGATCACCATTCCCTTATGCATAATCAGCAACGATGGCACCACACTCACGTTGTACTTGTGAGCCAGATTTCCCAACTCATTGATTTCCACCATGGCCAGATGAACCGCCCCCCGCTGCTCTTCCACGATATTCTCCAGGCGGGGTCTCAATTGTTTGCAAGGCGAGCACCAGCTAAGTAATAGGTAGTTATTATCGATAGTTAGCGATAGTTAGCGATAGTCTTGGCGATAGTTACCACGCATAAAAGTCAACTATAACCGGCTTCTTACTCTTCCTGACCACTTTGTCAAATTCCTTCACAGTTTCAACATTGAATATGGTTTGTTGTGCGGGCCTAGGGAACGTCGTCTGTAAATTAGGTAAAAATTTCATAGTTCCTCGGAACATGGAGCCAATTTTATTTATTCTAGACATTTTTTTTGTATTTTTGAAAATTAAATTAATTAAAATTACTCGATTTTAATTAAATTTGAGTGGAAATTTTGATGTGCGCCGAATGCTAACTAATGTAAACTGAAATTCTAGGTAGAGTAATCAGTTTAGTTGAAATTTTTGACAGCAAACGAAAATGAAATACTTCAATACATATTCCCTTTTCAATATAATGTTCTAAAATATTTATTCATCCCAACAACAAGTGCTAAATTTAATACAATTTAATATAAAGTTTAGTGTTCAGTTATAGTTTAAATGTGACTCTTAAATAAGCACACGAAGATCTGAAAGCCCGAGTCGCATTTGTCGGTTCCCTTGATGGATTTGCACGTGTCCAGTGCAACCTTCAGCTTCTCCACACCTTCAATGGGTCCCATCATCTCCAGCACTGTATCTGCCATTAGTTTACCATCTACGACGAATCCAACCGTTTCCAGTATGCAATTGGCAAAGCACTTCACCTTGGCATCAGTATTCTCAAATTTTCCACTGCGCAGTGCGAGGGCCTGTTCATTGGTTATGCCCTCCCGTTTCATACACTGATCGGAATTCTGCTGACCCATGGCCTTTTGCTCTTCAGTTAGCTGTGGATATAGTACAGAATATTATCAATCAATTTAGTTATAGTTATTAACATAACCACCTCAACAGCCTCAATAGTTGCGGCCAAACAGGCTACTCCTAATATCAGCAGAAATTTCATACTGATCTATCTAACTGTCTCTGATGTGGACTGCAGTCTGCTCTGAGATTTTTATAGGGTTTGTAGCCTGTGTTTTTGTTACAATTAAATTAAATTGTATGCATTTTAAATTAGTTGCAAGTTTTCTCTAGAAATTAGGCTAAAAAAAGTAATGCACTTGTCAACAATAATTTCACTGATTTAAGCGCAATTTCAAATAGATTTTTATGAACTGTTTGCTAATAAAAAGTAATGCAGTTGTTAGTCTATAAAGTAACGGAATTACACAATTATTATAATTCAACTATGGAAAGTTTTAAACTAAAATAGCTCTAGAGTCCCATATGGAAATTATAAGGAAATTAATATAAAATACCTCTATATAACTAACTATAGAACTAGACCTAAGAAACTCATTTCTTGTATAACAAATTATTGCAGATTTAAGGAGGAATACCCTGAAAAACAAGAAATATAAGCCAACAATTTGGAAATACCAAAAACAGTATAAAGGCTAATGAAAACAAACCTTCTGGCAAGACTAAGAACGTGAAGAAGTATGTAGAAGTTAATGTCACTTTTTGAACTTTCGTGAAAAGAAAAATATCGTCAGGAAAATCAAGAAAATAAAGGCTTTAGGTATACATAAAAATAATATATATTTCTCCCCCACATTGGCAAAATTAAGGCTGATTTTGTACAGTTTACACTTTAAATAGAAACCGTCACTTGTATGTATCTCGCATCTCTTAGATAAACATGCTTGTTATGCTGCTTGTATGCTTGGCCAGAATTCAGGCCAAGCTTGATAAGCCGCAATGAGATGGCTTTAAATTTATTTGCCCTGGCTTGGTCAGCAGCCTCTAGACTCTCTCTCTATACTTTAGACGGCATATATGTATATTGTTAGTTATTTGGGTCACATTAGATCACAGGCGAGTGATAACATTAAGGCAGGCACTTTCTACATTTCGCCAGGCCATGTTTACTTGGCTCCAAATGAATGATGAGCTGCGTATGTGTGTGTGTGTGTGTGGGTGTGTAAACATTTTTATGATTCAGGGTTAGAGATAGGCTAGATAGGCTGTCATTCTGGCAGGGCTTTACATAATCCACAGTGCTTAAGCAACGGGCCTTTCAGCAATTAGTTCTTGTGTGCATTCAATGTGCAGATAAGTAGCCAAGACTCGCAAACACTTTTCTCGCATGAGAGTTGAGTTGAGTTGCGCTGAGTTGCGTTGATTGACAGCTGCCTGACAAGTGGCGGGGATGATGATGGACTGGCTGATGCCCAAACATTAGCTGAAATTTAATGACCTTTTACATAATGCAAATGTACGCAAAATTTCAGTCTACTCGTACGTTACAAATAGCCAAAGAATTGATATCCATATTGGGGTTTACACGCTAGCAAGATGAATGAGCTAAGGAAATGATATTTCATCAGTCATTAGCAGAGAGAACACAACACTTTTTAATGAACTTGTCAGCTTCTCAGCTCATGTGGAATCAATGATGCTCTATTAAGTAAGGGGATGTATATAATGAATGAGTTACGATATGTATATAGTGAAAGTACTCTAAGCATTCTCTACAATATACGGTCTATAAAATACTCTAAGTATACTCTAAGTATAAAGTCTATTAAATAGCTATAAATATAATAGAAATATGCATATTATTTCGAGAGGGTATTTGTAAGTTTAGTAAGCTTCTCAGCTTGTGGTGTGGAATCAATGATGCTCTATTAGTTTTAAGGGGTGGTATATAATGAATGAGTTAAGATATGTGTGTAGTATAAGTATTCTAAGTATACTCTACAATATACGGTCTATAAAATACTCTCAGTCTACTCTAAGTTTACAGTCTATTAAATATGTATAAATATAATAGAAATACTCGTATGCATATTATTTCGAGAGGGTATTTGTAAGTTTAGTTAACTTCTCTGCTTGTGATGTGGACTCAATGATGCTCTACTAAAGGGGTTTTATACAATGTATGATAAAAGATATACAGTGCGTTTCATAATCATAAGACACTTTATAATTTGTTAAAATAAAATTAATAGGATTCATGCAAAACCGATTGGTAGAGGTTCTCAAAAATTGAGAACAATGTACTGAATGTAAAAATATTCAAAAAAAATTTTCCATCAAACGGTTCTAGTTTAAACGATGAGTTTCCTATGATAATGAAATACTAAAAAGTCGCATCAAAACGTGCTTTCGGTAAAAAACAATGAGTACAAAAAATAGCTCAATAAAAAAACGCTTAATTCTAATGGTGAATTCAAAGCTCAGATGAATACGCATTGTATTTGTAAAATAATTTCGGCTTTAGAAAAGTTTAATCCTCAGATATTATATAAATATAAGTGTCTTATGATTATGAAACGCACTGTATACATATCAGTACTCTACGTATACTCTACAACAGTGGCGCCCAAAAGCCATAATACCTATCACATGTGCGTTTTGCTTAGCAGCGCTGTTTTCACACGCACAGTCGATGCTCTCACACTGTTTGACAGTATGAGTTTGGGCACCACTGCTCTACAATATACAGTCTATAAAATACTCTCAGTCTACTCCACAACATACAGTCCGTAAAATATAAATCTAATATAAATATGTACATAATTTTGATAGGGTATTTATAAGTTCAACTCTCTGTTGTCACTGTAATTAACTCTGCATATTGTGTAAAGAGTTTAAGCATGCTGATAAGAAATTATATTTGCATGTTATCATTTCTAATTTGTTTCAAATTAAATGAGTTTTCACACAATCATAAAGCATTATATACAGTCACATTTACCCTGCAACAACACTCTAGTGTGTGAGTGTGTTGTATCTGTGTGTGTGTGGGTGCAAATGTAATTAAAAAACTTTCAAACCGCATCAACATAAATGTATAGCGCATAAAATTCTGTGCATTTGACAATTTTCGGTTGGCAAAAGTTGCCATTATTCTCACTTTAGCATGAGTGTGTGTGGGTATGGGTGTAGAGGTGTGTGTGTGTTAGAAAAACCGCTAAAATGTGTGGGCATGGTGGAGATGTATTGTCGCCAGTTTTTGAGCTTTAAAAACTTATTATATTGTTTATAATAAATGCATCGATGGGACAGCGGATGCTTTTACGATCTCGGCCAAAACGAAAAGCAATTTAATTTATTTTAATTGAAGGCAATACAACAATCCATTGGCCATAAACTCTGCGTCGAGAAAGACATTTCAACTTAATTGCATTTAAATCGCCCAAACCCAGGAACACCTTCACTTTAATAGACCATTAAGGTGTACCCGAGGAAAAGGTTTAGTTATAGATACGGACTATAATATATAACTGTCGACGTTTAATTTCAAAATGCTGGCCATAAAATGTATAAAGGTAGAATTTAATCAATTATCGAAATTTATTGCACTCACATTGAATTATTGCCCAAGACGTTTGGGGCTCTAAAATGGCTCAAAAAAACAATTTGACATTGATGTATCTGTATCTGTGCCCTCTTAGCCCCTTTTCTGAGCCAATACATACATTATTTTGGCTCATATAATATTGCAAATCTTTGTGGCGCCAACTCACGCTTTTCCCGCTTTTCCGACAGACATCGGGGCTCCATAATTTTCCATTAGCTTTATTATATACTCATTTGCGCAAATGTCTTATATCATTGTTATTAGTAAATCTTATGCCTATGATTATTGCCTCTTTATGTGTGTAAGTGTGTGTGTTTTCTGTGATAAACCCCTCCCCAAGAACAACCTCATCAGAAACTTACTGTGGGGCCAATTCCTTGGGGTCTGAGGATTGAGCACTGAGACTGAGCTTGAGGTTATTGAACTCTGCCCAACGTTTAATGGGGTCAGTTGGCAAATGCGTGGATAGTTCGGTAAATGTTATAAAAGAACTCCACGAGTAGTTTAGGGGTTGCTCTTGGGGTTGTCTTTGTCATATGTATTTCTAAATATTTTAAGCTCAAGTAATATCAAATATAATTTGAACTTATTACCGTCTGATTTGCTTTCAATTGGGTATGAAGCTTAAAGCAAACTCAAATGAATTACATCATAAAATATATACCAAATCTTTATTTAATTTCAGTGCAACTTAATACACTTTTCTCTTAGTGTAATATATAACTTCCCTGTCATTAGTTCTTTTTGTCTAACTTTTTAGTAATTCGCGGAAAATCAAAGCTCAACTTGTATTAATCAAATGGTTTAGAGTGTTTTTTGTTTGCTTAATCTCTACTCAATCTGTAATTAGAAATTAAAAATAGACCTAAAACACACAAATGAAGTGCATTATTTAAGGTCTAATTGTTCAGTGAGTCAATACAATGTGTCTGGTTTAAATAATACTTTAATCATATAGTAGAACCAGTTGAAACTACACTCGACTTAATGTGGCACATTTTGTGCTTAGTCACGGGCTTGGATTTAATTAATTTAATGACGTGATGTGAATGTATTTGCATATTTTTATAGCAGTTAGCAAATTATTAAAGTACACTCGGCAAAATATTTTAATTATTATAATCAAGTAGTAAATAAAAAGGTGTAATTTGTTTAATATATTCTTAATTTCAATTAAGAAAATCATCATTTTTAATTGGCTTAAATTTATGTATTTTATTAGACTTTTATTTTTCAGTGTATACCTGAATAAACTTTTATAATTTCGCATTTCTCAGAACTGGCACAAGTTTAGACTTTAGTTGGAAATTCAAACTTGAATTCATTTGACAAAAATATTTATATTAAATTCGAGTTCTTTATGTGAAATATGACAAACATTTGTGATATATTTCAACTCGTTTATGCCTTGGCATTCAACGGTCATCAGCAGCTGTTGGTGGTCCCTATAGCTTATCAGAAATTCCAAGCATATTTATGAAATGCGCATTGTTTCAGCTTCAATTTGGCATCTCTTCCCCTTCCATAGAATCCAAGCCGCAGGCATTGCAGTTACAATATCTTTTTGATTGCATTAGATAGCATAAACAAAAATGTGCTCCTTCTTTGGTGTGAAAACGTAAATGGAATATTTTATGCAATTTATTTTGATTAAATTGAATCGCCTACAAAATATTCTCAGGGTGTTGCCGGCTGATGCACTCGTGCGTCTCATGCAATGGGCAAATTATGAAGACGAGACGCACACAATAGAAGTGTTTACGAGTTGCAAATACATAGTGCTATACATATATACAGTTATAAATTTGTAGTTTTCCAGCGAGCTACACACACCTGGCTTCTGTTGTGTGTGCTTGGCTACAAAATAAAAAACATTTACTGCCCCAGCTCATTACACACTAAAAAGGCAATCGAGCATCAAATTACAAAGCAAATAAAATGCAAATAGCTTTTTCTAGCCACTTTCCAAGTTTATATAAACTGTTTTTTTTATTTTTCTACATATTTATATGCTCTACTAGAGGGTACTACAAGTTGTGAAAGACTGTGGCCATGCCTTTGATTGGGGATAAAGAGATGAACAAATTATTTACATGAATTTTAAAAATATATTTATAGATTCACAGTTGTTCAACTTTTTTTTAAAAATTTATAAAAAATAATAATTTGATAAAAGAAAATAATTTGATTTATATAAAGTTTGTAGAGTGTTTGAACTAACGCCTACGACGCTAATTCAGTGGTGGCCAAAATTCACAATTCCTATTACATGTGCGCTTTGCTTGGTGCAGCGCTGTTTTCACACGCACAGCCTCTGCTCGCACACATACAGGCGTCACGCTTCGCTGATTTTTCGATTTTACGGCACTACTGCTCTAATTACAATACTTTTATTAAACATTTTTAAACATTTTGTTAACCCCTTTTACTTTTTTTCTTCTAGTTAAGTTTTCTTGCTCTTTTGAGAAGTCTGAGCTGGCATTTACTCTCTGAAATTATGAGCTAAATTAAATTAGTAAAGCATTTCATTTACAGTGAAAAGATTTCTGTGCAAATCAACATCGATTGATTAGATTTTATTTATTCATTCGTTATAATATTATTTTAAAATAGAAGAGTATTCAGTCTTCGTCTGAGCACTGTTTCGCCTTTTTATACAGTGTTCTTTTCCGTCCCTGTTTTGTTAGCGTTGTCAGCTCCAATTTCATGCAGCTGACCACGAGCAGTGTGCCTTGTAATTGCTAAGCCCTGGATTAAACAATTTCCACATTTAACATGGCGCATCTTTAACCTTTGCTACAATAAATTTTTGGGGTTTTCTTTTTGTCTGTATCAAGGGGCTTAATTTTTGCGCTGCGATAAGAATTTTTAGCGACGTTGTCATTTGGGTAGAGGCTTTTGCTTTTGCTTTTGGCTTTTACGAGCCATCGCAAAAGACGCATATCCCTGTTTGGTCCTCGTTTCCCCGCCTTCCTGGCCTTCCTTCATTTTGGCTACTGCTTGTTGGTTGTTGTGTGTCTAATTAGATGCTTTGCCTAATTAGTTGGTTTTATGTGAGGGCTCTTTATGCCTTTGGCTTACCTTTTAGACGCAGTCTCTCACTCTGTGTGTGTGTCTGTCTGTCATGTGTGTGTGTGTGTGTGTGTGTAGGGTCCATGTCGATACACTCATATGTATGAAGAGAATGTTATAAACTTTAACGTTTATTAAAAAATTCCATGCACAAGGGCCAAGGACAATAATGTGGAACTAAAGCAGCGCTGCTGATTTTTCTCAACTCAACTTGAGTCCTTTAGATTTTTCAATTTTCTTACAAAATGGGAAAATGGGAACCTGCATTCCTTTACCTGACTGTCTTTTGATATATATAGCTCAGCTGAATCCCCCCCAACGACAAACTGTATGAAGTGGCAGTAACTGCTGGGGCTCGCTCCCCACCAATCTCAACTAAACTGAACCGAACTGAACTCAACTCTGAACTGAACTTGTCACAAAAGAATTCATTTTGTCGCGCTTGGAATTTTGCCGGCAGTTGGCAGAAATATGCGTTGCGTTGCGTTCCGTTGCGTTGCGTTGCTTTTGTGAGCTTCCGTTGCCCGTTTGCCCCTTTTACGAATAAGTACAAGTATTTTCTTTTTATTCTCGCAAAATTGGAATTCAATAAATATCACTAAAAACACTCGCAATCAGCTGGAGGCAGAGCCAAATCAACAGAATTTGCACATAATATTTTGTTGTTGTATCTTTGTTTTGGTGCTATTTTTATTATAAGCATATTTCGTGAGCCATTTTAGTGTCCCTCAGGACCTGGGTCGTGTATTTTATGGCGCGTTTTGTTACCAAAACGAAAATTTTTGGTAATATGAGCACATTTAATTGCCTAATTGTTTTGTTCTCGGCATTTTATTGCAATACGGGCAACATTTTAACGAGCGCACGACATTTTCTTTCCCTTTTTCCAACAAATATTCGTTGTTTTTCGTTGGTTTTTTTTATGACTTAATTACTTAAATGCGTTTTATTTTGCATGCGGTTATAATCATAAACAAATTATACAAGTGGAAATAATGTTATCTGGCTCTGTTTCCCTATAGGCACATTTTTATGTACTCCGATGAGATTTTTATCACCGGAATGAAAAAAGTTGCGAGATATCTATGTTCATATAAAAAAGCAATAAAAAACCATACGCTTAATAGAAAAGCTTCACAATATTTAATTCAATATAAACAGTATATTACGCAATAATTTTTGAAAGCGAATTGTGATTAATTTATCAAAACGAAGTTTTAGGGGAAAATTAATCATAATCATTAAATATACATAAATCTCTTAAAAATTTCTTATTAAATTAAGTGAAATATATACTTTCCCTACCTACCGAAAGCACGTCTCTATTGATGCTATCGACACTAGAGGCAAAACGAAGTACAGGGTTCTCTGCTGTCGGCTGCGCCCGACTAAGGTCTTTCGAACTTTTTAGACAGTGCAGTAAGTCAGCAGTGCTTTGACTGTACAATGTACATTCATACATATGTATACATACTAGAAGCATCTCCGTTATGATCTTACATAGCAAGCATTCATAAGCTAACCTTTTCCCTCTCCCGCTTCTACTTAAGCTCGTTTTGAAAAGTATACATTGAGCTTTGCCATGACTGCAACAGCAAGCAGAAGAGTACAGCAGACTTCCTTCGCCCTTGCTATCACTTACGCACACAGCAAGAATACGTTGAGCTTTTGCAATATCATCTCCCACTCTTTCGCTTCCCCTCCCTGCCTTGAATGCAGCAGTCTTCCTCTGCCCTTGCTTTCATTTACGCACACAGCAAGAATACGTTGAGCTTTTGGAATATCATCTCCCACTCCTTCGCTTCCCCTCTCTGCCTTCAATGCAGTAGTCTTCATCTACCCTCGTTTATACTTATGCACACAGCAAGAATACGTTGAGCTTTTGGAATATCATCTCCCACTCGCTCTCTGCCTTGAATGCAGCAGCAATCGGAAGAGAGCATCGGCCTTCCACTGCCCTTGCTTTCACTTATGCACACAGCAAGAAGCTGTGCTTGAGCTTACGCAATATCATCTCACACTGCGTCGCTACCCCGCTCGTCCAAGACTGCTGCAGCACACAGAACAGAGCGGCAGCCTTTGCTCGCTCTCTGAGCTTAACTGCCGTTACAATATGGTTGTGTGTGTGCAATTGAGCGGCGATTTGTATTTGAGTTGGCGTGTGTGTGTGTGAATTGTATGCAACCGTGAGTTAGAGCGCCAATATTTGAATTTATTGAAAATAATAATGACTTGTTAGCACTACAACTGTTACTAATTACATATAAGTTAAAGTTTAATAATACATTTTGTAAACTAACTACTTACATTGTACAACTCTCAGTAGTAGTAGTTTGACTATAATTTAAATTTTATTTCTACTACGCTTATTTTTAGCTTGTTTGGGGGATAAAGGAATGGCAGCACACAAAGGGATTCGGTGCTCGCCTTCATTATAATTTAAATTAACTGAATTTGGTTTATTTGATTTAGCTGCTTTAGTGTTTTCGTTGGTTTTGTTGTGCTCGGTTTCTTTGCTACTCCGCTCTGACTTTGGTACATATTTTCGCTCTAATTGCGTGGCCCCAAACCTGAGCTGGCCGAGATAAGCCTTTTTTTGTGCAGTGTATATAGTCAAAGGGTCGAGGGCAGAGGACGAGCAGAAACCATTTTGAATTTATTAGCCGAGTGGGTCGTGCTACGCATTTGACCTTAGAGCGGGCAGGCAACCCCTCCCCCCGTCCCCCTGCCACGACCCGTATACGGGTTTGTGGTTTCAAAGCTACGGCATTTCCTGTTTTCTCTTTTATTTTTTTATTTTTTTGTGAAATTAATGCGGCAAACACTAATTAATTGCGCAGGTGTTGCAGCTGTTTTACCTGCTGCTTATTATGCTCGTTGTTGTTGCAGAGGATAAGCCTAATTGAATTACTGTAGGCCTTGCTGTCCGAAGTCAGTAAAACTGCGAGGGGGAGGCTGGAGATACATCCAGATACATCCATAGCTGTCCTGCACCGACACTTACGAACGTGACAGTAATAAATGATATATCGGTCATTAAAGATTTCGGCTCTGACCCAAAAGTTATACTTATTAAACATTTTAATTGTGGTCGCAGAAATTATGGAAATTTGAAGAAAAATAAATTGATGTATTTTAAATAATATTTTTTAGTATTTTAAATAATACTAGCATTTTAATTCTGCTTTAAAAAATTAAATAAATATTAAGAAAAATAATTTAAATTTAATGTCAATATTAATACATTTTAAATATTATTTTTTAATATTTTAAATAATACTTATTAAGCATTGTAAGTCTGATATAAAAAATTATGAAAATATATAGCAAAATAATACAAATTTAATGCCTATAATATTACATTTATAAAAATAGTTTTTAATATTTTAAATAATACTTATTTATATTTTAGATAATACATATTAAATGATTTAAATGTGGTCTCATAAATTATGTTAATTTAAAGAATAATACTTAAAATTTAATATTAATATTAATATATTTTTAATAATATTTTTCAATTATGTTTTATTTATTTTTTTTTTAATTTTTAAACTTTTTAATTGTAGTGTTAGAAATTAAGTAAAATGAAGTAAAACTTTTACAAATTTAATGCCAATATATTTCATAAATTTGTGAATATTTGATAGTATTTTTAAAATATTTTTAATAATTTTTAAACAAACTAAAAACCAAACAATTAAACACAAGAACTTCAATTGAATGTCTTGCAAGCACTCGTACCGCATTTGATGACCACAATCACAATTAATGACGCTAAGCTTATTGTTTTCTAATTGTTTTGTAGAGTATTTTTTAATTTTCATAGTTAATAAATGTAGCTGGCATGACTTGACATTAAAATGTACATAAAATTTGCATATGACTGGGAATATACCTGGCATAAAGTTATAGCTCTAGCTCGCTTTTACGGATCGGTGGTTGAGCGAGCAGCGGTACGGTCTCTGGTGGCTTAAACAATACGCTTTTGGTCATATCGCCATACTTATTATGCCAGCCATCATAATGTTGTCGTCAAATAGTTTTTCGCGTGACATTTGCATTTCAGTCAGTCAGTCAGGCAGTCTCTCTCTCTGAAGCTCCAAGCCCCATCGGGTCCAATGACATTTCATTAGTTTCCCAGGACTTTGGGTCCTCTCTCTTGCTTTGAGTGTAACGTGTGCCATTGTTTTCATAGTCGTTTTATGTGCTGTTTATATTTTTATGGCATGCCATATAGTATTTAATATATATATGAGGTACATGCCACTATTAACCCCCACCACCCACCAACCATGCCCTTTAACAGTCTATCATGTCTGCAATAAAAGAATTTTATTATTTTCTTATATGAAGTTATAAAACGAGCGGCAGTTCTCCTTCCCTACTTCCTTTTTTTGGCTACTTAAGTCAGCATTTGTTTTTGGTTTTTTGTAGATTTTAAGGGTATCAAAAATACCAACTAATCTATTATGGATACAGGAACTAGGGAATCGCTTTATATCTTTGTAAAAGTATCTCAAATAAATTTCAATAATTTTATATAAATATTAAACCAATAAAGCATTAAATTTTGCAGTTATTTTAATTGAAATCATTAGCATATTAAAGCTGTTAGAGCATCTCAGCTTCGACTTGCTGTTGCAGTCATATTTCTCCTCTGACTGTTGGCTGTTTTTTACTCTCTGTCCTGGGCGCGTTTCGTGTTTGTCGTTATTATTGTCTATAAATCTATGGCAGTTACAGCAACAACACGTTGACATTATGAATTTATTACTATTTAAATATTTTATATTTGTTATGGCCCTTGGCAGGCGACGATGGCACCCAATAAGCGACCCCCCAACTCCCCTCCCCCCATCAGTTGTTGTTTGTTTTTTGTTTTTTGTTCTTTATTTTGTTTTGTGTGTTGGGGTTGGCGTGCGTAACTATTTATGAGTTTGTCTGGGTAAGTTTCGCCCAGATAGTTTGGAGTCTCAGGTATGCAGTTATAGTTTGAGTAGGTCATGAATTATCGATGCTGTCAGCAGTAAATATTTGTAATATATGCGTTGCCCTAATATAATACTAGTACCCAACATTTGTCTGAAACTTATGATCCATTGCCTGCCATTTGTCGCTTCAATGAGACATCGTTAACTGATTAAGACGTATCTCAAATGACTGTGAAGTGTTGATTTTTGGGGGAACCAGTTTAAGTCGCTGTGGACTTTGATATGTTGGTTAGTCTGCTCGCAATTAAAACTGCTGGAAAGCGTATCATGGAGTCGTGCCAATCCAATATAGATTTTGGCAATTAGTTCGATCTCTATTGGACGCAATTATAAATTTATTTGTAAACACAATTTCCATCAATTTCTAATTGTAGAACTTGTTAGGCATTGCTTTGTCATGGTAGTTTTTAAATCTCACCATGACACTGTGTAAATATAAGAGCAGAAGGTTCAAGTTCTGTCATCTCTAGCCGATCACTCCCGACTGCTTCAGTTCTGTCTGTGGACTTTGGCATCTTGACTGTGCCTCGCATGAAGTTCACACCATTTGCCCCGAGGCTTCCGATTGTATTAGAAAACCGGTATACTTTTATACCATAAAAAAGTATAAACCTTAACAGACTTGAAGCAGACGTGTCTGCTCTGGCTTCATTATGGAAATGTACTGCCAAAGATTTGCACTATGACGAGGTAAAGCGAGCAAAGTTCAACTTTTGTACGAAAACAATCAACAAAAACAATCTATAAAAATATTACAGATTTTTTTCGAATTTATTTTTAACTTAATTATGTCATGTAGTACGCAGAAGTTTTTTATAAATATAATTAGATTTTTTTCTTTAATTACATTCATTTAAATTTAATATTAAATTACTTTAAATAACCCAGATTAAAGTTATGATTTGTTTTTTGTTTTTTACAGACTACACAATTATGTGCCATTAGGCAATTTGATTGAACCAATTAGCCCTGAATAATGTACACTTATTGGGTATATGAACAAAATAGTAGAAGTAAAAAAGGAAAAACGTGCTGCACCGCTGCACCCGGTGGCACTTGAAACTGTTTTGTACATTGAAAATTAACGTTAATGTTAATTTTACAAATTACTAAAGTGCAATTAACACTTCGGATTCGAGTTCGTAATGTTAAAATAAACAATGGCGCATAAAACTTGGGTAAATCACTGGAGATCTCACCGATGTGCTCAATAATTGTTCGGCTTGTCAGATTACTAAATGAATTAACGGCTTAATAGTGGTCGATACACGACTCTGAGATACGCTATAGATAACTGTAAATTTACTTTATGACAAATGGAAAACATGTAGTATTTTTAATATTTTTTTTATATTTTACAGAATTTATTTGATAATAATATAAATTCATAAAAAATGTCAGCAGAAAATATTCACCTAATAATCTTGAAATTTTATCTACTTCACTTAGCACATCATTAATAAATTATTACAACAAAGTGTAAATAATTATTTGCATTAATCAAAGTTTACTTGTAGTCTGTATAATTTCCACATTACAGACCCTAGGGATGACACAGAGCAATCAGCTGGTAGTCCAAGCAAATGAGAATCATTAACACACAGAGAGTTGAGCTACTCTTAAAAGTGATTTGGATGTGTGTGTGTGTGATCAGCGAGCTATAAAAAATACAAAATAATACGATAGCCAAACGTGGGCAAAGTTCAGAGCGAGAAATGATATAAAAGCGTATTGCCGAATGAATCAAGCAGGCAGTGCAAAAAGTAGTTCCAATCCCTAAATACAACATGAAATACCTGATCGTTCTGGTTGCCTTCGTGGCTCTGGCAGCAGCTGGTGTAAGTAGTTGTTGCCAGGCTGGTGTAACAAATGACACTCTAATACATTCTACATACATCCAATACATCCTCCATACATTTAGGAGCTCCAGCTGAGCGATGAGCAGAAGGCCAAGGCAAAGGAGGCTGCCGTTGCCTGCATGGAGCAGGAGGGCGTGACCAAGGAGCAGGCGCTGGCTGTGCGTGCTGGCAACTTCGATAACGTCGATGGCAAGGTGAAGTGCTTCGCCAACTGTTTCCTCGAGAAGATTGGTTTCATTGCCGATGGTCAGGTGAAATCTGATGTTATCCTAGAGAAGCTATCCCCCATTGCTGGCGCCGAGGCCGTCAAGGCCACACAGGCCAAGTGTGACTCGCTCAAGGGTGCCGATAAGTGCGATACTGCCTTCCAGCTGTATCAGTGCTACTACAAGAACCATGCCCAGCTTTAAACCTATTCCGAGTATTACCATAAAGCAGCTGTGAATTGTCAGTCAACTGACCCAAGAATTATATAATCAATTCAAATTAACATCGTTGAAATTTGTTGAACTAAAAAATAAAGTCAGTTTTAGAGCATAAATTTAGAGGAGAATATCGGAATTATTATGTAAATTTTATAATAAAATTGTTGAAACAAATTATAATATTTAACAAAAATGTAATAAATGAATAGGTAGAGATTGAAACGGAATCGTTTATCGATACTAAACAATGAAACGAAATCATCGTAATCAACTGAAATGTTCAGCCTGAAAGTATGCTACGATTTTTGCATGGAATGATTGTTCTTTATATTGAACTTAAGTTCAAATCCATGCAGAGTCATACACTGTTATTATTCCAGTTAGAAACTGCGCATTTGTTAATTTACGTATAATTTTGTGTATCTTTTATGCAACATACAGACAGCCAGACATATTCATACTTTGTGAAAGGCCAGGCACACTTTGTTATTGTGGTGTATAATTTGCATAACAGTTGGCCATCATTAGATGTGGGCTGTCAGACCGTCGTCAGGGGGCGTTAAAGTCCTTGGCCCATTGTCCCCAAGGTATTTGCACGTTTGTGCAATCCATAAATATTGATGAGCAACTTTTTTGTGCCATGCGTTTTTTTATTGAAGGCAACACAACGTATGCGTAATGAATAGGCACAGCACGGCACGGCACACACAAGTCTAGCTGCTCATTCGGTTTCCTTTTGGTGTGGTGGACTGACTGGCAAGCCGAAATCCAATTAACAAATCATTAAACATTCATTGAGCACGTGGCGCTATTGCAATTGTCAGTGGGTCAGTCAGGTGTTCCATGCGTTTGCTCGGGTTGATTTCATTTCATGGGGTTGCTTGCTCTCTTTTCACGCAAGCCCAAGTAAATCGCTTGGGGAATAAGCCCAGGCATTAGCTGGCGCCATAACTGACTGGGCCACTTGACTGACTGACTGACTGACTGACTGACTATGCTTGACTGATTGACTGTCTGTGTGGTGGGGGGCATACTGACTGGCGTCTATAATTCATTTTGTCACTTCCTGCGGCACTCACTGACTGACTGTCATGTCACTTCCATTTAGCATCCGTTTCAGTTGCAGTTGTCTGCACAAAAGCCTCGCCATAATCACTGATGCGTTTACTAATGTCTATTAAAAAGCAAACCCAGCACAATACGCTCTATACCATATCCCCACCCACACTCTCCACTCCCCACTCCCCCTCTCTGGCTGTTCTCCATTCTCTCTGCTATGGCTAATGCATTTAAGTAGACAGCTCGTGGTTTCTGCGCTGGCGGCTTGTCAAAGAAACCAACACGCGTTGTGGTCGTGGTCGTGGCTTGTGGACGCTGCCAAAGGGACAAACACATTGATGCTTTGCTAGCCTTTGTCTTGACAGCAAGAAACTTACCCCCAGCCACCGACAGCCTCTGTCTTAAATATACACTCAGGAAAAATAGGAGCTTCAAAGTATAAGTGAAACTACAGTTGATGATGGACATAATACAGTATTTAGTATTAAAGTATAAAGTATTAAGTGTGCCTAGGTACATTAGGATGTCTCCCATAAGGTAATTTAGTGACTTAGTAAAGTATTTATTCTAATTTGCTTAAAATAATAACACTTATCGATACTTTGACGCATCAAGACAACTCTGTAAACACATAGTATCGATAACCAACACAACTCTGTAAAGTGACCATAGACTAGAAATGTGACCACAGACGAGGTAAAAATAATCAGAGGAGAGTTTAAAGTGACCATAGACTAGTTTAAAGTGACCATAGACAAGTTTAAAGTGACCATAGACTAATTTTGTAAGCATAAATTATCGATAACAAACACAACTCTGAGAAGTGACCGTAGGCGAGTTTGAAATGACCATAGACTAGTTTATAGTGACCATAGATAAGTTTAAAGTGCAGGTAGACGGTTTAGATGCGTTTAAAGTACCCATAGGCGAGTTCAAAGTGACCATAGGCGAGTTTAAAGTGACCATAGGAAAGTGTAAAGTGACCATAGAATAGTTTATAGTGACCATAGATAAGTGATAGACTATTTAGATGAGTTTAAAGTGACCCAAATTTAGTTTATTGTGCCCGTAGATATATTTAAAGTGACGATAGACGGTTTAGATGAGTTTAAAGTGACCATAGACAAGATTAAAGTGACCATAGACAAGTGTAAAGTGACCATAGACCACTTTAAAGTGACCATTAACCATAGACGAGTTTAGGGTCACTTTAAGAATAGGGTTCACTTAGAAAGGAAGACGAATGGAACATTGTGTAAAAGAATAAAGAAAAATAGATACGAAAACCATTTATAATTTGAGCTACAGTAAAAAGTATTATTGCCACTCAACGAAGTAAATAGAGCATATTAATTTCCTGCACTGATATTTCTTCGAGTGTATATCAGCACCGTCATGCAGTCGGGTAACTTTTCTTATTTCGCTTGTCTTGTCTGTCTTGTTAGTTGGCTCTACATGGGACTAAAGCAATGAGTCTGGAAGCTGTACAATTATAGCGACAGAGGAAGGTGGATAAAGTGTGTTGTGGGGGCGGGCAGGGAACAGAGAACAGGGAACAGGGGCAGGCTGCTCGTCGCCTGTGGTTCTCACATTAATGTAATTTAATTTTATAAAAACTACGCGCTGGGGGGGATGGATGGTAATCATCGTATTGGCATTGTGGCATTGACAGTTCGACTGTCGTTGCCTTTGATCTTAAAGACATGGTAGTACAATGTAAGTTCAGGTCCTGTTCCTGTTACATTTTTCCTGCTGATAATCAACACACGTCTGTTAGGGAGTTCATCAATTAGGAAATGCTCTTAAGGCTAGTGAACTCTGCAGAGAGAACTTAAAGACAGTTGGAAAGAAATGGAAGAGATGTTCAGCAGAAAGAAAAGTATTATATGAAAGTTTTAAATAGCAAAAGGGAAACTTATTTGCCTCTGCCAAATGATAGTTTTTATAGCAGACTAAAACTAGAATCAAACTAAGCAAATTTTCTACTTTTTTTAGGCAATTGTATAGTATAGACTGTATCATCTATATTTATAATATGAGCCATTATTGTTTGCCAATGACTTGTGGGCAATGGAGCGTATACTTGATGTACTATATCTATCTATAATTCCTCTGCTCACTGTACCAATTTAATGTCATTTAGCAGCGCATGAAATACCGTTTAGATTTAAGTAAATTACTACAGTTATTATAGATTAAAGACTAATCACTGTTCAAGCGTAAACAAATTGCCTGCGATTAAATTCCAATCAGATTTAAAACACCAATGCTATAAAAGTCTCTGCTTGATAAGCCCGAATTTTATATATCGATCGAGAGTAATCCAAAGTGCTGAAATAATATAAAATCGTTGGGAAATATCTTTAAATGTTTACAAGGATTTATCTATTGTCCTTGCTGTGCCTGGGTTTAGATCAACTGCCATTAGCATGGGTAAAGTCTACACTGTGCCAAAAAGTAGTGTAATTATACTCACACCTCTATCTCCCCCTCACAGACACGCACTGTCTCCGTCTCGCTGAATATGTCCTTGACACGCAGCGAGCTGGATGAACGTAATGCCACAACTACGCCGGAAATACCTAAGCTTAGTCGTGAGCTAATGCAGTCCTGCATGCGGGAAACGGAAGTGTCCATGTCACAGCTGAAGCTCTTCCGCATCAGTCTGCTCTTCAATGAGAGTGGTGATGCTGAAACAGATTTGGGTAATGGGGATACGGAAAATGATCTGAAGAATAGCAATACGTTGGCTGATATGGACTATATGAGCACCATGCAGTTGCCATTTCTGGATCTCAAACGGAATGAACCGCTGCAGTGCTTTGTGCGTTGCCTCTACGAGGGACTGGGTCTGGTTCACTATGACATGATGCTGGAGCAGGCCTTCCGCATGGAGGTGCATCAGAGTCTGTTGCAACGTTCCAATTCGGAGATCAAAGAGTGCAAGAATATCGATAGTAAGAATCGCTGCGAAGCTGCCTATAAACTGCATCTTTGCTATAATCATCTCAAGAATCTGGAGGCTGAGCAGCGTTTACGTGAGGTGCTGGAACGCAGCGAGACTGAGGATGACGACACTGAGATGGACAATTTGAATTTGAATGAATCGGATAAGGATAATGAGATCATCGATGGCATGCAGCATTCCGGTGAGAAGGAGAAGACAAAAACAAATGAAAAGGTATTCGATTAACCTAAGATAAAACTGTATAAATCAGTCAACATAAATTGTGTATAATAAATTGTGTAGCATACCCGCAGGCTGAGCTTGGTATTTGGCACAGACTAAATAATTCAGTGTATAATTTTAGCCAGTAAATTTCAAGCAATGACTAAAAATGTAAATAAAAGTATATGACATAAAAACAATTATTGTTTATTTACAGTAATATATGCAATTATTGTAATTAGCTTAAAGCTGCATAAAAACAAGAATTATAATACAGACAGCTCTACTTTTAAGCGCATGCCCAAAGGTATGCTACAGTTTTTTGTTTTCTGTTTTTCAGTTTTAGTTTTTGACTTAACAATTAACAGTAAATAAACAGTTAACAGTAAATACAAAATGTAACATAACTAAAAAGTAAAAACTATTATTGTTTGTTTATAGTAATATGCGCAATTATTGTAATTGGCTTAAAGCTGCATAAAAACAAGTGTTTTTACAAGGTCTGCAATAACACATGCCCAAAAGTATGCTACATTTTTTCCCCAGTTTGTGTATTTCTTTTAGTTAACAGTTTGAATTATATATATGTACTATATCGCTTAAAAAATGCGTCGAATTTAGTTCAGGGGAAATTTAACGCTTGAGCATTACAAATTTCAGCTTTGATATGTGTAATTGCCAAAATATACCACAAAAAAAGTAAACAACTTAATTGAATAAATAGAGTTATTAAAATTAATCATTTTAGCTGTTTATAAGC
This sequence comes from Liodrosophila aerea, assembly GCA_035045005.1. Classification (NCBI taxonomy): domain Eukaryota; kingdom Metazoa; phylum Arthropoda; class Insecta; order Diptera; family Drosophilidae; genus Liodrosophila; species Liodrosophila aerea. The sequence continues at coordinate 119,218 of JAWNNL010000323.1, read as the reverse complement.
CCATTCGAAATCAGCTAGCACCTATTTAAATAGCTGAGTTTCCAGTCAATATAGTTAGAAATAATATCAACATCATGGGAATCAAATTTGCGTCGCTGATCTTGTTAATTTGCTCACTGTATGAGCTTGTGCAGGTGAATATTTAGCTATAGTGTATAAGCTCCAATTGACTACAGTAAGAATCCCAATCTATAGTCACAGAGCACGGCTGATATGGCTGCCTACAGAGCCAAGCAGTCGGATTGCATCAAGGAGCTGAAGATAGCAGATGCCGAGGGTAAACTAATCCTTGGTGATAAGGATGTGACGAGCCCCTCGGAGGCATACAAGTGCTATCATAATTGTCTCTATAAGAAAATGGGTCTTATAAACGCCGACTCCAAGCGCAATGACGAAGCTATCCTGAAATTTTCCATAGCCCGATTCAGTAAGCTGCCCCAGGATAAGATCAAGAGCGAGCTGACCAAGTGTGGCACTACCACAGCGAAGGGTGCCTCAGATTGTGAATTTGTCAACAACTTTGAGATGTGCATGGTGAAGGCGCTGAAATGAGCGCAAGAGTGAACATTGCATAAATGATAAGCGAGCGAAATCCGTTAAATAATAAAGTTATTTTACAATATTAACGCATTTTGTGTGCATAATCGAGGTGTGAGCTCCATTGTGCATTTAATTATGCAAATTGAAAACTGCAAATGAGTCAACATACACAAACAAACACACACACACACAAAGTATATATGCACACACACCAGACCAGAGTCTGTTCTGAGTTTGGTTCAGCACAATAAAATATTTGCAGTTTATTTTCCATGTTCTGAACGAACTCTGAAATGTTTACCGTCTTAAAATATTTTTAAAATATTTTTACGCAGCGAAATTCGAGTGGAATTGAAATGCAGAACACGCCTGCTGCAAACAGGCTACAAATATGCGCATAATCCATATAAGCTGCAGGCTTGGGTCCAGTCATGGGCCAGTTAAAGCTGCAATTAAGCTGTGACAAACTGTGATGCCATACACACCACACATTCGCACACACACACCACACATTCGCCTTGTTTGTCTATTATGAAATACAGTTATTATTATTGTTTTTCAATGCAAGCATAAATTAATTACAATTTGTTTCGAAATACATATAGTATGAGGCAGCAGCCGCCTTAAGCCTTAATCTCAACGGGCTTGAAGGATTCGAAGCATTCATGCAACTTGGTTGCGGTATCACAGTTATTGGTGCCCTTGAGGCTGCTGCATTTGACCAATGCCTCACGTGTCTTCTCCTCTCCAATGAGTGCGCCCAGCTTCTTGAGCACCACTTCCTCCTGGACAACGCCGTCCTTGAGGGTGCCCACCTTCTCGAAGAAGCAGTTGGCAAAGCATTTAATGTTCTCGGTGGGATTCTTGAAGTCCTTGGCCTTCACCTTCTCCTTCTCCTCCTCGGTGAGGTTGATCTCCTTGGCGCACTGCTCGCCATACTCCTTGGCCAGCGCCTTTTGATCGTCGTTCAACTCAACGGGCTACAGAAATGGTAGAATAATTTAAGAGTTTATTAATGAAGTAAAAAGAAGTTGGCTCGGAAAGAAAGAAATGTAAATTTTTAAATTAAAATAAATTAAAATATCAAGCAAAAATTATGGGAATAGAGAGCGCTGATATAGAAGTTTTCGTATAGGGAATCTTTTCTCTATTAGTGTTTGAGGCAAGTATTAATTCTTTACTTTTTTGACTCTATCATAAGGAAGATAGTAACTCTATACTGTTTATTGAAGTTTTCTAGTTAAGAGCAATAAATTTAATATCTGTTCTGCATATATCTGAATCGTTTTAACTTATGAATATGGAATCTATAACAGAAATCTCTCCTCATATAGTTTTAACCTTTGTGCCTCTATCATGAATTAATTGGAGTTCTATTCTGGTCTAAAATAATTTTCCATATATTAAGAGCAATCAATTAGATACTTGTTCTGTATATAGATCATCTTAGCTTATGAATAAAGAGAGATTTGATAAAGAAGACTTAGTATAAGGAATCTTTCCCTAAGAATCTATTCTTTACTTTATTGACTCTCTAATGAACTAGTGATTTCTAGAGTCTTTTTAGCTTTTCTACTTCTATTCTGGTCTAACATTATTGCCTTAATATTCAGAGCAATTAACTCGTTACTTGATCGTATTAGGAGATTTAGTAAAGGAAACCTTTTCCAAAGAAGTATTCTTTCCCTTAGGAGTATTAGATACTTTCCTGTCTCTATGATGAACTAGTGAACTCTATTGCCTTAATATTAAGAACAATCAACTCGTTACTTGATCGTATTAGTTTTTGAATAGAGAGAGTTGATAAAGAAGATTTAGTAAAGGAAACCTTTACTTTAGAAGTATTATTTCCCTTAGAAATACTCTTTACCTTCTTGACTCTATCATGAACTAGTGAAGTCTAAGGTCTATTTAGCTTTTCTTCTTCCATTCTGGTCTAGTATAATTGCCTAACTATTAAGAGCAATCAATTTGTTGCTTGTACAGTATATAGATCGAATTAGTTTTTGAATAGAGAGAGTTGATAAAGAAGATTACTTTACTTTACCTTTACTTTAGAAGTGTTCTTTCCCTTAGAAATATTCTTACCTTTCTTGACTCTATCATAAACTAATGAACTCTAGAGTCCATTTAGCTTTTCTTCTTCTATTCTGGTCTAGCATAATTGCCCAACTATTAAGAGCAATCAGTTTGTTACTTGTTCAGTATATAGATCGTCTTAACTAGAGCCCCCTTTAGATGCTTATTCTAACAGTTGTGCAGACTTACCGTTGCCACAGCCAGAGCCACAAAAACCGCGCTCAATGCAATCACAAAGATGGGATTCATTTTTGTTGTTGTTTAAAGACTTTTGACTTGTTAGAACGTTGGGAAGGTTCTGATGTCTTTGGCAACACGCGTTGGCTCTTTTATAGGTGAAGTTTTCGGTTCATGTAAGCCGGTTTGTTTGTTTTTTTCCACCTCTGTTTCGTTTTTTCTATTTTTTCTTTTGGCAATTTATAGCTGCCGGCAGATTGTTGTCAATTTTTTTTAAATGTTTTTTTTGTGTTTGTTTTGTTTTTTGTATTCGCATGGGCAAGTACTTTCGGCAGTCTCTAGCCCGCGGGCTAAAATGGATCAAACTATGAAAGCAAACTATTATTTTTGTATGTTCGGTTTTATTTCTTCTATTTCTGTGGCTCATTTACAGACAGACGATCGAAATCAATTATGCATGCAGACGGACAGGCAGACAGATATGGATAGTAAGCTGACAAAGTCCAGACTTTTAAAAGTGGTCTAGAGAGATCATAAGTGTTGCTTTTCTTTTTTTCTATTCCTCTTTCTATTTGTTTATTTCTAAAATAAATCGGGACTTACTTTGCCAGATGTTTACTCATTATCGCCGTACTCAATCAGCAGTCGCAAATGAAAACTTTGCACTCACTCGAGACAACTTTCGGTGGGCAGAGAGCAAAGTGGAGTGAAGGGGAGAGTGCTGGATGGGAGAGGTGTGTAGTCAAGTATTGAAAGTTAAGCTGAAGCAGGAGATGTACTATAAGGCAAGGAAGACAGACGACGGCAAAGTTTTTTCATTTGAATCCTATTATTTCAGCGTAGTTGTAATCTTATTATCCACGAGATGACAGCAAAATGACATTTAGAAAATTTCACGCTGTGTGAAATGTGCAAAAACAACAAAAAAATACCCACACACACAGAGAGAGAATCGGAAAACCAAAGCAAATGCGGGAATGCAAGAAAGTCAGCAGAGTAATGCGTGTGGGTGGGTGTGGGTGTGGGGGTGGGCTCCCACTCCCACTTGTTTCCTTTTGGTCTTGGCGTGTTTTCAGCCAAGTTTTCCACTCGCTGCCTGTCGCTGCTTCTCTTTTAATTTCAATTCTGACATTTGTTTGTCTGCTGTCAAAATAAAGTAGCTTTTGCGCCAAACCAAACCAAAAATACAAGTAGAAAAAAAAAATAACGAACAACAAAAAAGAAAAACAAAATGCAAGATTACGATTGAAAATTGCCAACGCTTTTCCTACAACTTTCTGTGTGTGTGGTGTGTGTGTTTGCCCCACCCCCCCTCTAAAAGTAATAATAATAATAAACTAAAGCTTGTTTGACTTTGTGTAAAATTCTTTGAAATCCTCACGTGGTAATCTTAATTCAATTTGCTTTTTGCGGTTCTCTCTTCTCTCTGTGAAAAATTCTAAACTTGACTTAAAACTCAAATTCAGCATGGAAATGGCAATAGAATTGAAAATATTTCCTTTTCACCACAGTTTTCACAATGCGCACGTTTTGCTCTGTGGTTGCCAAAGAAAATTCTAGCAAATTGTTTCTGATTTTTTTTCTTGAAGTGTAACTGAATTTTCTTCTAATTCAATTAGAATTTTAATTCAAGGTTTTGATTTATTAAATATTTTAAATATATTTGTTAAGTATTGAGGAAATATTTTCAGCATATTTTTGATAAGGTTGTTTAACTAATTTAGGCTGTATTATTTAGTATATAGACTAGAGCTTACTGAGAGTGCTAGAGCTGGCTGGAGATTGCCTTATTCGGTATAATGCTTATATGTATTTAATTGAATTAATTCTTAAAAATGAATTTATTAAATATTTGAAATATTTTTTATTTATTGAGGAAATATTTTCAGCATTTTTCTGATAAATTTATTTAACAAATTCAGACTGAACAAATGTAAGTATACATATATAATAGAGCTTTCTTGAGTACTTGAGCTTATAGGAGTTTTTATTATTTGCATAATGCTTATATTTATTAAATTGAATTAATTCTTTTCAGTGTATTTCTGATATAGTTGTTAAACCAATTTAGACTGCATTTTTTAGTATATATACCAGAGCTTCCTGGAGTACTAGAACTTACTGGAGTCTGTATTATTTGTATTATATTTATATCTATTGAGTTGAATTAATTATTTTCAGTGTATTTCTGATACAGTTCTTACAAAAATGTAGGCAGTATATTTTTAGTATTTATGCTAGAGCTTGCTGGAGTTCTAGTGCTGGCTGGAGTTTGTATGATTTGTATAATGTTTATTAATGGAGTCAGTAGGGGGAGGCTGGCTTTGCTCTAAGCTCTCGCTCTGTCTTCTCTAGTTGTCTCGTTCTCACTGTTTCGCTGCCTCTCTGGCACCCTGTCTCTCTACCCTCTGCCCCTTCCCCACAACCTAGCAATCTCTTACAGCTTGCTCTGCAGCTAAACCCCATAAGCAACAGCGCCACACAGATGTCTTTTCTCTGACCAGGTTTCTCTCTCTCCCCCCTCTCTCTCATTCCGCCCCATTCCCCCTCTATCTATGCTGTGTGCCCCTTTCTAACGGCTATGCTAGAAATTAAGTACAATTTTCATTTTAAATTAAGCTGCCAGGGCTGGCAGGCTACTGTCTCGCCTCAAACTCCCGCTGACTGCTTTCACAGCATTCGACGTCATTAATCACCGCAGAGGCAACAAAAGCAACAACAACAACAATAATAAGTACAACAACAACAACAACAGGAGGAACATTTGTCAGATCCTTTTGGGTTACTTTGCTCTCAAGCATTTTCTAATCGCCCCCCGAAAAAAAAAACTTGTGCAGCACATGTCAGAGGGCAAGACTGTGGGGGGAGGACTCTACCCCTCCCCCCCTCACAAAACAACTATGTAAACTCCAATTTGGTGCCCACCTGTCTGAGTAGGGGGTTTCCCTGGTCTCTCACTCGCTCTCTCTCTCTCTTCGTGTGGAGAAAAATGGTCGCTAAATTTGCGTGAAAAGGCAAATAATTTGAAATTCCCAGGGGGTTCCAAATAAGTAAATTTAAATTGCATTTGTATGCGTTCAAAAATTTGCTGCCTTTTATTTATTTCTATATATTCTTGACTTTTGGGTGGTGTGGTGGTTGTGTGGTTGGGGGCTTTGTGCACCACAAACAAGTTTCTGCCGTTATAAATTTGCGTGTCAAAAGCGACGCGGCAAAGTTTCTTTTCCCTCTCCTCCAAATTTCTTCTTTTTTTTTGTGAAAAGCAAAGGTTTCCAATGCTCTGACAAGTTGTGGGGCCTTCCCCACACCTACTGCATCCACTTACTACTTTTTTTTCTGTGAAAATGTTAATGTCCTTATCAGCGCTTCAGCATTTTTACATGTGTCCCGTTTGAAATATACGGCGCTGTTTTTCTGACGCTTTTCCATGCGGTCGAGTCGAGTTTGGCGGTTTGAATGCCCATTAAAGAAGCTCTAAATGGGGTATATTGTGGCAGTAGAAAAGTCTTAAACTGCTTGCCTATAGTACTCTGATTCTGATGAGTATAAAGTCTGCTGTTCATATATGAATGTAAACTGTGTTTATTTCTCTATATTATTCTGTATAAGTTCTAAATGGGGTATACTGTGGTAGTAGAAAGGTGGAATACTGCTGTGTATATAGTACTCTGATTCTGATGAGTAAAAAGTATGCTGTTCATATACATAAACTGTAACTATTTCTCTAAATATTTCAGTATTCGAATATAGCTTTACCCCTCACTTTACAGGGTATAGCTCAAGTGTGTCCTGTCAAACCATTTCGCTATGTTTTGCTACCTTTTTTCGCGCTCTGTTTCCGCTGCAGTTGATGTCAAGTGTCAAGTGTTGGACAGTTGAAGTTATTTATTATAACGACAATTACATAGGAACACCACAACCACAGTGCACACATTTCGGTGGTGCAGCGGTGCCAACATAGCGTTTTGCCTTTGTCAATAATTACATTTGTGTTAAATGTAAATTAGAAAATGCCACAAAGGCAAGGGCTAAAAAAAGAAAACGCCAAAGAAAACTCCACAAAAAAGTGCCCATAATGTGAGAGCTGACCACGCCCACTGGCCATCAAAAGCACTACATGTGTATGCACACACATGTACATACATACATAATAAAATTGCACTGCAGTAGAAGCAACAACAAAAATAACAGCATGGCACGCCCATTTTTGGCAAATCTCTAACGCTTTGCTGCAGAGTGTGGGATGAGCAGGGTGAAGCGGGGAAATAAAATTTGCTAATGTAATGATGCTTAAAAGTGTTTCAAAAAGTATTTCTAACCATTTGCCATGTTTATTTTTATTTAAATGGCAGCATCTCTCGGTGTGTGTGTGTGTGTGTTGAGTAGAGTTGACGGCGTGTCGTGCTTTTCTGAGCACGAACACGACAGAGCCTCATTTCGTGAGAGAAATCCAACAACAAAACGTACGATGTAAATAACTGTTTGCATATCGCTGCTTCAATCGTTTACTCGAATTGGCTTAACTATTGTAATCGAAATGTGTATCGATATAGCAGCGCCCCTTGTAATCGTTTACTCAAATTGGCACAACAATTGTTGGCGAACTGTGTATCGATATCGGTAGCCAGCAGCGGCCTTACTCAAATTGGCACAACAATTGTAGTCGAACTGTGTATCGATATCGGCAAACAGCAGCGCCCCTAGTAATCGTTTACTCAATTTGTTGGCGAACTGTGTATCGATATCGGCAGCCAGTAACGCTTACTCAAATTGGCACAACAATTGAATTCAAATGATACATAAGTATGTACATAGCGTGTAAATATGTCAAAGGCAATCAGTTTATTTGTGAAGCAAAAGAACCGTTATATTGGCGGTAGCTTTTGCAATAAAAGTAAAGCTTTATTGTTTTTATTACTTTATTTTTGTGTGTTCAATTGAAAGTGCATATTCCTGTTTACCAAAGGTCAAGCAAAGTGAATTAAAAAGTTTTATTTTATTTATAGTATAAAAGCGACACGCGTCCATCTCTAGTGTGTACACATGCGTAAGTATTTGTGTGTTGCTTTGGATATTTGCATTTTTGTTAGTGGGCGTTTGATTGAATTGAAAATGCTTGCCAAAAAATGTTTCCATTTCCTCCCGCTGCTATTTCATTCATTCTCTTTTGCCCTGCCCTTTTACCCTCCTCCCGCTTCACATCTTTTCACTGGCGTCCGCTAGCTTTGCCTTTGTGAACTGCTTTACTCAAGGGTTAACGGAACTCTCACATAATTTGCTAAATGGCTTAAAAGTGTGAGCTGATATGTGTGGATGTGTGTGTGTGTGTGTGTGTTGAGCTCAGACAATCAGCAAAAGATTTAAGCAGGCAGCAGGCAGTTTCTTATAAGAAGAATAAGTATAATAACATTTTATGAAATTTTAAGTAATTGGAAAATTTTGTGACCTTTAAGTTTTCTTTTATACACACATATGTATGAGTGTGTGCCATATGGGCACATTTAATTACGATTTAGTTGGGACACGAACCAAGTGTAGGTTGAGCGGCAGGCTAACGAATATTAGGTGAGCCCCGAAAGTATGCTACATTTTTACATTTACTCTAATACATTTCAATGTTGGAGCATTTAGTGAATAATAGTTGAAATTAATTATTAAAATTACTATTTTCTGTTAGATTTAAATAAGAGCAAGTTTATTAACTCTTTACTCACAGCTATTTGCAAGGAAAGTTGAATGGGTAACAGGTCTTATAACCTCTCTCATGTAAGCTCACTTTTAATCGTATTATCTGCTTGCGTTTTTCAGTTTCGCCTACCTTTTCTCGTTGCTTAAGCCCACACTTAAGTTGTGCCGTTAAGTTCTAGTTAACTATTCAGGCATGCTCATTATCCTGCACAGAACTGAACTCAACTCATCTTAACTCATCTCCATGCGCTAAGTTCAATGCCACAAGTTGTTGAAGCTCAAGTGTTTTGCAGTTTCTTTCATTTTCTCTGCCCTCCTTTCGGTATTATGTTGTGGTGCTCGTACTACCCGTATGCCGTATGGTCTTATTCACATTTGTATTCGCATAATGCCATATGCTTATGCTTAGTGCTATATATATCCATATCCGTAATCATAACGAGCGCCTGCTGCGCCACTACAGCCACTATAATATGCCAAATTAAAACTTTAACTAGCGCGCCGAGTGTCCTACACTGTCAGCACAACGCCAAGGGGGGCCGGAGGGAGGGAGGGAGGGGGGCAAGCAAGTGCAACTAAAGCCGGCGACAGACTGTCATCATTATCATTAACAGACGCCACGGTTCGCACCTTCTCCGAGTAGTTGCAACCTACTGCTGCTGCTGCTGCTGTAGCCGTTGTAGTTGCTGCTGTTGTGGCGCTTATTATTGTCGCTGAAGTGGCCGCCATGAGCAGTCGCAGTCGCAACGCCTGTGGTCCTGGCTGCTGTGCATCCTGTCGCCCAAATGTGACAAGAGCAGAGAGAACGCGCGCTGAGGCGCCGCTTCCTTTGCAGTTTGTTTTTCACTCGGCACTCGCAGACGGCTTAGCATAAGCATACTTATGTGTGCCACTGTACATCTGTGTGTGTGTGAGTGTGTTTTTATGAGCTGCTGCCATATAAAAAACAAAAATGAATGCGTTAATCTTTCTAACAAACCAAGGCTCTCTTCCTGAGTGTGTGTGTGTGTGTGTGTGTGGGCATGTGGCAAGTTTTATGTTACAAAATAACTTTGCTTGCACTTTGGCCTAACGTAATTTATGCACTGAGCTGGCCTGGCCTGGCTTGCTTAGCGGGAGGCGTCGCTACTCTGTTATTTAAGTAGTGGGCGTGGCAGCATATAATTACACGGCCCAGCATTAGTTGCAGCCACTTTTCAACATAAGCTGACTACATAATCAAATGCAATGAGCCAAATGAAGCAACGCGGCAGAAAATTAGTAGATTCTTTCAAGGCGTTTGAGTGCAGCGTGAAGAATGAAAATATTATTAAAAAAACGATTAAAAAAGTCGCTAGAAAAATGTGATTTAATTTGTTAGTAAACGATTTTATATTGTTAAATTACTATAAATGCAAAAATTATTACTATAGCCAGTGGGAAAAAAGTTTTAAAATAAAAGTTAGGGTAAAAAGAGAACTGGCTGAGGAGTTATAACTCAGGTATGGGCAGAGAGGTACACAGATCTCTGATTAATATTAATTATAGAGTAATATGCATATTTTAAATAAAATTTCATAATTATTAAAACGAATTTTTGGTCGGTTCAAGTTCCTAGTGTTAAATGTGCCCTAAATCTTTCTTACACAAAAATTGTTTTCAGTATGGAATATATTTCAAATTTGCGAAAATGTTCTTAGCAGGTACAGTTTTAGAGTCACTGTATTCCTTCTTAGAATAAAGCTTTAGATGCTTCGCATGTTTGGTGCGATTTGCAGCCCAATCGGATAATAAACGCCGGAGATATTGGACAATATCTGTACTAGGCATTTGGCTTGGGGAGGGGGGAAACCGCAGTGTTATTTGTTCGTATTTGCACGTATATTTGTGTGTATAAGTTTATGTGTGTGTGTATAAGTGCATGTGTATGTGTACGTGAGTATGTACATATATATATGCTGCTGCTATTATTGACCCCCAGTGCAAATCAAAGTACAGGGTCTCCTACTGTCGGTAGCTTTCCCTACTTTTTTTCGCAGCGTCTAATCAGTTAAATACAAAAGGAGTTTAAGGAAATTAAGCGTTACTTTAAAAATTATAAAATACAATTTAAAATTTTTTTTATTATTTATTTATACTTTACTTCTTTTTATTGGATCTTCTGAATAACCCGACTATAGTTAAGGCACTTCATACTTTATAGTTCTTGCCAAGTATTGAGTAATGCGCTTCTATAATATTTTATCAATTTCATTTTATAATGTGCGATAGCCCACACTATTCTATACATAATATACTATAGTATATTCTATTTTGTATATAGTATACTATACTATATACTATAGTATACTATATAAGCGCGTGCTCAAGTTTATCAAATGCCTGTTGAAGAGCCTCCTTCTGTCATACACTAGTAGAATATGCCAAGCGATAAGGCGTTGGGTTTTACCGGTATTGGCAGCTCACAGCTCGTAACTCGTATCAGCAATAACAGTAACGACTTACTCTTATCAAGCGGCCCAGCACTAAACCTGACAATGAAAATTGGCACCCAAACCCCAGAGCATACAGTGGAGTACTGCCAGAGCCCCAGTGTAAAGTGTTCTCGTGTGCTCTCTGTTTATATTCCACTCAGACCGATATGAGAGTGGAGCATGCGTGGTGGTTTAGTACGCCAACTGTACGCTATGGGGGCAAATGGCGCCACTGTGCTGGGACACACACGCGCTCTCTCGTTAGCACTTACGCTCTGCTCTCTCTCTCTCTCGGTGCCAGCTGTTGGCACGAGTGGAGTTCGTTTTGTTTATGGCCTCGGCGCCTTGAAGCACACTTCGTTTATTTTTTATACATGTATGCGAGTATGCGTGTGCGTGTGTGTGTGTGTGTGTATGTATTTTTGGTTTTTCCTTAGCAAAGGAGAGATAGAGCGACATTGTGGTTCTTGTTGTTGCTGCCTTCAATTCAATTTTTCGCCAGCTGTTGTGCTTAATTTGAACTTTAAGCATTTTCCTTCTTCGCTTTTGTTGCTCTTCTCATTGAGTTGCTGTTGTTGTTGTCGTTTGGGGCATTTCCGGCTTTAACGCTGAGGCGACAGTTCAATGCGTATGAAAAACCCATTGCGAGCTCTGTGTGTATGTGTGCTCGCATTGTGGGTCAGCCTTTTAACCGCTAATGAAGACTTATATCGAATTGAGCGACTACTACTTGGTTTTTCCAAGGGTTTTTTCGCTCTGTGCTAATGCACTTATTTATAGGTAGAAAGAGCGAAGAATTCCGTTTCAAATGCCGTATAGCCAGTTGACAGTATAAATAATGTGTTCCTTTGCCAGAATTTATGGCACTTGTATGTCTTTCACTCTGCCTCCGACTTGACTGCTATAAATTAGAGCGGACTCTGTCCGTATGTCTATCTGTGTGTGTGTGTGAACCGCTCCCATCTATGCTCATATATGAGCTGAGCAGCATCGACACGCAAGGCCAGTCGCACACACACACACACACACTCGCATACATAGAAATGTGTGTGTATGTGTGACCGCCATGTAAGCGGCTTTTGAGGTTTTAAAGCATTTAGGCATATAATGATTAGCCGCTCATTAATTGCTGAGCCACTTGATTTGACTAATTAAGCAGCTGATTAACATTTAAAGCATACACACACACACACACACACTCGGAAGTGTGTGAAAAAAAGACTGAGTCTCACTTGATATTTAGTTTAATTATTCCCACATTGCAACTATTTCATTCTCTACATAAGATTCGCTTAAATTCCATGAACTCTTGGAAGAATTCTCCCTTCTTCTTCTTTTATAGCACCACGCAGCATATGCAGGGTCTTCTGGGGCCATGTCCATGGTGATGATGATGATGATGTGGTGGTCCATGGCCATGATGGTGTCCTCCATGCGGTGGTCCGCCATGTCCATGTCCTCCCCCATGCCCATGTCCTCCTCCTCCGTGTCCATGTCCTCCAGGTGGTGGCGGCATTCTACTATTACTATTACTGTGTATCAAATCTCTCTCTCTGCTTCAGCTACACGTGTGCCACGCGCGAGTTTTAGACGCTTACTAAACCCCCTCGAGATAGCCATGCTATATATTATAGTATGTTCTTAGAGCCGTAAACTGTTTAGAGATAAGACTTATCTAATCTGCTCAATGTTACTGCAAATCAATATGCAATATTCTGCTGTAGCTTCAATTATGACTAATAGTCAATAGGTATGTTTAGCAGTTAGTCATAAGCAGTCGAAATATTTGTAAAACCCCTGGGCTATAAATTACTCGACATTGATAATGATTTCTATCAAATTTATTACAGAATTACTCAACTTTGCGTATGGAAAACAGTTCACATTGGAATAGTAATAATATCATACGTTAGTTCGGATAGTTGTTTATAATATGGTGCAGCAAACGCAGCTGCCATCGCTTGCCGTTTCATTGTAGGGAGGAGGCGGTCCATGCTGCTGTCCTCCCACGACGTAGATGGGAGGCGAGAGCACAATCGGTGGCCTAGGATGATGCGGTCTCCAAAATCCATGATGGTGATGATGATGATGATGTCCATGGTGATGGTGATGTCCATGGTGATGATGATGGTGTCCATGATGATGCCGATGATGATGGTGCCTATGGCCTCCATGTCCGCCATGTCGGGCCATTTGAGCAGATCTTCTGGTTTAACTTCACATGCGATACGTTGGAGCTGCGGGTATTCACTAAACTCTATAGATTCACGGCCCATACCATGGCCAATCAATAAATATTTAAATGATAAGGCTTATCTAATCTGAACAGAATTTGGTATTAAGATGGAGTAGTACTTCCCATGTTTAACCACAATAGATTGATGTAGACAAAGAACACGAAGCAATAGTTTAATTTGTGACACTTTTATTGAATAATGTTGCCTTATGCCTATTAATCATTGCCCTGTAATTGAGTTACGTAATTATGCAGCAGTCACTATTGTTAGTCCTGTGAGACTTGGCTGGATCTCTGTAGTGTTGTTGTGGCCTAGGTGGTGGGGTATCATCCGATGAATCGCTGTCAAATAGTGAAGCATGATGGAGTCCATGGGCCTGTGTATGTGCGTGATGAAGTGCCATATGATGCAGGTGATCATGGTGGGCTTGATGGTTATCAACTCCATGAAGTCCTCCATGATGAAGGTGTCCATGGTCTCCTCCGGGATGATGGTCGTCACACATTGTTCTACTCCCGCGACCTAGTGGCAACTGACTAATGTGTGTGGCACCTCACTAATGGTATATATATATAAAGCGATAAGCCATCATTACAACGCAGAGATAACATCACGTACTCCAGGGGTAAATCACACAGATAAGTTATAGCGTTGTAAATAATACCAAGTTATATAATTGTGCAGCAGTCACTATTTTTAGTCCTTCGAGGCTTGGCTGAATCTTTCTTATGTTGTCCTGGGCTGGATGAATCGCAGTGATAGATCGAACAGTCATGCTGGTGTCCATTGTCTCCTCCATGCTGATGGTGTCCATGATCTCCTCCATAATCGCCTCCCCCATCGTCACCTCCCCATCATCACCTCCCCCACCGTCAGACATTATTCTACTCGGTGTGGAGTAGCTCGCGTGTAACTTAAGCGACTTAGAGACATTAACTAAGTAATTGCAGTAACTAACTAAAGCAATATATACAAAACGATTAGCCATGGTTACAACGCAGTAGAAATCTATGATGTAATGGCAAGGTTAATCACACAGATAAGTGATAGAGTCATAATAATACCAATTGCTTATGTAGTCATGGAAATAAATAATACTTTATGTCATAAAAAATTGAAAAACATTTTTAAAATAACTAGAAAACCCTGTACAAAAATCTAGTGCTAGAGAACTTCAGCATTAACAGTGATGGTGTGGTGGTCCATGGTGATGCGGTGGAGGCCCGTGATGGTGATGTGGCGGTCCGTGGTGTGGTGGTCCATGGTGTGGAGGTCCATGGTGTGGAGGTCCATGATGGTGTGGTGGGCTATGGTGATGTGGTGGCCCATGGTGTGGTGGCCCATGGTGTGGTGGTCCATGGTGTGGTGGTCCATGGTGCGGTGGGCCATGATGAGGAGGCGGGCAGGGTCCGTGATGGTGTGGTGGTGGTGGTGGCATCTCTGTCAAATTGTCTACGTACAGCTGGAGGCACTAGGATCAACTGAAGCTATTTGCTCGGTTGCGCCAGTTTTATAACTTGAGGTTTTTATGGTGTATCGATAAGAACTATCTAATCACGCTGGGTTTGTCGTCCTAATCAATTGCTATTTATATAGTCGAGCTTTGTTAGTTCCATGTCAACATACAATAAACAATATGTATGTACTGTCCAGAGTGGAAAACCCCACCTAAAGTATTTTTCAACGGTGATGTATGGGTATTCACTAACATTATCTTTAGTTATTAGTAATAGATATTTTAGTGTAAGCAAAGGTAAAATACTTAACATATGCATTAACATTTCTCAAATAATTATAATTATCTTCAACAAATTAGAATTCTTTACATACATTTTTATTGGAATTTGTTCAATGGAGTACCACAAAATCTTCTAAGTTAATGCAAATCAGTTTCCATATAAATCCGCTCTCAATATTTATAGAACACTCCAAGAAAAAGTTCCTCTATTACTCCCGACTTCTATTTATCGATGATGAGGTGGAGGTCCTTGATGGTGATGCGGCGTGGGCGCCTGATGAGGCGGATGAGGATTGTGTCCATGGTCGTGAGGTCCATGTCCATGTGGCTCGGGCTTATGGGGCTCGTGTGGCTTATGGGGTCCGGGCGGTGGCGGCATAACGATATATTTTAAAGACTTGAGCTAAACTTTGGCAAATGCTCGAGTAAATCAAATATTTATATTATGCTAGAGCTTTAGCAGACACAAAAGTTGGGAATGCCCGCTGAAAGTTGGGGTTTCAAATGAGTATAAAGATAAACTGAAAGGTAAACATTTATGAGAATGCAAAAAGCGAAGTAAAACTACGAGTTGATAAGGCTTTATCATTATTGTTTGTACTACAATGATTAATACAAATTAAGCCCGTGTTTGCAGTAAATATATATATATATATCTCAATTCAAAATATACTACGTTTCTATCTCTTTATCTATGCCTTAATTATATAGCTGTTTTTTACTCGAAATTATATAGAACGTTTGTGCAAACATTCGTCGGCTTACTGACATTTGCTCGCATGACCTAACCAACTAAGTAACTATCCAAACTATCGGAAAACCGATAGCAGCAGAATGAAACCAAAAAAAAGAGAGAAAAATGACTGCGACCCACTTGTGCCACATGCTTGGCAAAATTGCCAAATGCAGAAGAAGAAAAATTGGAAAAAAAAAAACCAACAAGAAAAGAAAATAAGTAGGAAAATAGGAAAAGGGCAGCGGATTTGGCTTTTTGAATTCAATTAATTTTATCTGCATCAATTTAGCCTTTATAATCGCATCAGAGTGCTCCAAACATGAGAACCAGAAACGTGCACAGCGAAGGGGGGGTGGGGCGTGTGTGTGTGTGTGTGTGTGGAGTGGAGTACATAGAACTCGGTACGCTCGAAAAGTCTGAAAACCCAAAAACCCACTCAAAGGGCCCAATGCTCGTAAAATGTATAAAGTCATTGCAAAAGCCAATTTGTATATCAGCGAAAAAGCCAGGCATAGTGTAGAGGGGGGGCAGGGGAGCGAGGAGGGGGTTACGATGGAGGCCCAGCGATTATCAAAATGCGAATATGGCACAGAGCGGCAGCAAAACTTACTTAAAATGCCCTTAGCTGTGGGGTAGATAGGCCAAGAGCACACCGAGTCGAGTGGAGTGGAGAGTGGAGTGGAGTGTTTGCTTTGCCTTGGTCTGGGTCTGGGTTCGAGTTCTGGGGGTTCTTCTGGCTTTCTTCATGGCAACAATTACATTTCACAGATTTACGTTTGGGCGCTTGGGTCGCGTGTGTTGCATGCTATTAGTGTGTGTGTGTGTGTGTGTGCGAGTGTGTGTGTCCTTTATTTGGCTTATAGAGCTTACATTACCACCAAGTCCTGGCCTTTGGAATGGTCGGAATATACAGTATTCTGGGGTTTCGACTGTCGCTGATGTGTGCCGTCTAAATATGAGAATGTTGTGTGAAAATGTTTAAAATCCACGCGAGCTTTTCAAGCGCACACGCTTAACACGCCACACAGTGGTGCACAGTGTGACAAATTTGCTAATGTGATATAATTCGTGTGCAATTATTCAATTATATGGAAAACAGTTTAAGCTTTTTTTTTAAGGTGATTAAACATAAGTAAAATGAAGATTACATTTTAAAGAATTTATTAATAAATAACGTAATAAATTAATGCGGGTTTTGTAAATATATTTTTGAAAATATAAGTTGTATTTTTAAAGAAATTTAAGGTGAATATTTTAGTAAATTAATGTGAATTTTGTTAATATGAATTTTTAAAATTTCTATGACTAATTTATTAGTAGTTTGTTGTCAGATAAGTATGATAAATTTTAACTATACTACATACTGTGCATTGGAGGTGGAGAACTATCGATAATCGGCGCCATCGATAATGCTTGCTAATCTATGGTCGATAGTTGTCGATAGTCCAGTAAGTAAATTGAAAAAAAAAAAAACCTTTTTAATTCGTTTTTGAAATATTCCTTATACGATAGTAAGAAAAATCTATCGTCGATAATTGTCGATAGTCCTGTAAGTAAATTAATAAAAAATCTATTTAATTCGTTTTTGAAATATTCCTTTAAAATATTCCTTATTATTTTAAATTTACATTTACTTTAAAAGAGTATGAAAATTAAGATAATTATTATTTGAATAATGATATAAATTTTGTATTTTTTAGGCTTACCTTAACTGCTATTTATATATTTACTCTCCAATAATTTTTGTTGAGAAATCGTAGAACATTAATATTTTCGTCCTTATGCCTTTCTTTCTTTCTTTTCTTTCACAATTTTAATACAGAGATGTAATAACCAAATTATCGACAACTATCGACGATAGCGATCGACCACTATCGAGAGTGCGCGCCGCTATCGATTGCGAGTCGATAGTGGCCAACCATCAATAGTGTCGATAGTGCTATCGATAGTTCTCCACCTCTACTATGCATTAGTCCTTTAAAGCACTAGCCTAACACCTTCGCACCACGGTGCACTGTGATGTGCCCTGGGCGGGGCAAGGAGTGGCCACGTCCACTTTTGCATACCACAGAATGGCGTGTGAGCAGCAACAACAATAACAACAAGACGAAATAAAGAAGTGGAGAGGCGGCAAAAAAAGGAAGTAAATAGTGGAAAAGGCATAAATAATAGCAAATAATACGGCGACAATGCGCACAAATTTGCCGCTAAAGTGTAGTCATTGTCGGCCCCTCGTCCTCGTCCTGTCGTCCTCTCGTCCTGCGTGCCTTAGGCCTGGCCGAGCAGCGAGTGCGGTGCTTAGGTTCCATGGTGTTTTTGCATGATTTCGCTATTTAAATTTATTATACATTAGATTTATGAGCGCGTTGAGTTGCCAGCAACAATACAACGCCTACGACTCTTAACACTTATCATTGGGCCTTTTGTGGTCTGCTTGGAGGAGTGTGAAGCACATGTGTGTATATGTAGTCCTAGAAGTAGTAGCTAATCCAATGGTGTGCGAGTTTTAAGTGATTTCTTTTGCACTTGGCTGCGCCTTCTACCACAATTATTATCGCGGAACGCAACTCAAGTTGCCTCAGACCTCATTTGTGCCCATTCTGTCACATGAGTTGTGCTTGCATATTTTCTTTCACATTTCCATTTGTTTTCCCTCGTTATATATTTTTTTTAATAACATGTTTTTGAGCCTTGCGTGGCTTTCAGTCGGTCAACTGCAGGTGCCTATTAGAAGTGTGACAGAATTCAAAGTTGAAACGGAAACGGAAGGCTACACGCCTATCCCATAACGCGAACCACACCAGTCATACATTTTATACAAATTTAAAGTACATTTACTTTATATACTTACTAATTAAATACACATACACATTTATGTAATCTTCACTCCAATCTGAGCTATATACATAGTTAAAACAATAACTCAAATATTCATCTAACATTCATACATTTGCGCTCTGTGTATTTGTGTGTTCGCTGTCAGCTTAGCCAGCGTCAGAGGCGCACAGCGAACACACAAGCATACAGAGGGGATAATCAGTAGCGGCAGTCACAACTAAAACAAAGAAAGATAGAGCATAGTGTATAATATTATATTAAATAGAATTTAATATAAATTTAAAGTATATACTATAATAGATTACCTATACTTTATTGCCTTTTCCCTGCCTTGCTTTTCCATTTTTCTGTGCCTACGTTTAAAATGTCAAATAAAAAGTGAAATTGTATTTTATTTCCAACGTTTTTTTATTAGTCTTTTTGACGCCGTTGCGTTTAGTTACATTTACACTTTTCATTCAATTCATACAAATTTTATAGAATACTTTTGTATAAATTTCTTTTATAATTTTTTGCATAAATTTCCAGTGCGAATATTTGAAAAATTATTGATCAAGGTAAGTGCAAATGAAGAAGTGCTAATGGATTTATCAAATATTTAATATTTCTACTTTTCAGATGACGTCAATTGTGGGAGTAGAAGCCAAAATTCCATACGGAGAGACAGTTCCGCCGGAATGGGCCATAATTAACTGGAGGTCAAAGATACAGCATGATATCTTCAGAGACTGGGGAGCATACTACGTGCATAAGAACCGTGATACATATGCTCAGTACTATTTTAGCAAGGCTCTGGGCCTTGATGATAAGGATTTTGTTTCTCTATATAAAAGCAGTATGCACAAAAGGAAACTGGCTCGCACTGGTGAAGCGCTCGAGGATGCCAGGATTGCAGCAGGTTAGTACTTAATATGAACTTATATTATATATATTAATCATAAAATTTAATAGATATGGCTCTAAGTGCACAAGGATTCCACAGCTGTCCCATCAACTTACAAATATGCGACGCGCTATTCGAACTGAATCAATTTGAGAAGAGCGATTGCGAAATAGTTAATGACTTGCAAAAATTCATCGGTGTCAAGGCCAAAAATTTTGAAGAAAGACGCATTGTGGTAAGCAACAAACTATCAGTAAACAGAAGCTTTATATATACTAATGTTTAACGGTACTCCAAGGTCGACGGGGTTATTGAAGATGTCACAAATCAATCTTTGGCTGTATTCTATCTGAACAATCTGAAAACTGTCAAAAAAGTGAGTGCTATTCTTCGAGCCAATGAAATAATAGACAACCGTCCAAGGTGGAAAATATTGAAGGAGTTGGAACAGTGTGATGTTCTCAGCATTCCAGACATCGAGGTAAGCATAACAGTAAAATCTAATATCACATTATTTTAATACAATTTTTATGCAGGAAGAACTTTTATCCCCCATTGAAGTGGAGCGCAGAAAGCGGGCATTCAACGTTTTTCATCAGAATTATTTGAATAAGGCTTGGCATGATGTGATCTTCATGAAAAATCTGAAAAAGAATCCAAATCTTCTACTAGATTACTGCAAGAATTCAAAATACGTTTTAACTTTGCTATCCCGAAACAGATACGATGTTGTGCGACGATTTATAGTTAGTATTTCATATCTAAACTATCAGTATGCATGCCATAACTAATCCCTTTCATGTAGAAAATGATTCATGCACGTAGTCCGCTCTACTATTTGAACTACTTGAAATTCCCGAACAAGAAAATGTCGGAGAAGAACAGAGAGAGCTATCTGTTCCGTGTACAGTACCAAACACATAGGAATATGATTGCAGATCTCAAGGAAATTCGCAAACTTCGCAAGGAAAAACGTCTCAAAGTAAGAACTTTTCTCATTCAACCTTTCCACTTTTATTAACTGATTATGCTTTATTTATAGAAACTGGCTGACTATATTGAACAAATCATGGGCGATTATTATGTGCTGAAAACGAATCGCGTCATGTGCTGGAAATTTGAGTTTATTAACGAAGTCTATAATACCCTCGCTCTGGCCCTAGTCGATCGGTATGCTTCCATAGACCCTCAGCGTATAGCCTATATGGGTTCGCATGACGCAATGCTGGCATTATTGCATCTGCCAAAGGAAAAACTGATAGAGATGTCGCCATTCATATTTGGGGATCGTTCTACCTATCAGGATGGTGATGCAGTCGATCCAGCTGCTGTAAAAGCCAGGTAACTTTAGCAAATGGTTATTACTATGAATTTAGATACATTTAATGGTCTTTTTTTAGGAAACTTGTGTCACGCCTGGAGAAGCGCATACGGTTTGCAAAGTATTCCATAGAGAAGTGCTATCTGTATCACCAGATGTCCGATGTGCATCTGAGTCAGATAGGTTACGATGAGTGCTGCCTGAATGCCCGTCGCTGCATTAAAGGTCAGCTGAATAGAAAAGTTAATGAACTGTTTATCTAACTGTTATTTTTTATAGAGTCTCTCAATTGCAACAGCCTCATATGGCAGTTTCTAAGTTACGTGCTTATCATTAAGGCCAACGTCTTGCAGTACAAAGTGGAAGCCACCTGCGATGCAGTTGAAGAAGCGAGTCAGATTGTAGACCAGCTCAAGTCCAAGGGGCTGAAGACATTTATCGAGGCTTGTCAATTCAACGTCTTTGAAGATCTCAGCAGAAAAACTTTCTCGATAGCTTCGATGAAAATGTCAAGAAGTGGAACTTCATTGGCGGATGAGACCTCCGAAGATGACGAGGGGGAAGAGATGTTGCTATAGGTGTATGTTAGTATTTCAATTTTGAAGTAACTAGTAGTTGGACACGCTTCAGGTTGTACACGTTGTAAGCTACATACAAAGATTACGAAATCTACATGTAGATCGTGTGCAGAGCACCTCCATCATTGTTACTAAAAATGTGAAATATTTGCTAAATATATATCTATATATCATCGATTGATATGTCACCTCATGGTATATTACTTAATTGACTTTCATTTCAGTTTTCAGAGTCGTTATGTGTTGTTTAATTTTTCACAGAGAAAAGTTGTTTTCGTTGTTTTTATTGAAATTTAAAGTGTAATTTTTTAATTTCCCGTAAATTTCTTTTTTAGACCTTTAATATTTTCAATATTTAACAAAAGGCAAGTGGGTAGATACTCGATTTGTTGATTTTTGTTAATGAAAAGTATTCTTATATGTATATAGATGACTTCAATTGTGGGACATGTACCCAATATACCGGCCGGAGAAACGGCTCTTCCTGAATGGGCAATAATTAACTGGAGCCCAAAGGTGCAGCATGACATCTATAGAGACTGGGGCACATACTACGCAAGCAGAGCCCGTGAGACCTTTGCTCAGTACTATTTTAGCAAGGCCTTGGAGCTAGAAAACGATGACTACGTTTCACTTTATAAGCAAAGCTTGGCCAAGAGCAGAGCAGCTTTGGTCGATGAGGCGCTTCAGAATGCCAGAGATGCTGCGGGTATGTAGATAATATCAACTCATCTATAGTAATACCCTATTATTATATGTCATTTGATAGCACTCGCTTTGAAGAGACGCGGACCCAACTGCCCAATAAATATACAAATATGCGATGCTCTCTTGCAACAAAATCAATTTGAGAAATGTAAATCTGAGTTAACTACCAATATCGAGAGATTTATTGGTGTCAAGGCAAAGAATTTTGATTCGCAACGCAATATGGTAAGTAACAAATAAATTGTATCTTAATTTACAGTTGATATTAATCTGTGTCCTAAGGTCGATAGTATTCTTGCAGATACCACGGGCGAAGCTTTAGCCTTATTCTATAGGAATCACTTCAAAACTGTCTATGAGGTGAGCGCCATTCTTCGAGCTAAGGAGAGAGTAGACAATCGACCTAGGTGGAAAATATTGAAAGAGTTGGAACAATGTGATATACTCAGTATTCCGGATGCACCGGTAAGCATATCAGGATAATGTAACCTTTACTTTTCTAACTATCTACTCTATGCAGGAAGAGCATTTGTCGCCACTGGAAATTGAACGCAGGAAACGCGCGTTCAATGTCATACATCAGAATTATCTCAATGCGGCCTGGAAAGACGTGCGTTTTATGAAGGATATGAAGCAAAATACAAATCTGTTGATCGACATATGCAAGAGGTCACATATACCATTGACTGTACTATCTCGGAAACAGTACCATATTGTGCGGCGATTTATAGTAAGTGATTCAAATCTAGAGAAATGGAAACACTCCTCTACTTTCTTTTCCTATAGAAAATGATACAAGCGCGTAGTCCCCTTTACTATTTGAACTACTTGAAATTCCCAAACAAGAAACTGTCGGAGAAGAACAAACAGGCCAATCTATTCGGTATACAGTACCAAACCAATAGGAATATGATTGCCGATCTCAAGGAAATTCGCAAACTTCGCAAGGAAAAACGTGTCAAAGTAAGAACATTTCACACTTAACCTTTCCATCTATGAATAACTTTGTAATCTTCTTAGGAACTGGCCGAGTTTGTTGAGAAAATTATGGGCGATTATTATGTGCTGAAAACGAATCGTGTCATGTGCTGGAAATTCGAGTTCATTAATGAAGTCTATAATACCCTGGCTCTGGCCCTAGCCGAGAGATATTATAATCCAGAATTTGAACGTTTAACTCATATGACTTCGCACGAAGTATTGCTGAAATTATTGCATCTACCTCAGGAAAAAGTTATAGAAGTATCTCCGTTCATATTTGGGGATCGTTCTACCTATCAGGATGGTGATGCTGTCGATCCAGTTGCTGTAAAAGCCAGGTAAATTAAACTCCAGATTATCACAATGAGTTTGGATACATGCATTCTATTTATTAGGAAACTTATTACACGGCTGGAGAATCGCATACGATTCGCCAAGTATTCTATTGAGAAGTGTTACCTATATCATCAGATGGCCGGTATCCATCTGACCCAAATACGATACGATGAGTGCTGCCTGAGTGCACGTCGCTGCATTAAAGGCAAGTAGATGAAAATATTTGATATATACCGAAACTAATTGTTTTATTCCTATTTCTAGAATCTCATAATTGCAATAGCATTTTGTGGTCCTTTCTAAGTCATTTGCAGATCGTCAAGGCCAATGTCTTGCAGTACAAAGTCGAAGCCACTAGAGATGCAATTGAGGATGCGAGTCAAATAGTAAACCTGCTCAAGTCCAAGGAGCTGAGAACATTTATCGATGCTTGTTCTTATAACGTTTATGAAGATCTGCGCAGAAAAACTGAAATGACGTCAGTTTCAATTAAATCATCGGCCAGAAGTTCCAGGAATCCCTCATCAGTGGAGTTAAGAACCTCGCAGGATGAAGACAAAAGCACTGCCGAAACATCGACTCTATTTAGTTCCCACCATGTTCTATAATTAAATAATAATGTATCTGCATCTAGTAGACTTTGTGAATGTTTTACAATGTTCTTTAGCCGAGCATACAAATATCGGAGCTCAGTACAATTTATTTCTTTGCAGTTAAAACTGTAAAATTTAAGACATACTACACTTGCTACACTTTAAGTACGCTTTACACTTTTAGACACAGTGTTCGAGTTTTTAAAAGTGCTTTGTAATTTATTGCAAACATGACGTCGATTATAGGACACACGTTCAACTTGGGGCCGGGCGAGCAGCCACCATCTTGGTCGAGATTTGACTGGTCACCAGAGATCGAACATGACATCTATAGAGACTGGGGCACTTACTACTTCCATCGCCGACGCGAGAACCTGGCTATGCACTACTATTCAGAGGCATTGAAGATGGACACGACAGACTACATGACTCTATACCGCCGCAGTCAGACTCAACGCCGCGCTGCACGCATTGGAGGAGCTTTGGGTGATGCCAGAAAGGCTGCAGGTGAGCTCTTGCTTTGAGCAATAAACATTTCCATCTATATCTACATGTATATATTTCAGATATTGCTTCGAAAACATATGGACCCCACTGCCAGATCAATCTGCAGATCTGCGATGCGCTTTTCGAGCTCAACGACTTCGAGAGTAGCTGCATGGAGTTGCAGGATAATATGCGCGTGTTTATTGGTGTAAAAGCCAAGAATTTCGATAGACGTCTCGTGGTGGTAAGTTTCGGATAATCTACATAGTTTAGATAAAGTATTAATCGACTAGTTTTAGGTGGAAGATGTTATTACAGATGTCACGGGCCCATCGATGAACTTCTTCTTTATACGGAACAATAAGCTGATAGCCAAGGTAGATGAGATTAACAAACTCAAGGCCATTGTGGACAACCGTCCGCTGTGGAAAAAACTGAGGGATCAAGGCAAATGTGATGTAGTCAGTAATCCTGAAGTCGATGAGGAAATACTGTCGCCCATGGAAGTTGCTCGTCGAAAGCTTGCCTTCAACGTTGTCCATCAGACCTATATGAATGACTCTTGGAGGGATGTGCTGTTCCTGAAAAACTTGAGGAAAAATCCCGCACTTCTACTGCATCAATGCAAGCGCTCGAACAAATTCTTACAAACCCTATCGTGCAAACAATACGAGATTGTTAGACAATTTATGGTGAGTCTTACCCTTCACTCTCCTTGAAATTCGATTTATAACTTCACCTTCTCTTTAGCGAATTCTACAATCTCGTAATCCGCTTTACTACATCAGTTACCTGAAGTATCCCAGCAAGAAATGGCTGGAGAAGAACAAGGAAGCGAATCTGTACCGTGTACAGTATTCCACCAATAGGAACATGACTTTGGATCTCAGACATATACGTAGATTGCGCAGAGAGAAACGCCTCGATGTGAGTGCAATGATTTCGTATAAATTCACACTAATTTACGCGTATTTCACTTAGGAATTATCCGACTATGTGGAGAAGGTAATGGGCGACTATTATGTACTGAAACGTAGTCGTGTCATGTGCTGGAAGTTCGAATTCATCAATGAGGTGTACAATATTCTGGGTCTGGCGATGGCTGAACAGTATAATGTACCCAAAGGTTTCCGAAATTATCCGAAAGGCTTATGGCAATTGTTGTATTTGAAAACAGATAAGATCATGGACATATTGCCATTCGTTTTCGGCGATCGATCCACATACCAGGAGGGTGACGATTCAGACATTGAAGGAAAGCGCGCCAGAAAAATAATCTCTCGACTGGAGAAACGCTTGCGATTCGCCAAATACTCCATAGAGAAATGCTATCTATATCACAAGATCGCAGTTGTACAGTTGAGTCAGGTGCACTATGATGAGTGCTGTTTCAATGCCCGCAAAGCCATCAAAGGTGAGTAACTATTTGATTTATAGTACTCTCTTATTAATCTTTTCCTTCGATCTATGCAGAAAGTTATAACTGCAACAGTTATCTATGGAATTTCCTGAGTCTTATACAGATTGTCAAGGCGAATACCATGCAGTATAAGGTGGAGGGCACCAAAGATGCTCTGGAAGAGGCACATCCTGTTGTTAAGCAGCTGAAGTCGCCACGTCTAATCAAGTTTGTGGAAACCTGTCAATCCTGCAATGAAGATGACTATTCACGTAAACTTGGCTCAATTGCCAGTCGTCGGTCCAGCATGAAATCCACAATTTCGTCAGCATCGTCGCTACGTCCATCTGGGAGTATGATGAATGGAATGGATGAGATGGATGAAAGAGATAATTCCATGCGACTCTGACAAGTATTTGTTAACTGTTCTCGTTTAATCTAATACAGAACATACAAGTAAAATATTTATAAAAAAAAGATTATATGTATATATTGAATGTAAAGCAAAATGTTTATAAAAAATATGTATATAAATATATGTATGTATAAGAATATATATAGATTGTAATTAATTCCATTCGAGGTATACTTTAGCTGGATTTACTTTCTTTACTCCTACGTATTGGTATCCTAGAGCCAAAACAATTATAAGAAGTATACATATTTAAGTATAAAAAGGTTCAAGTATATACACAGATTGAACCTAATTACATTCTAGGTATAATTAAGCTAGATATACTTTGTTTACTCCTATGGACTTTAACAGTATTGGTATCCTAGAGCCAACTTGTAGTCGTTATATATTAAGTTATATATTAATGTAGAGCAAAATATTTGTAAGAAATGTACATATTTAAGTATCAAGAAGTACAAGTATAAACACAGCTTGAACCTAATTCCATTC
The DNA here is from genome assembly GCA_035045005.1 of Liodrosophila aerea. Taxonomy (NCBI): domain Eukaryota; kingdom Metazoa; phylum Arthropoda; class Insecta; order Diptera; family Drosophilidae; genus Liodrosophila; species Liodrosophila aerea. Next base: position 92,543 of record JAWNNL010000323.1, on the reverse strand, counting down.
TAGGTACAATTAAGCAGGATTTACTGTGCTTGCTCCTATGCACTTTAGCTGGATTTGTTTATCTAGGGCCAAGTTGTAGCCGTTTTATCTTTGTGGCCGCCTATAAACTGCTGTCGTGTGATTAAAACTTTTATTTTCTGGCCTACATTTAAACGCTGTCTAAAACACACATACGCGGTATATATACACACATATACACATATAGTGTGTGGCTGGGAAATTTACCTGGGGAAAAGCGGCAGTCGTAAAAATTCTATCAACTCGATTAAATTATAACAAGTGGATTTTCATGTTTTTGTGTCGCATTTATGGGTTTTTATTGTGCTAATTTTATGCTAACAGCCAAGTAGGAGGCGAGCACAAGACGTCGCAGCTCCTTGAGAGCAGCACAAAATTCGCCACACACACACACACACCCGTATAGATAGGCACCTGTGTGGCGTTGTTGGGCTGCAATAATACTTGGCACACATTTAGTGGCAGCATTTAGTGGCACATTGCGGTGTCGACGTCGTTGCTAAAGTTCATCCTCTCATGTATATATTTTTTAGCGTGCGAGTGTGAGAGTGTGTGACGCCACACTTGGTAAAGTTTTTTGGCCTACACACACACACACACACACACACCTGTTAAGCCCCCCTGGTCCGCCTACACACCGGCAACTGCTGTTGCCTTTTGTCTTATCAAACTTTGGCGCGCATGTGTTTATGCCACAAATGGCACTTTTGCGGCAGCGCATTTTATTTTTTACTGCCACTTTTCGCCATTTTGCTTTATCATTTTTATTTGCCCGACTCTCTAGCTATTAGAGGGGCGTGGCCATGGCCCTGTGCTAAATAATAAATAGCCAGTTGCAGAGTTGCTACAGTCGGAGGCAAGCGACTATAGGAGGAATAGGATAGATTGCTTTTAACAGCAACAGAAGACACCTTGGTAGCTTTTAAGTGTAGAGTCAAGGAAACACCACAAACTAAACACTCTGCAAAGAATCTGTACAGATCTTGAATATACAATATATGATCTTGAATATGGATATTAAGTTTGTGCAACTCAGAAATGCATGTAACAGGCCGAAGAAGTAGTTAAACGGTTAACGATTTCAATTTAAATAGATTACTTTAACGTTAGGCAATTCAAATTAAACCGCGTAGAGTATAAAAATTGTGAAGCATACTTTTGGGGGCTCAGAAATTCGTGAAATTCGAGATTCACCTGCAACTCATTGCTGCTCGCCTGTTACTTCAGCTGGTTGCTGCATAGGTAAAGCGGGTTCAAATGGAAATAAACTTAGATCTGCACCAACAACAATAACCACTTCCACAACTACAACAACAACGACAGTTCAATTGTACCTTAAGTTGTCAGTTGCTGTCGCCTTTCCTGTTGCCTTTACGCTAGCTAATAAGCTCCATTGATCCGGCGTGTCACTCCGTATAGAGCCATAAACATTTAAATGGCCAACTAGTTGGATTTTATTGTCCCGAGTTGCTGAGTTGGAGCCAAAGGTGTGCGAGCAACTAATGACCCTGTATTTAGATGACAGCGACGAAAGTTTATAAATATTTATGGGCTCTGTGTGGCTGTTGCACAGTTAGTTGTTGTTGCTCACTTTCTTGGCGCAGAAACTCATTTGCTTATTTTAAAATTCCGAGCAGGCGTTGTTTCATTTTTGACACCCAAAAGACCCAGACATAGACACAGACCCAGACCCGGACTCGAACCCTGATCCACTTCTGTGGAAAATGCTGCTCGATTTGAAGGCTCAGCCATGTCAACGCACGTTGTTGCCATTGTCACGCACACACGTACTATATTTTTTACGCGCATATCATATTACACACACATACACACTCATACGTATAGACTTACATCAACGTTGACGCAAAGCACCCCTTTATGCCACCAAGGGCGGATTTCCTGTTATGGCACCACAAGCTCTGCTCAAGTAAATAGAATCACGTACACTAATTATCATCACCATTGCACGCCCTGCGCTCAAAAATATATTTTTATTAATTTCATCGAGGTAACGCCCACAGCTTCCCCAATTCTCCCCGCCCCCATTTCCGACAACAGTTTGGTGAAATTTTTAATTGAGATCCGGCAATACGATAAACCTGACTGCGATTCACGCTAGTTGTCTGAAATATGTGCAATGTGCTCGAGTTTGAATGCAAATTGCCAACTTTAGTTCTAGTTTGATTACAATTTGATTGTCCGATTAGATAAGCAGCACTATAATTAGCCCTGCTATGTGTGATTCGGCAGATATATAGTGACTAAAGTGAGTCATTGAAGTGATCATAATGAATTAGTCAAGATAATCTGATAGCAGAGTGAGTCATTCCAAACAAGGGAAAGTTTTGGAAAATGTTAACTGAGTTCTATTTGAAATTAGTAAATATATTTTTGGCAAATTAATACAGTTAGTTGAGACACTGTAATTGAGCTTAGGAACTACTTACATAGTTCTGTGATGCCTTTTCTTGCAGCATCTAAAAGTATGCTACATTAATTTATAAAAGAAACACGTGAGAGTAATTACTGCAGCTGATAACATGTTGAAAATTAGTTAAAACATATTAAGATAATATTATCAGAATTCTTAGAATGTCGAATATTTAACGCCAAGTATTTCTTAATAATTTTGGGCTATTGAGAAATCCCCTTGTGTTTGCCAAGCAAATCAAAATCTAATGTATAGATAACAAATAGTATGTGAGCGCTGACTCACTTGTAGTGTTTAGCAAATAGGCCTTATTTTTTTACTTAGTCGGAAAGAGTCTATCAAAGAACAACCACTTAATTAACAGCAAATTTATTGACAACATTTAATATTTTTAATTTATTTAAAATGTATTTAAATTTATGCAAATGACAGTCAAAATATGGCCAGATTTTGTTGCATCCTTTTACCTGTTTATAAAATCTCAGTAAATAATATAATTTATTATCAACTTAATTCCCAATAATCTAATTCTTTTAACAGCAATCATTAATCACTTTGACTAATTCACTAGAACTAGTTCCATTGCAATTGCAGCCCTATATATAAATGTTTGATAGTTGTGCTCAAACGTACAAATAAAATAACAGACGTAACACAAAACCAATGCCAATGCCGATAAGAGTGCGATAGTGTTTTATCTACAGATAAGACTGTTGCCTCAATGCATGTGGAGTGGTTTACCTTTTCAGATTGTTCATATCTACGGCTATAATAGACCGATCTGGTATTACATACAGTTTAACACGAAACGTGCGACGTGCAACAGGTCGGTCACTGCGAGAGCGAAAAAAAGAAATAAAAGTCAAGCAGAAACTTTAACGTAATGGATCATCGCACACGTGTTGAGGTGATACAGGTGCAACCACCTCCGGCACCAGCACCGACAACGGTCATCGTACAGCAGCCCGCACCCAAGGAAAACGGCTGCTGCTGTTGCCCCTGCTGTCCCTGTTGCTGTGGCTGTGGCGATTGTTGTTGCTGTTGCACCATCATGTAGACGACGACGACGACCCTTCGGCAACAACAACAATAACAATAACAACAACGATAGCAACAACATCAACATCAACAACTTCAAACAAAGGCGCACAAATCCTTTAATGCTTTACGTTAAATTAAGTTTCTATGGCATTGTCTCGGCCTGGTGCTTGTGCTGCTAGTTTATAACACACACACACACTGACACACACACACGCACAACAATATAATACACAATTTTTTCGTGCAATAAAATTTTACGATTTGTTATAAATAATGTTTTGTACTCGGCTGCGGTTTGTGGCAACATATTGTCTTGCATAAATCTCAGCTCACTCGCACACTCTCTCGGCCTGCCTGCCTCATCTAGATGATGAGAATAAAAAGCCAAATTTAACAGCACACACACACACACACACTCAGAGAGACCACAAAAATTTGTAGTTTTATGAACGGGTTTGGCATTACGTCCGTCGTCCGTCGTCCTTCACTATTCACTTGCACTTCACATTATTTCCCAAGTTGCTTCCACATTCCGGAACTTATTATTTATGTGCTGTGTGTGTGTGTGCTGCTCAAAATTTGCCAATAAAACCGAAAATGTGTCAAAAAGTGTGCGGCCTGCTCTCATTTGATAAAACATTTTATGAGCTCTATGTCTCTCGCATTGCAACCGCACACAGAGTGCCAAAACTTTTGCTGCCCCCAAACAATTTGACAAGGGTTTCCATATAACTCTACCAAATTGTTACGATGGCGCATATAGAATGAGACAGAGAGAAAAGGAGATGGCAAATGTGCTACTGAGGTAACGCCGTTCACCGTAATTTGTGTGTACTTTTGCTGTTTATCTAAAGACCAAACCATATTACTCATACGCACTGTTGCATGCCAGACGCCGCACAATGGTTGCAAAACGATGTTAAATTGTTGGAAATAATTGTAGAAAATTTGAGAAATTAAGTAGTATTATGGAGAATAATATAGGGAATTCAAAAATATAAATGTTCTCTAAAATTTCTTGAAATTCAGTGGCTTAATTTCAGTATAAATATTGATTAAAAGAAAGAGTTATATGAGTTCGATTTTAATATTGTTTGGCACATATTATAAAACTACTTGTTTGTTTTTAAGGTAGTAAATATAGTTAATAGTAATTTGTGTGTACTTTTGCTGTTTATCAAAAGACCAAACCATATTACTCATACGCACTGATGCGTACCAGACGCCGCACTATGGTTGCAAAATGATGTTAAATTGTTGGAAATAATTGCAGAAAATTTAAGAAATTAAGCAGTTATTTTTAGAATAATATCTGGAATTAAAATATCTGGAATTAAAAAATATAAATATTCCCTAAAATTTGCAGAAATTCAATGGCTTAATTTCAGTATAAGTATTGATTAAAATAAAGAGTTTTATGAGTTATATTTTAATATAGTTTGGCATATATTGTAAAATTATTGGTTTGCTTTAACGCTAGTAAATCTTTGTAGTTTAAATTGCTTTAAAGTCGGCAAAGTTTTTATTATTAGTTTAATAGTAATATCCACTTTTAAAGTATATGTCTTGTCACTACATATTTCTCTCAAGGCTTTTGATGTTGAACCCTGATTAGGTAAATGAAATTAGTATTAGTATTCGATAATAGTATTAGTATTCAATATTACTCTTAAACATAACTTTAACTTTATTAATTAACTGCTTTTTATCCCATTTATCCCACTGTAGTTAGGGGTACTCTACATTTGTGACACTTACACAAACGGTTTATTATCGCAGCTCATTGATCAAATGCCCGGGCTTTAGATAAAACTTTGGGTAGACCAAGTTTACCAAAAAGTCACAAAACTTTCGCACAAAAGCCGCAAATGGAATTTTAGTTTAAAACAAGTTATTGCGACGCACAGCGCACACTTAGTCATTTGGCTTTGGCTAGTCGAGCAGTTAATATTTACATAGAACAGACTCCAGTATGTTCAATCCCGGGTATGAAGTAGAAGTCATCGATCCATACTATCCGCCAGTGGAAATCATCGATCCATACTATCCGCCACCAGTGGAAGTGATTGAAGTAATGCCACCACCCATGATGCAACCCGTTTATGGCCAACCAGCCACTGTGGTCGTCAACCAGCCCCAACCCGTCATTGTGGAGGAGTCAATGGGACCCACGAGGGGACAAATGGAATGCTGCCTAGCGCTAACCGCCTGTTGTGTCATGGAGGAGGCGGGCATGTGCACCATATTATAACAAATATGTGCTTAATTGTTAAATGTGAAAACTGTTTTATGGCTACGTGAATGTACATCTAATGAGAAACTTCAAGTGATTCATTACAAGTTGAAAATGTGTCTACTATAATATAACAAAATATATGCAATCGAATTGTGAGTCATTCGATAAGTGTTTGCTTAAGGATTTGTTCTGTGTATGCTGATATACTGTACTCAAAGAAACTGCATTACTTTGCCTGAGGAACTGATAAAAGTTATAGCAGAGTTTTAAATATATCAAAGAAGCAGCTCTCATTGATAGAGACACTGTACTCTAATGACGGTAGAGATAAGTGTTCTTTAGATTAAAAATATCAATATAATATGTGATGGTATATGGAGTACTATAGAGCTACTTGTTTAAGCAACAGTTGGCTTATAGTATATATAGTTACAAGATTGGTTTACCTCCATTAGCTTTATTTTTACATCTATTTATACTTTATCTCTTAACTTCTAGTTCTACTTCTACATCTACTTCTACTTTTACTTTTTAACTTCTACTTCTACATCTACTTTTACTTCTTCTATTTCTTAACTTCTACTTCTATTTCTTAACTTCTCCTTCTACTTCTACTTCTACTTCTTTTTCTACTTCTACTTCTACAACGTCTACTATACATATAAAGTATCTTTGCCACTCAATACTTCCATCTTTACTTCGATCTTTACTGTACTTCTACTCTTCTTACTTCAATTTATACTTTACTTCCTCTAATATATTTTCACTTCCATATCTAAACTTCTGTTTATACTACCACTCTGCTATACATCTATATTTTTTCTTCTATTCCTTACTTTACTTCTACTTCTATCTCTTTGCTTCGTTATGCACTTTAAGAGTTACTCTACATTAACTATTATTTTATTTCTATTCCTACTTTACCTCTACTTCTATATCTTTAGTTTCTTATTACTTATCGCTACTTCTATATCTTTTCTTCTCATTATACTACTACTACTACTGCTACTACTTCGATCTCTTTGCTTCTACTTCTACTTTACATACTTCCATCACTTTACCGCCTCATTTTCCAGTTCAACTCCTTCCATTTATCATACTTGTACACAGTCTTAATAGACCCCTTTGTACTTCTTAGTAGAGCCTCCTAGAAATGTACTACATGTACTCTAACATCTCTATGACAGTCGTAAGGCATAAGTCCAATTAGGCAGATGCGTAATTTGAAATTTGTAAGATTGTTAGACTGAATAGGAGGCTGTCAGGCAGAGGAACCAGCATATCATATTGTGGCTAGCACATTAAAGCCAGTTGAATGTCAAATTGGGCCAAGTTATTATAATTAAAGGCAAGTCGTGTACAACTGACAGAGTGCGGCTTTATGTTGTCGTGTAATATTTTCTTTACGCACAAAGAGTATGACAGAACTCTAAAGGTAAGATGAAAGATGAGCAAAGATTGAAGATATGTTTAGCAGAAATAAAACTACATTAGTTTAGGGTAAATTAGAATATGTATTAGCAAAAATACTAAGAAATTACTTAATAGAAATTAAGTCATTAAATAATATTGTATCTATGACTAAGACTCTGTATCGAAAACGGCTTCTTTCAGGCAATTATTATTATTATTCTTTAAGTATATTTGATAGAATAGGGCATCTTCACTTCGGTTTATACTGCATAACTTTTCGTTTTGTTTAATTTTTATATTTTGCTGTGTAAAATGTTATTTGGAAATGTTGTGCGTTGTCTTTGACGTTGAGGCAAAGAAACAAGAAGACGGAATGGAAGAGAAGAAGAAACCGAAACCAGGAGTACAACCAGGACAATTTCAACAGCTTGGCTTACAACGGAAACAGGCCAGGCAACAGCAACAGCAACAACAACAGTAACAGCCCTGACAGTGGCAACTGGGTGCTATATGCCTTTTTAACTTGATTTAATGAGTGCAGGGAAAAACATCAACAAGAAAAATGAAATAACTGTCATTGAAGACATGAAAAAGGGAGCCCCACTGCAAGTGTGTGTGTGTGTTTGTGTGTGTTTGCGAGTGTTTGTCGAACCAGGCAGGGGTAGCTGGGGCGGGCTGGGGAGGCTGCGCTACTTAACTAGGAGCAAACGAGCTGCCAGACACGAAGGGTCTACGGCTTTCAGCTTTCAGCGTTTTGGGTGTGGCACGACGCAATTATGCAGCAAATTAACGCTTTATATTTATTAAAAGCCAGCTAACTGTAAGGGCTTTTGTTTTTCATATTTTCCCTTTCCCTTTCTTCTGTTCTTTTTTCAGTGTTGTTCCGGCGGTTGTCTAGCGAGCAGACTGTAAGTAAAAGTTGCCAGGTTACACGCTCCATGAATGTCTCAGATACTTGCCCAACTTATGAGCTGCAATAGCATATTTTACTACATCTATCAGTGTTGCAGTAAGTTGAAATCTATTTTGTATAATGAATATGGTAAAGCTGTTAAATTGAACATCGACAAGTGACAGCATTACACTCGCTTTCCGCTTCTTCAAATTGTCCACAGGGGAGGAGAGTGACCGACAGACAGAGTGGCCTTCTGATCAAGAATATATATAGTTTCTCAATATAAGTAGACTGTATTGTATTACGCTGTGGAAGATAAGTGTTTTTGTAATAATAAAACCACGTTTTGGATACGTTTTTGGAATGTTCTTTATTGTTTATTACTAAGTGCAAAATACTCCATAACATATAACAGAGTATTCATTTACGTTATAGATTATATTACATATATTCGTTTTTCACTTTTGCGTAAATTGACCAATGATGACTTGTATGGGCGTATCATCATTTGGACCGCTTTGAGTGAATAATAGTAACCATGCCAATAGAGCCAGAAAATACATCCGTTGTCATGCGAATCTATCGATTTACAATTGAAGCTCTTTCCATTAGGGTTCCTTGAAAAAATCACAAAATTTTATTTACTGATAATTAATTAGAATCATTGGCTTACATTTCTCCACAATTACTGAACCACCAAACTCCCCTTCGACAATTTGCACAGTTGTAACTCCATACATCATTATCGCTATCTTTGGTAGAGAATTTCATTCCTGTATTATATTTTAAATTATTTCCGATAGTTCCTTTATATTCACCAATGGAACTCAAAGTGTATTTACTCTCCTCACTACCAATCGTAAAATTATCATAATGAGCGAATCGAATCTCATCTTCCTGATCTACCAGATAAATATTATATTCCCAAACCCATTCTTATAGTCTTGCCAACCTCTAAAGAAGTCTACTGTACCGCTACCGTTCATGCGTCTTTGTATCACGGTCCATCCTGAGCCGTCAAGACTAGAGTCACAAGTTATATGATTCCATACCTGTAGGTTTTATTTCCACTACTCCCGTATAATTATCAAAAGATGCGCAATTCAACTTAGTTATATCTCGTAAGCCTCCAATTTGTTCATTTAATTCTACAATTTTCTTCTGATTCATTAATATTTCTTCCTCTTTGCCTGTGATGTGAACAGTCAGTAAGGTTGCATTCACGTGGCATGAAAAAAGCTCATCCCCTAAGTCAGTCTGTATTTTTTCAGTATTCAGTGTTAAGTTTTTAAGCTCCACTTCCTGAACAGTTGAATTTGCTTTGCATGAATTAAGCTCTACTTCTATTCCCAAAAGTTTACTATTCACACTAGTTAATTCTTGCTCTTTCGCTTCAGTTTTGTTTTTTAAGTTTGTAATTATCGCATTAAGATCTGATATTTTTCTATTTAACTCTTCAATTTCAACAGCCTGTTTCGATATTATTTGCTTTTCACTTGTAGTTCCTTCTTTACATTCAGCAATTGTCTTGTCTTTTAGTTTCATCTCGTCGTTGACCTTCGCGAAGTATTGGAGCATGGGCTTAACGATGTGGTAAGTGTAAGTGCCACATTGCTCATCCATCTGACGATTGTCGCAGAACTGAGAATCACAATAAATTACACATTATTAATTTTATCTAACTCACTTCACTAATACGAATTTCATTTATCACTCGAACTTACTTGATTATCATCCGAGCATAGACTCAGTGTAAACATTGCAAATAGAATTGCAATAAATGTTAATTTAATCCGCATTTCGTTTTTACTTTCACTTGTAGTTGGCTTTTAAAAGTTTAGAACTGATCACAGCAAATGCAAATCCGGAACTAATTTCGGCAAATAAATTCGGTTTTAGTGAGAGCTCCAGTCGAACGTTATCAGCCAGACTTGAGCTCTCAATTCTAAATTTGGTCAAGTTCATGTGCCACTAACCTCTGATAGAGATAAGAAATTCTCTTTTGATTGCACAGATGGGCACTGCTACAGCTGCCAGATCGCTTGGCGCCCTGTCCGCCAGAGGTATATTGACTTTGTCTGATCAAGAATATATATATATCTTATAATGGCACAATTTTAATTGACACTTTGGTACTTTTTAAAAGTATAGGTTATAATAATTTATATCAACTTTGAGTTAGCCGCATCGCAGTTTGTTTATTTATATAGTATTTAGTTTTTATATATGTACATATAGCACATTATTTGTTTTCTTTTCTTCATAAACAATTCAGTTATGCTGTAATATAGCCGTATTATTTGCCAAGTCACATAATATATCTTAAGCTGCATACACTCGCCCTCGAATCTATGTGGAAGCTGGAGCAAAGGAAAACGAACGAAAAAACAACTACAAGTCGAAACTAATGCATAATTCGTGTACTCTATGAAAGCAAGTCGAGGCATGAAGTCAGCGAGAATGCTACCCCAGCTAATAAGAAGGCGCTTAGGGGTGACTAAGTACACTCTGCTTGTTGCATTTCCTGCAAGTAATTTTGTTATGAGTTTTCACTGTTTCGTCTGCCACGAACCACCCACCCACCCAGCTCCCCCCCTCTCTCCGGACTGTAATCCTTATAAATGAAACAGCAAATTTGACGCCAATGTTGCAAGCGCAGCAGAGCCTCAAAAGGATCGCCATGTAGTTTATATGCGGACTTAATGCATTTGCCCTGAATTGCGAATAGGGCATAGAGTGCTGGGAGGGTAAAAGGACTAATACACGTTAATATCTTGTGTTGGGCGACTATTTTGGCTCATTTGTCAGGATTTCAGGAAATGCTGAGGAAAATTGCAATTGTATTTGTTGCTTTTCCTTTTCGGCAATGATGATTTATTTGCCACGCACGTGGTTGATTTTTCCTCCCTCTCCTGTGTGGGTGGTTTGTTGTGCCAGCCTCATTAACGTTTGCCCAATAGATTCATTAAAAATTAATCCATCAAGGAGAACGATTTTAATAAGACAATGTAAGAGCCAAAAAGTTAGCCAGCTCCAGCTTGTTAGTGTCAGCTTTGCCACTAAAAGCCGTTTATAAGTTAGAGCCAAAGAGAGTAGAGCTAAGCGAGTAATTGTAATGAGAGTATTATAGCAATTAAACAGAAACATTTCACACGATTTTATTGCTCAAAACTTAATGTATATTTTGGTGTTTTTTCTAAATATTTATTCATAATTTTCCACAGAGCATAAAAAGTAGAGCTAAGTGAATAATTGAGATGAGAGTATTATAGCAATTAAATAGAAACATTTTACAAATTTCTATTGCTTTAAATTAAGTTTATATTTAGCGGTTTTTTCTTAATATCTTCCGCAATTTTCCTTTTGTTTTTTCGCACTAAACTTAATATATATTTTCGTGTTTTTTTTTTAAATATTTTTTCACAATTTTCCACAGAGTATAAAAAGTATGCTAAGTTAACAATTGAAATGAGTTTATTCTATCAATTAAATAGAAATAATTTACAAGTTTTATTGCTTTAAATTTAATATATATTTTTCTGTTGTTTCTTAATATTTTTCCGCAATTTTCCTTTTGTTTTTCTCGTTCTGTATATTTTGGTGTTTTTTTTTAATATTTTTAAAGTAAAGAGTATAATATACATATAATTGTAAAGAGAGTATTATAGCATTTAAATATAAACATTTCACAAGATTTTATAGCTTTAAATTTAGTTTATATTTTGCTGTTTTTACTAAATATTTTTCCGCAATTTTCCTTTTGTTTTTGTCGCTTGTAAACAAGTCGTAAAAGCAGAAGCGCCAAAATTGAATAGCCTGAATGTCAGCATTAGAATGCTCAACCCAGTTTCACTTTGACAGTTTACCATTTTCACTCTACTCACCTGGAGAGCTGCCCCCTTCCCCCTTTCAGCACAAGTCACCAGACCAGACCGAGCTGAGCTGACCCGCTAAGAGCCGTTCGACCGGGCTCTCCATGTGAGAGGATGCCTTTTGTTTGATGTCAAGTGCAAAATGTGCAAGGCATAAGACAAAAGGCAACCGCATGCTGTACACCCAATACCGAATTGTAAAGGCCCCCTCCCACACACACACACACACACACACACACACACACACACACACACCCATTGTGAGCTATTGTGTGACACATTTGGCAATGCGTTTTTAAACTGCAAAGCAACAAAACGCATTGTGGCAGCCACAAAACAGCAGCAGCAGCAACAACAACAACTACACACAACAATAGTAACGAGAACAACAACAACAACAACAACAAGAAGTCGGCGAGTAAAAGTTTTTAGCATTTTTTCGCATTGCCTCGGCACTGAATTGCACTTAAAGTCAGCGCCAGTTAAAAACTTTGAATCCAACGACTTCAAGGAAACAACGAAAAAAAACTATGGAAAAAACTAAAAAAGAAACGGAAATCAGAAATAGAGCCAACAGAAGTATAGATACTCTATATTTTGCATATTCGCTGCGTCTCTGTGTCGCCTGCATGATGAGATCCACATTAGAGAAGCGATACACTCGAAGCTGCATGATGAGAACCACGTAAGAGGATGCGATACACACACAGTTGCGAATGAGTTCCATATGTGAGAGGCATTACACACACAGCTGCATGATAAGATCCAGGTTAGCCATGCGATGCACATAGTTTCACGATTGAGTTCCACATGAGAGATGTGATACACAAACCGCTGCATAATTAGCTTCTCAAGAGAGATGTGATACACAGACCTCTGCATGACAATATCCACATGACAGATGCATTACCTACACAGCTGCACTATGAGATCCACATGAATAGATGCGATACGCTCAAACTTGCACAATGAGGCCATGATAAGATCCACATGAGAGATGCGTTACACACACAGCTGCACGACGAGCTTCACAAAAGAGAGATGTGATACACACACCGGTGTACGATAAGATCCAAATGAGAAGATGCAATTCACACGACACATTAGAGCTGAGAGCAGCACTATAAGCACCATAATGATGAAAAGAATATTATTTAAGGAGTTTAATATGGAAACTAGTTAGTTGTTAGCTTTTTCTAAACAACCAAATCGAAATACCCGGCGCTGTAAAGTAGATGTAGGGCATTGCATAAAGTGCGAGAGAAACAATTGAAAACTTTATTGCTTTTGGCTTTTTCACTTTTGTTCGCAAGTATGTTGCACACGAGGCGCGTTGACAAAACGACGCCAAAAACAAAAACGGAACTACAGCTGGAATAGGAGAAAAGGGAAAGGGAAAGGGGGCAAGGGGGAAACAGCAGTAAAGTGTAGAGAGACCAAAAACTGTCGAAAGAAGAAAGTTTTGCACTTTTATTAATTTTAGAACTCGGCGGGAGGGAAGTGAGTGGGTTCACAGTGCAGCAGCAGCAGCAGCAGTAATACATACATAAGTATGCCAAACTGAAGATTGCAAAAAGCACTTCCCAGCTGGGTGCTCGACTTGCTGGCAAGTAGTAGTGGGACTTGGGCAAGTGTAGAGGCTCCTCAAGTGTGTAAGGTTCTACTAGCAGAGGGTTCCCTCCACACACTCCACTCTCAGCAGCTGTGTGGCCAGTGGCCAGTGGCAAGTGGCAAGTGGCAAGTGGTCAGCGGTCAGCTGGGACTGTCCACTAATTGGCCTTGTGAAAATATTTGCTACGCTTATGAAAACAGTTGGCCTGGCCGCATGCCACATGACCCTTGACTAAAATGACACACAAAATGTCGCACACACACACACACACAATCAGACCACAGAGTGGAAATTTAGGCCTTGTTTATGCGTAGAGAAATTTGAATAAGTGAGTTGAATATATTTCAATTTCGTTTGCTAAAATACGAGAAAATTGATACAAAATAATCTTTTATTTTATTTAAAATTTTATTATTATTATTAGTTATTGTTCCATATTAGTTATACATAATATTACAACACTTAACCCTCTAATACCCAAGAGTGCCTCAAGGCACTGATTACATTTTTTCAATTATAAAAAAAACGGCTAACTTTTTTATTATTTTAATATTTACTGTTGGTTTTCTAATATTATAGCTTTTGTATTTGCAAGAGGTTTGGAAGTTTTTCGAACCTTTTACCGCATATTTATTTTGATTTATATATTATATAACTTATATAACCTATAACTTTTTCATAAACGAAATCTCCTACACCATTTCTGAAGTAATTTTTGTTCAACTAAAATTCAAGTATTATTTTAAAATCTAGTCTTAGAGGGTTAAGTTCGAGTTACTTATCCTGCTAACGCTTCATCGTATAAACAGCATTCCAACTCCTTTTGGCACCGTTTGCACTCTCACACACACACATAAACAAAGCAACATTCACACACTTGGCAAGCCAGTCCCATCATAAACATGTGCCCGGACTAACCACAGTCCACAACAGCCCATTCCCATTCCACATACCCTCCACATACCCTCCACATCCACAAGCAGCTGTAGTAGCCCTAGCCCTTCGTTCAGGGCCGACCCCCACAATTTTTGTCAACTGAACTAATTAATTAATTGTGTGGAGCGACCGACGCGTCGTCTGCGCCGCCCACACACACACTCGCACACACGCACACCCCCACACCAGTGTGTGCTGCTAACTGACCAGCAACTAATTTTTATATTTATGAGGCCGGGATGTTGGCCTACTGCGTCATAAACTCTACTGTTTGGTTTGCCACAGGGTAGCTGAACTTGTAGTTGTTATTACTGTAGTTCTTGCTGCTGTTGTTGTTGTTGTTGTTGTAAGTGGCACTGCTTTGTATGCATGTGTGGCATGGACTCTTGTTAAGGACACAGACTCCACTCCATGCCGTTTGCATGCTCAAATTTTTAGTATCTTTGTGTGATTTCATGCGTTAAAGCTGAATTTTTATTTGCTGCCGGTGCAGACTGCCAGACATTTGCCAGGGGCGGGGCGACAACTTTTCCCTCAAGGGGAGGGGGTTTTAATTTTCATGTCGCGTTGAAAGTTTCGTACAAGTATTTATGGCATATAAATGAAATGAAATGTACCCCGATTGGGTTAACATGTTGTCAAATGTTTGCTAATGAAGGAGTTCGATTTGTTTTAGCCAAACAGTTAATTGGGCTGAGATTTCGAGCCAAAACTTCTGCTTTAATTGTGAACTATTTGCAGAGAGGAAATTAAACTCAAGGTTTATGTATTTTGGGGTAATTAAAGTGAGTTGGAATAAATTAATAAAATATAATGAATAAGCAATATTAATCAAGTGTAAGAGGAAAACACAGACAGTTTAAATGTAATTTAAGTATTTTTATTGTTTTCTTATTTTCGCAAATTAGGATGATTTTTATTATATGTATATTTATTCTCACACGACGCTTCTCTTCTTCTTCTCTTCATGCTTTTTCTCCATGTCGCGCTTCTTCTGCTTAACTGTATCTTTTTCTTCTTTACATTCTTGTATGGCGTTGCCAGATTGTTTAAATTACATTAGTGGTGTTCCCTACTAAACATAACTAATTATAATAACACAGTTTACATACTTTTTTCACTAATTGTAATGGCACTATTTACAGACTTCTTACACAAGCGTGTACTAATACCTTCTCAGAATTTAATATATTCCAATAAGATAAGCCTGCATAATGTTTATCAAATTACATTACTTGCTTTTGCTTTACAAATTTAATAGCAATAAATGTGCCTAACAGAGACAAAAGCCTAATCAACATGATTAATTAATAGCCAGCACTTAAATACTTAAACCATATTCTGCAAATTGGCCAAAATGTTGATTAGATGTCTTTACAGCAAATTGGCTAAATATTGATGGGGAAATATGAAAATGCATTTTGCCTATGCTCTGCACAATTTCTTGTATTAATTCAGCAAATCGAACAATGCTCACGTCTTAAGTGATTCTTTTCCTTTTGTCCTTTGTCAATTTTAATATTTTATTATATTGATGTGACGATGGGACACATTGGCAAATGGCTATTCTATATTTTTAATGCATATTTAATGCAATTTTTAAGAGCCGGCATCATTATGGAAAGTCATTTGGCTTTTATGGCAAATATAAACATAGAAAACTCTGCTAAATTCGCATGCGACAAGAATTTTAAATCATTCCATTTCTGAGAGATATAAAAATATGTATAGGACATTTCGATGTACGAAATGGCAAAACATTTTCATACAAATTGCGGATTTTGGCAAATATTAAACAGCTCTTTCTCTCACGATTCACATGCGTATTGTTTTGATATCCTGTAAAATGCGGTGAATGGGATCTGCAGTAGAAGAATTTTGCAAGTATCTAGCTAATATTTTGCTTATGTTTTTATTATGTTATGTTGTGAAACACTAAAATGTATTAAATAAGTTATCGATAAATCACAGAATCACTTTACGATTATTCTTTAAAATACAACCTTGAATTGATGTACACATAGAAACTACGTAAGAATAAAACATTCGTATTAATATTATTCGTATTAATATTATTCGTATTAATATGTATAACTCCACCTATTTCATTAGAAGGTATTATAGGCTGCAGTATCTAACAGCCAACTTCCACGTAGACATTTTGTGGCAACCCTTACAGCGTATCTTCAAGTCTATCCACTCCCTTTATCAACAGCTTACTTGTTGGATTACGAAATTAAGTTTTGGTTTTTTTGTTGGTCGTCTTCTTCTTCGATAATATTGTTCATAAATTTTGCGGCGCCTGCAAATATGCAACGGAAATTGCCAAAGCCACACGACTTCAATTTGAAGCAAAACCAATCCCCGCACCCCTAGCCACAACATGCCCCAGGCTAGAGCTGCTGCTGCTGCTGCTGCTTTGCCTCTGTTTTTTTATAGGCTTCTGGGGAGTGCTTGGGCGTGTGTCTGTTATGCTAAGCAGTGGGTGGGGCAGGGGATGGCGATGCTTGTCAATGCATTGCGCTTTTTGATAATATCAAAAACTCATTTGCCTTGGCCACTTGCAAAGGGGAGCTAGATGGATTTAGTAGTTAGTTTGATGTAGCTTGCCTCGGATGATTTATTATAGCGTAACCCCCCCACTCCCCACGCTTGCTTAACCCCTCCAGCAATACGCCAGAAGCCCAGCGTGCGTCATCAATTTTTCCGAGATACTCACACATTTGCATGGACATTGCCAGGGACCATTAAGCAAAGTTGCAGCTGCTGCTGCTGCTGCTGCTGCTGCAATGAGTGAAACCACAACAGCATTTAATAAAGGAAAAAACTCGAGCTGACCATAAATAATTTGCTCTTTGCTCATTTCCTAAACAATTTAACAATTTGTCGCACAAATATTAATTAAAAGCCACTCACCATTAAATGTATCTCATGGATACGTGACCACCAAATAAATACGCTAACACATAAATTTCCCTCCAAAATTTTTCAACATTTACATTTGCCACACTCCACACACATCTACACACACACATCTACAACTAACTGTGGAACTTTTGTTTTGTTGCTAAAATGGAAATGAAAAATGTGCGGTCGGACGGAAAATTAATTGTAATGCATTAAAAGTGCAATTGTATAATTATTCGTTGTGCTCATCCGAACAATGGAGCATCATACAAATAACATTTAACAAATTAAACATATTTTATGAACAACATATTGTCTGTGAGTGCGTAACACTCACAGCTCCAGTTAATTGTTCACTTTACTCGTTGTATTCTGCAAAAAACTGTGAAACTGTAAAACTATAATAGTCATTATAATTTATGATACGATTAGCTTAATTTGAACCAGTATGACGCGTGGCATATATGTGTACGGTGCCCTAATTGCAGGTAGGCCTCAAAATACGCTCTTTCTTAGTTACAGCAGGTAATTAAGGATGTAGGGTCCCAGATGCCTACTACCCTTTAACAGCTAACCACTGATAGGGTTTTATAGCGCCAAACGGGTAATCGCTTTTTACAATCCACTTCCTGATATGCTAGATGGCATCTGTTAGATCTGAAACACTATCTTAAATGACATCTTGGCCTCGGATTAAAAAAAAAGGACTATTATACTGGTTTACAATATGACATTTGATTCTAAGCTGATTTGAAGATCTTAATTCAAATACTACACTATGAAACAACATGGTATTAAGGCGGACCCTCACCCCTTTACCCTTAACAGATAACCTTCTATTCTGACTAATGGCAGAATTTTATAGAGCCAATCGGGTGAGCCCTCATTAGTAAACCCCTTTTTAAAATCTACTTCCTGATAAGGTAGATGGCATCTGTTGGATCATAAACCCTATCATAAATGACCTGACCTTGACCTTGGATAAAAAATAGTCTATGCTACTGACTTACAAGATGACTGATGCAATTGAATCTAAGCTGTTTTAAAGATCTTAATTCAAATACCAATCTACGAAATAACAAGTAATTAAGGCGGACCCTCACCCCTTTACCCTTAAAAGATAACCGTCTATTCTGACTAATGACAGCATTTTATAGAGCTAATCGGGTCAGCCCTCATTAGAAAACCCTTTTTTATAATCTATTTCCTGATAAGGCAGATGACATCGGTTATGATGTCATAAACCCTTTCATAAATGACTCGACCTTGAGCTTGGCTATTGATTAACATTCATGCAGCAGTTCTTTTTACAATCCACTTTCTGATATGGTAGACGGCATCTGTTAGATCATAAACCCTATCATAAATGATATTACATTGACTTTGACCTGGGATAGAGCTCAACCTTCATGTAGCAGCTTCAAAAAAATCTACTCTGTTGGCTTATAAGATGACTGATGTATTTGATTCTCAGCTATTTTGAAGATCTTAATTCAGCTACTAAACCACGCAAATAGCTGCCCTTAGGTACTACTACTATGCTGATAACAAGGCGTGTGTGTATGTGTGCCCAATTTAGCCTTATCGCTTATCAACTGGCACACTTTATATTAGAATGAGTCAAGCGTAGTCAGGTCAACACTCTATTAGATTTAAGGAACCTATAAATATGACTCACTAACAAAAAGCACAATTGATTAAAGCGGCTACACTTGAATTGACAACACTGTCTTACTGATAGACTAATTAATTAAATTAAAATAAAATGTGAAATACTAAGAGCGGTAAGTTTAGTATCTTATGCTAAGTTTGGTTTCTAATGAAGTAGATTAAACCCATTCGAACAAGAACTTCTTTTGTATATATATAAAAACTAATTTATTTTCTTCTTACTTAAACAATCATGTATGTAATACTAATAAAAATACAGTATTTGTTTTACAAAATAATACTTGATATTCACTACATTCGGTTCAGCTTTTCGCGTCAGTTTTTCACATTCGCCATACAACGCACAGAAATCCGTGAGAAAAAACAATTTCAGTTCAGTTTATTTTAGAGTTAGGGACAAATGGGTTGTTTGTGCGAGTTTCGATAGATTGAGATGATGTTGATGATTAAAAGCTTAGTTCTCTTGACTAGATGTAGTACTATACGAGCTAAATCACTAGATGATATTCTGTATATGTAAGCGTGTTGCACGTTTTGCAGCCTGTGCTCGAAGCGAAGCGTTATGCGACTTTGGCTAGGTGCAGTTTATCAGATAATTTACCTTTTTATTTTTGGTTTACTCTCAATTTTCTTTAGGCTACAAAAATACATTATGATCGAGGCTGATCTAACTATGCACTTGATGTATCTGAGTATGTATGATGTATATACATATATGTATATAGATATATAAATGTTTTATGCGATTTGTATGTGAATATCGAGGCATGTTTGTATAAATAGACTTTATCGTTTATAATCTCAGTTGCAAAGCCACGTCGAAGCGGGAATTTGGTTTGGTATTCACCAGCGATTCGAATAGAACTGATTGATGCCCATCACATGCTTCTCCTCGTGATACTTTTGCAGGATATGTGTGATGACCGAGGTGGTATCACTGTCGCCTCGCCAAACGCGTATCGCATTCTCATTCTCCAGTATGGATAAAAAGGCTTAAATGTCAAGACATAGAAAGTAGTTATAGTTTCGTTCAACAACATCATATCCACTTTATGTTACATACCCAGAAACGTCTTTGGATTGCTTAATGTCATTTGCACTTGTGGCTGTTCAAGTATAACTTTGAGTATGGGCGAATCCGCCGATAGACCCTCGCGGAGCTCAATCACACTGCCTGAACGATTGTCGCAGAGCCAGTCGCAGGCGGATGCCTTGTTATTGCCAGTTTTTCTAAGCGCCAATAGGACCGCCGACTCCTCAAATCCCATCTCAGTCAGTGAATCCACAAGCTCATCATTTGGGGGCGAATCGCGATGGCTGTAGATACGCACGATTTGTATAAGAGCGGCGGTATTATCTATGGTCTCCTGCAGATCAGAGAGATTAGAGCAACTGAAACAGATTAGCGATAGCTCACTTACGTTATTGGTGATAATGGTTGAGGGTGATATGGATGAGAGACTGCGCTGTATACGCATTGCTGATGGCTGATGTAGATGCTCGTCGCCTTGGTTCTGGATGAGCCACTCCAGTGTGTTCGCATAGACGCCATTGTTAGCTCTTAGCGCTTGGTCGGCGAACTCACGAGTGAATCCCATTTCGACGAGGCACTGAATCGTATCCGCTTGATGATTGCGCCGATTGACCAAACGCTGTTTCAGCATGGCTATCAGACGTGGTGCATACGGACCTGCGCCAATTATGGCTGCGGATGCCTGGGCCAGCGATATCAGCACCTTGCGTACATCATATTGAATCTGAAATGTTGATAACATTAGCACACCAATTTGAATAGATTAACTCGGCCTACATTCGACTGCTGGAAGATCTCGTTGATGTCGATGATGGGCAGCGTGCTGGTGTTGTTCTCCACAAACCGTGTGGCGCTATCGATCAGCGCGTCATTGGGTCCGGGCACCTCCCGAGTGCGTGTCACATTTTGTGGTAACGTATTGCGGCGGGGCGATAGTATGAACGTTTCATGGTTCAGCACATGCAGCTGGGCCAGCGTCTGGGTTTCGTTGAGCTCACTGCCAGAGTATTCGGCACGATAGAGACGATAGCGTGGATTCAAATGCCGCACATCCGGTGCAAACAGTTGTATGGACTCTGGATCATCGCTCAGTTCAAGTATGACTTCACTTTTTAGCTCATTGAGGCGCTTATTAATATCTGTCTTGAAAACGAGCACGCGGGAACTGGGACAGATGACACGCACGGTGATGGTTTCGCCAGACTTTCCTTCAAGCGGATCCTGTACATCCGTTGATGAAGTAGATGCGATCCTTGTATGGTTTTTTCTGTGAGAAAATTGTATGATTTAGTCAAAAACGCGAGACAATTAACAGCAAGCACTCACCTGAGAAACAAACTGCGCAATTTTTGCATAGTTTGTTATGGTGTAATGTGTTGAGGGGGTTTGGGTTTATTCCAACAGAGAATTTCGATATATAGAGTTAATATTTGTTATAATTGTGTGTAATATTTTATTCATTGGCAACTTACGCATTCGCCTGCTCTGCTTTTCTGCTCGCCTCCTGCTGCAGTTGCAATTGCAGCTCCAGCTGTATGCGGCGTCTTCGTGCGGGCGATGGAGTGCGGAGCACGCAATTGCCCCCACCGATGACATCCGTTTGGGTTTCCATTTCCGTGGTATGCACCTGCACCAAGGAGCTGGAGGCACCACTGCCCAGACTGTCGACATCGCTGCCGCTGCTGGCCGTGCGAGCGGCGTTGCTGCTGCGGGCGCTGTGGCTTGAGCTGGTATCGGCTTCTCTTTCGGTAGCGGCGCGTTGCTTGTTCCGTGCCAGCCACTTGGCGCGCTTTTCATTGAACTTCTCGCGCATCCAGGGTATCATGTTGGGGCTGCCATTAAATGTGCTCCATCAGTATTATTTTCATTTACATTGCGTTTCCATTTTTGCACTAGTTTTCCATTCACCAAAATACAAATACAAAAACAGCTGTGTTCTGGCGTTGCCACATCGTTCGAAATATGTTCACCAAACGCATTGGTTAACTTTATTTCTTAAAGCGTGCACATCTGCATAGTTAATGAACCACAAAGAAATAAAATAATTAAAAAGAGCAATAAAAATTACATTAACATGCCTGCGACATAATTATGGAATTTAGCGGCGTTATTTTTTCCAGTGAATTGCAACGACTACCTGCGAACGGCAACGCACGAGTTATCGGAAATGCGTCTCTACCTGGCTTCTCTTTTATTATCCACACACATTCGTATCGGTCGCAGCGATTCTGAACCTTAATTAATAAGAGTTTTATGATTCGCGCATATTAGGTATAAAAGCGGCCGCCGAATATGTTTAGCTCACATTAAGAAAAAACTTTAAGTCGAGAACACACACGCGCTCCCGTCGATGCAACGTGCAACGTCCGTTAAAGAAATTCTTGTATTTAAATGAAAAGTGAGTTTTGATGTGCGTCAGTCAGCAATACGCGAGCCATCGTCACGTAGCATAAAAAGAAGAGGCCAGCAGCGAACGGAAGGGAAGAACGAAGAGAAAAAGGTATACAAGCGAATCCAATACAAGATGAGGAAAACGCGTAAAAACGACGGATAAATAACGCAACGCAAATAACAAATACAAAAGTGCTAGAAAAAAGCCGCAACGATACAAATGAATGGGCCTCAACAACATCCGTACGCTGCCAAACTACATTCATACATACATATGCACATGCATACACACATGCACACCAAGCACACACATACACTTGCGCCGCCAACACCACCACCACCAACACTATCATAAGCATTAACACTACGACATAACAACATAGCGAAACTTTAATTTGTTTGCAACTGAAAACTTGAGCATTGCCGAACTACAAAGATTAAACAACAATAAGCGCAGGTAAGCGGCAGTAATAACAAAAAATATTCCATTTTTTTTGCTACTACTCAGCGCTCAGCGCTCATGCGTGTGGGTGCGTATGTGTATATGTATGTATGTATGGTGTGCGCGTGAGTTTTTCGTTTTGGTCGTGTGACTGTGCATGTGTGTGTGTGTGTGTGTGTGTGTGTATATGTGCAGTTGTCTGTCTGATTTTTGATTTGCGTTTACTGTTGCTCTTTGTTTATGTTTGTGACAAGTCCACAATTATCTTGCACTTTTTGCCATGTCCGTCCGAAAAGATCTACGCATTTGTTTATGTGAGCGAGGGGCATAACAAAACGGTACTCGCTCTCCCTGTCGCTGATAAGAGTGTGACCAGCTCTCAGAGAGACTGCGCTCTCGCTCTGCGCCTGTTGCCGCCAATGTTTGAATGTGGACATAAACATAAAACTAGCGTAAAATCAGTGAAAAATTAATTAATTAATTATTAATTAATAATTTAGTGTCGAAATAGTTTCTCAAATTCAAATCTCTTCATTCTGGCTCTTCTCTTTGATATATTAATTCGTAGTGATTGTTTATATTTGCTTTTCTTTATGACAAAATTCAATCTTATCGCGAATTATAGACAGTATCAGGGAGAAAGGCGTGGAATCAGCAGGAAATGAAGACTAGTTTATATTTCTATGGAATTTTACACTTGCAAATGTATCTAATTTGAATTATTTTTATCTCCATTTCGTTGCAGCATTTTATTATTGTGCGCAGCGCCAGTAGAGAACAACTGAGCGGTATATATCTATATATATAATTCCATTGATTCAACGACAACAGCAACTGCAGCAGCAACAGGCAACCTAAATATTAAGAGCATACAAAACCAACTATTTCTTAAGACTAGATAGGTAAATAACCATTACTCTGATTTCTTATGCAACGTGAGAGTAAGATTCAATTTTCATTTGGCTTTTCAGTAATTAAACTTAGACACACCATGTGGAATTCCGAACCAACACAACGCCACCAGCAGCAGCAATACAATGGCAATACTACCTCGGGCGGAGGTCAGCCAGCCAAACAGTTGGGCATGACATCTGCCATTAGTCTGGCAGAGCCGAGACCAGAGGATCTTCTGCGTACAGAGGAGCTCAGCAAATCCCTTGAGCCATTCAATGTATTTGAAAGCCAGGCTGAGCTCAATCATCGCATGGAAATCTTGGCCAAATTGAACACATTGGTCAAGCAATGGGTCAAAGATATATCCGTCAGCAAGAATATGCCGGAAGCGGCAGCTGAGAAGCTGGGCGGAAAAATCTATACCTTTGGGTCGTATCGACTGGGTGTGCACCACAAGGGAGCAGATATTGATGCGTTATGCGTGGCACCACGCAATATTGAGCGCAGTGATTATTTCCAGAGCTTCTTCGAGTTGCTCAAGAAGCAGCCAGAGGTCACCGAATGCCGTTCGGTGGAGGAAGCCTTTGTGCCGGTTATCAAAATGAATTTTGATGGCATTGAAATCGATTTGCTATTTGCACGTTTATCCCTCAAGGAGATCCCCGATGATTTTGATCTGCGCGATGATAACCTGCTGAAGAATCTCGATCCACGCTCGGTGCGCAGTCTCAACGGTTGCCGTGTAACCGATGAAATACTCGCACTAGTACCCAACATTGAGAACTTCCGTTTGGCTTTGCGTACCATTAAATTGTGGGCCAAAAGTAAGTACAGATGGCATTCTAGGGATCTGATTCATATGACTAATACTTATTTATTTCTCTTCTTGCAGAGCATGGCATCTATTCAAATTCATTGGGATACTTTGGCGGTGTCACCTGGGCAATGCTGGTGGCACGCACTTGCCAGCTGTATCCAAATGCTGCGGCTGCAACGCTGGTGCACAAGTTCTTTTTGGTCTTCTCCCGCTGGAAGTGGCCCAATCCGGTGTTGCTGAAGCATCCCGACAATGTGAATTTAAGATTTCAAGTCTGGGATCCACGTGTTAATGCTTCGGATCGGTATCATTTGATGCCAATTATAACGCCCGCATATCCCCAGCAGAACTCCACATTCAATGTATCCGAGTCCACAAAGAAGGTCATATTGACCGAATTTAATCGTGGCATGAGCATCACAGATGAAATCATGCTCGGTCGCGTTGGCTGGGATCGCCTTTTCGAGGCGCCCAGTTTCTTTTACAGATATCGACATTTTATTGTCCTGCTAGTTAGCTCACAGACAGCCGACGATCATCTCGAATGGTGCGGTCTGGTTGAGTCGAAGGTGCGTCTGCTGATCGGCAACTTGGAGCGTAATCAATTCATTTCATTGGCGCATGTAAATCCCAAATGCTTTGAGCTGAAGAAGGGAGCCGGCTCCAGCAATTCGCAAAATAACTCCGGCAATGAGGATGAGGCGAAGCCACAGCAGCCGCCACAACAGTCCGCTATTACAGCGCCATTCTGTTCGCTGTGGTTTATTGGACTGGAATTCGAGCGTTCCGAGAACCTAAACATTGACCTCACCGAAAGCATCAAGAATTTCACCGAGCACGTGAACATCCATGGCGTAAGTTGACATAGTGATTCTCCAAAATGTTACACCACTCTAATCTTTACTTTGTTATCTGCAGGTAAACATCAAAATGTTAAAGGAAGGCATGGCCATTGATGCCTGCCACGTGCGGCGCAAGCAACTGTCCCTCTATCTGGATGCAGACTTTCTTAAACGCGAACGCAAATCCATGGAAAGTCACAACAATTTCAATAACACGATCATGGCTAATCGCAAGCGTCTGTCCTCGGAGTTGGCACAATCGCAGGATCCTTCGCCGCCATCAAGCCAACAGTCGGGAGCGGCGACTGTGCATCGTGGCCGCGAAAGCGGTGCCAAGGTGCAGCGTTTAAGCGAATCGGTAAGTTTGCATTGTATTCATTTCACATTTCAATTGAATTTCACTAATTTTGGTTTCATTTCTGTTTTACAGCAAACGGAGGACAATTCCAATGCGTCCAGCGACACGCCTACTACGCCAACAGGTGCGCAAATGAATGCGCCTAACTTTAAGGCAAGTGGTAAGAATGGATCCAACGCCATGGACACCGCTGAACAGCCACACAACAATGGCAGCAGCAACAACAGCAGCGGCAACACTGCCAACAACAGCAACAATAATAATAACAACAACACAACCACAACTGAGGTGGCCTGCTCGTGACAACCGCCAATGCCACAAGCACAATCACAACCACAGCAGCAGCAGCAACAACAACAACAGCAGCCAGTGCCGCCACCGTTGCTGCTGCCGACTTCAGCCGCTGCTGCTGCTGCTAGTGCTACTGCTACTGCTGCACATCATCATCATCACAAGTTTCGCAAAAATAACAATGCAGCGGCGGCAGCTGCCTCCAATAGCATTTTTAATCAGCGCTCAATACTGCATGCCGCTTCGAGTCTAACGGCTGCTCTAAGCATAACGGGACACAAGCGCAAACAGACGGCAACATCAACAACAACAGCAGCAGCAGCAACAATTGCTGCTCCTCATGGCAATAGCAACAGAAATGGCGGCGGCAATAATACAACCACATTATGCTACTACATTGATGATGATGATAACAATCAGCAGCAGCAGCAGCAGCAACAAATTCAGCAACCACCTACACAAAAACCGCAGCAGCAACAGCAATCAGTTGCTGCAACTAGAGCCGGCATACCAACAGCTACACAGACAACAACTACAGCTGCATCAGCAGCGGCAACAACAATTTCTTGTAAGTTGCTTAAACGTTTATCTCTGTTTGTCATCCCTCCCCTCATTCCTTCCGCCACTCTTTGTAATTAGTGATGAAAGACTGTTCTATGTACAAACCATTTTAGACTTATCGGACATGTATCTGATTCTTCAAGAAACTTAGTTTATAAAACTAGAAAATAATTTACAAGAGAATTATACTACATTTCCAAAAAACAAAAAATAGTTGTACTATATATGATTTTGAAAGATACCTAGTTTAGTTTAGTTTTAATATTTACAAAAAATCAAAAACCAAAAAAAAAAAATACAAATATTTTGATATTTTAGTTTAATTTAATTAGTTTACTTTGGTATAAGTTTTCTCATTTTATATTATTATAAATAAATCCTTTTTAATCATAATTAAGCTCTTTTTTTTAAAAAAAAACTTCTCAAAATTCGACAGGAAAATGTTAAATTTAAAAGAAATAAAACAAATGAATTTTAATAAGTTCTGAATTGTTAAAAATATTTAAAGAAATTGCAGAATGAATTCAAGCTTTTAATATAATTAATGTCGATGATCTATTAAAAAGATCTTGGCATTAACATAAAAATTTGTATATGTGTTAAGTATTCGACAATGTTTACTAATGATTCTATATCTCTAATCTATTTGCAGTGTAAAAAGCTATTACATTAATACCATTAAGGCTTAGTTTTCATAGTAAACCTATCCATTGATTTCCTTGGCATTGATGCCCTAACTGAATGGAAGCCCATATATTTTATACAAAACGGTAAGCGGTAGATAATACTCCTGACTTTTAGCACACATGCTGACTATATTCTCTTGTCAATTACAGGTTTCCAATTTAAATTGTGCAGTTTTGTTTTAATTTAAGTCTTCAACGGAACGAGCGTTGATATCATACAAAACATACCATATTAAGCGGACAACATCAACAAAAACCACAGCAAGAAACTGACCTAAAGAGAGGCGTCAGCAACGGCCAGCAACAGAGAGCATTGTGCTAACAACAGAACGAAATTGTTTAATGTTTTCTCCCAATAATATTTGTTGTACATCTTTTTTACTTTCCACAGCTGGATGGAAGAGGGAGGAGGAGTGAGTGAAAGTAACGGCATGCAAGGAGCAGCAGCAAGAACAACAACAATATTAACTCCAACAAACACAAAAAGAACTAAACAAATACTTATGAATTTTAGAATCCTTTCTACTTTTCTTCTCCCACTTGATTTATTTTCATCTTGTTTACAATATTTGTTTCTTCTTCTTCTAGTTGTACGCTGAAAATTTGAAACAATTATGTTCGTTTTTCTAAGAAAAGATTAATGAAAAAAGGTAACAAAAAATATATAATTGAAATGGAAATAATGATTTAATTTTACCAAATAAACAAAAAAAAAATAAAAATAAAAAATTAAAAGCATGGCGTAAGCTTAAAAAAAACCAATGATTTCTTCTGTATTGTGGGTGTTGGTGGGGGAGATTTACTTGATGTAACAAGTGCAACACAGGTATTGATATTGTATGTTCTGCCCCCGAAAGTATGCAATGAAAACGATTCCAAAAATGAATAAAATTTTACTTAAATTTTGAAAATCCTTGACAACTCCGTTATTTGAAGAACGGGTTTGCATGTCCTTAGGACAGTTCATAGTCCTTAACAAGGCGCGTTCGTGGACACCCATTTCGTCAGGATCAAACAGGATATGGCTGAGTTATAAGGATTTTTCTATATACTAAAAAGTCCTTGTAACTCGACTGTCTAAAGGACATTCGTCCTTTTGATTACAGTTTATTGTGCTAGGACAAAAATTGCACCTCTCTGCAAAAGGACATCGTCCTAGCTCCTTAAATGGCCAGGATACGGCGATTTTTGTGTTTTTAGGACAAAAAATGCGAGCCTAACCCTGTAAATTTTTTCTATGAAAATTGAAATCAAAAATGGCAAGCAACTCCGTTGTTTGAAGGACGATTTGCATGTCCTTTGGACAGTTCGTGATCCTTAGCAAGGCGCATTCGTTGACACCAGGATCGTTAGGATCAAACAGGACATGCCCAAGTTTGGCTGGTTAATTCTGATCCCCAAAGTATGCAATACTTCTTCACCTGCAAATTTTGTTAGGACATTTTGCAGCATAGTTTTGTGCGAGGCCTTCAAATTCGAGGACTTCCATCTCTTTTAATCAAAGTATACAATGCCTTTCCACCTGAAAATTTACATTGATTACTTTTGTTATATCAAATTTATATAAAGTTACTGGAACAGGGTGGATTAATGTTGCTGAGTATGTATATGTATATATATATATACATATATAGTTTTAGCATGTAATTGGGTTTTACTGCATTTATAATGGTGTGTGCGTGTGTGTTACCCATAATCAGTATGCTGTCACCTTTGGCTTAGAACCAGCAATGTTAACAAAATTATTTCTTGCACAAATCATTTGTAAGAACCCGACAGCTAAACTCATTTTTACTTAAGCTCCATTAAACAAGTCCATATTCAAATTAATCATCTGCCAAATATGATGTCTCGAGCTATTATACATCGCGAGATCTATCCATACATTCAGACAGACACGGGTATGACGTCTCAGCTCGTCTTCCTGATCAAGAATATATATATCTTCTCAATATTAGTAGACGTTATTGTACATTCTTACGCTGTGGAAAATAAGTTAATGTATGATAATAAAAAGACATTTCGGATACGTTTTTGGAATGTTCTTTATTGTTTATTAACAATGAGTGCAAAATACTCCCTTACATATAACAGAGTATGTAGTTACGTTGAAGATTACTTTACAAAATAATTCCCATTTGACTTTAGCGTAAATACACAATTGACCTATGGTGACCCGTGTGGGCGTATCATCATCTGGACCGTCTTGAGGGAATAACTGGTCCCATGCCAATGGTGCCAGAAAATGCATCCAGAATTCTGTAATTCCCACGAATATTCCAAGTTACAGGTGAAGTTGTTTCCATTAAGATTGCTAAACAATTTAAAATTGTATTATCCGATAATAAATTAAATGCATTGGCTTACCTTCGCCCACAACTACCGTACCACCAAGCGCCCTGACGATCTTTTGCACAGTTACCATTCAGCCATTCATCATTATCGATGTCTTTGGTTGTGAATTTGTCTCCTACATGATATGAAAATGAATCTCCGACAGTTCCATTATATTTACCGACTGAACTTAAAGTGTATTTACTCTCCTCACTACCAATTATGAAATTATCATAACGAGCGAATTGAATCTCATCTTCTTGATCTACCATATGAATATAGAGTACATATCGTTGACTATTTGTCATCTTATGTAGTTTCTCCAATCCTAACCAAAACTCTCCTTCAACATTTCCAAACCCATTTTTATAATCTTCCCACCCTCTAAAGAAGTCTACTGTACCGTTAATCCGTCTTTGTATCACGGTCCACCCAGAACCGGCAATAGTCGAGTCACAAGCTGTAAGAAAAGGATCTATATCTGCGGGCTGGATTATTGCTATTCCCGTATAATTATCAAAAGTGTCACAATTCAAACCTATTGGTTTATATAATTCATTAATTTTTTGCTTAATACTCAATATCTCCTCATCTTTCGCTTTGATTTCGTTAGTCTGAACTATTGAATTGTCTTTGCATGAATTAAACTCTACGTCCCTCTCCAAAAGTTTATTATTCACACTAGATTGTTCTTTCATTGCAGCTTTATTTTCTAAATTGGTAATTGACGCTTTAAGATCTAAAATTTCTCTATCTAATTTTTCAATTTTAATAGCCTGCTCTGCCGAATCCTGCTCTTTTAATGATAGTTTGCTCTCGAGTTCAGATATTGTTTTCTTATCTCTTTTAGTTCCTTCCTTAAGTTCCTTCATTTCGTCGTTGACCTTCGCGAAGTATTGGAGCATGGGCTTAACAATTTGATAAGTGAATGTGCCACATTGCTCATCCATCTGACGATTGTCGCAGAACTGAGAAACACAATAAATTACACATTATTAACTTTATCTAACTCACTTCACTAAATCCATTTATCACTTGTACTTACTTGATTATCATCCACAGAGCATAAACTCAGTGTAAACATTGCAAATAGAATTGCAATAAATGTTAATTTAATCCGCATTTCGTTTTTACTTTCACTTGGAGCTTATAATTTCAAAACTGATCACAGCAAATGCAAATCCGGCACTAAATTCGGCAAATGAATTCGGTTTTAGTGAGAGCTCCAGTCGAACGTTATCAGCCAGACTTGAGCTCTCAATTCTAAATTTGGTCAAGTTCATATGCTACTAACCTCTGACAGAGATAAGAAATTCTCTTTTGATTGCAAAGATGTGCAATGCTATAGCTGCCAGATCTCTTGGCTTTATTCGGCCGCAGCAGACAGTAGACTTGGGCGTCGATAGCCGCAGCAGACTGTGTGACGTCACAGTGTTTCTACATACATAAAAAAAACTCGGAAAGCTACAGTCGGATGCAACCGACAGTAGGAGACCCTGTACTTTCCTTTGCACACACACACGCTAACACTCACACAAGCACACATAGCGCAAAGTCACACGCAACCACACATACGCTCGCGCTGCTCCCCCCTTACATAGTACAGGAAATTGAATCTTGAATATCTCCGGTGTTTATTATCCGATTGAGCCACAATTCACAGGACAGATAAAGATTATCATAAGATTATCGTATGCTAAAATACAAGTTTGTATCGCTTGGTTCGCGGTTTTTGGGGGAGGGGGAGGAGGTATCAAAAATCTAAAACAAACTTGATCTGCTTGCACTATAGGGGCATTTAACTGCCAAATATGATGTCTCTAGCTCTTACAGTTTCCGAGATCTAGGTGTTCATACAGACGGACAGACGGACAGACAGACGGACAGACGGACATGGCTAGATCGACTCAGCTCGTCGTCCTGATGAAGAATATATATACTTTGTGGGGTCTGCCACGCCTCCTTCTGCCTGTTACATTCATTTCGGACTTGCACAATCTTAATAGACCCTTTTGTACTGTTTTAAAGTACAGGGTCTAAAAATATACATACGCAGCAATGATAAGCAATGTTGCTGTTCTGCCAAGCACTGGCCATTGAGGTAGTCCCCATTGTGAGAGTATGGTGTTGACAGCCAAATGCGAGTAGAGATATCTTTTAAGGGTCTCGACCTGGATGCTGGGACTCAAATATTATCAAAGATTATAGATACATATTGCTCCGCTCTTTGATTACATTTAATTCTTTGTGTAATTTTATTTATTTTAATAGTTAATAGTTTTTACAATATTTGTTTTATCATTAGCATTTTCAACCTGTCTAAAAGTTAGATAAGGTAAGTCGTTTGGTCTTGGCTCAGTCAAGGTACAAATTCTGAATAGACATAGACCTTAATGCTCCAAAGAGTTATATGTGAATACAATAATAGCATAAACAAATTACTTCAAGGGAAAGTCTTTCGCAAGAGCCTTAGAAAAGTTCATATCTTTTGTAGAATAAACTTTAAAGTGATACTAAACACTATTAATTATGCTAAAATAGTCTTAAAATATATGAAGCAAAATATTTGAAGAACCAAATGCACTGATAAACCTGACTTGATAAGTTTAATAACAAGTCAAGAACTCCATATTGCCAACGCAATTAGTAAGTAATATAGATACTTTACTATGTGAATATAATATTGTAATATAGATACTATTTTTTACTTGTAATATTAACAAGTAATATAGATACTTTACAATGTGAATATAATACTGTAATTAAGATACATTTTTTACTTTTAATTTAAGTAATATAGATACTTTACTAAGTGAATATTATATTATAATATATAGATACTTTTTTTACTTTTAATATCAACAAGTAATATAGATACTTCACTATGTGAATATAATATTATAATATATAGATACTATTTTTTACTTGTAATATTAATAAGTAATAAAGATTCTCTACTATATGAATATTATAAAGTTGCTAAAATATACATGTATATAGTTATAATATATTATAGCTTAGAAACAATTTCAAATATATGCGCAAAGTTTAGGCGAGTTTCTAGTATATACTTGAAATATTTTAAGCGGCTAACGATGGTAGAAACCCAGAAGGTTTTCTAAGGAATACAGTTTGCAGCCGTCCAAGGACATTAGGGATTATAGCCGTATGGGACAGTGGCTGATCTGCAAGTAAGTAGAAGTAGTAAAGAGCTGGCAAACAGGACAACAAGGACATTCTAGATTTAGGACCACTGCGCTTCGTCTTAACTAACTAATAAACCCAATAGCAATTCCTTTCAGAGGATCTTAGCTAAATTCCGCATTTCTGCGAATTTGTTTACTATGCGCGACAGTCCCTACTCAGCGGCAGGTTTTCCAAGATTTTAGCTGCGGGAAAAACCGTCTAGCGTTAATCCGTCTCTGGCCACGGATTTAAGTTGCAAAAACTTCCCGAAACGTATCCGTCGCGAAATTCCGTGGAACTTCGGGTCAGCGCAGGTAGCATACAGTAAGGACACAGGGTCATTAGCTCGAGCGGCTGGGTATAAAAGGACCTCGATCCGTCAGTCAAATCATCAGTCAGCAGTGCGCTGACAGAGCAGCAGGATCTTGAGGAACTAACTAGCTAACGAGCGGCTGGGTATAAAAGGACCTCGATCCGTCAGTCGAATCATCAGTCAGCAGTGCGCTGACAGAGCAGCAGGATCTTGAGGAACTAACTAGCTAATAGTTAAAACTCAACTGTGCCGATTTATATGGCGAACCTTGCTTAGTTTTGCAAAACTCTAGACGCATCACTGGGTGAAGTTTGTCGTATAATCGACACTGGACAACAGGAAAAGTGTAGCTAAGTGTAGTGAAAAACCATTGGCTTTGCTTCTGGGATACATTTTGTGCAGTCATGTCTATTTACTACACATCACTGGGCAAAGTGTGTCTCAAAATCCTAGCCTCAGCAACAAATACCGTGTTAACTAGTGTAAAAGTGAACAGTGTGTAGTATTAGTAACAAAACTATTTTAAAAATGCAGCGCGGTTGTCGGTATGGTCGTTTTTACACCTAAAGTGACTAGACCGAACACTCGTGCTATATTTTTCAAAATTTCAACAGTATTATTTATTATATAGTGTACTCTATTATTAGTTGCAATTAGTTCCATTGGTCGACTAGATTTCGGTGATATTTTGAATCATAAAGCTAGACAACCATTGAAATTCGTTGTGGCATAACTACAAGCGCCGACTAAAGATAGTTGCTTCGACTAGTGAGTCATGCGCTAAAAGGAACGATCGTTGTGATATGCGTTAATCCACCGTTACATATCACAGTGATTTTCCTTTATAACGCGTGAGCTCAGAACCCAACAGAACATTTGTGAAATACTATCAAGTGAAAGTGAGGGTTTCCAAGCCTTTAATATAGAGAGAATAGACGCCGTGTCTTATGTGCCATCACTCATATCACAGTGGCTGTTCTTTTTGTAAGTAAAGTGCCAGACAACATTACAAATAACATTCTATACCCGATTTACATATATGTATATATACAGTATCTGCTTGCCTTCAACCGCAGGGAACTGCTGCTGATGATATATGTATACTCTATGAATTTTCAATTCTATATCACAGTGGCTGTTCTTTTTGGTTGCATGGCAATTTACAACAAAACTTGTGACCTGCTCCTGGTTTAGCAACAAATGGAAATTGCTTAAAAGAGAGAGAACTTTCGCTGCTGATGTAGTCCGATTTTAAAAAATTTATATCACAGTGGCTGTTCTTTTTTGTTTAACAATTTAACAACTTTAACGAGTGCTGACTTTAGTGTATATAATTACAGGGTATATAACATGAGATAATGGTTCTTGCAATTCAGCTCATCAGCTCTTTTATTACGGTTCTACAACTGCGAATTGAAGCTACCTAAACATAATCTTAAATATTTACTATATGATATAAAATGTGGTGTGTCTAACTACAATTACAGCTTTCGAGATCTAGGTAAAAGCTTTTATTATTATTAATTATAGTACATATTTAATGGGCCATATAAATATTATAATAATAATAATATTAATAATAACATAAAATAATATAATAATAATACAAAATATATTATATATATAATATATAATTATATATAATATATCGTCTTCCTGATCCTGAATATATATATCTTCTCAATATTAGTAGACGTTATTATACATTCTTACGCTGTGGAAAATAAGTTAATGTATGATAATAAAAAGACATTTCGGATACGTTTTTGGAATGTTCTTTATTGTTTATTAATAGTGAGTGCAAAATACTCCCTAATATATAGCAGAGTATGTAGTTACATTAAAGATTACTTTACAAAATTCCCATTTGACTTTAGGGTAAATACACAATTGACCTATGGTGACCCGTATGGGCGTATCATCATCTGGACCGTCTTGAGGGAATAACTGAGACCATGAAAAGTATTCCAGAAAATGCATCCAGAATCATATAATTTATTCGAATCTTTCAATTTACAGGTGAAGTTCTTTCCATTAAGATTGCTAAACAATTTAAAAATTGTAATATCTGAGAATTAATTAAATGCATTAGCTTACCTAGCCCCACAATCATAGTACCACCAAGCACCCTGATCTAATTCTGCACAGTTGCCACCCCATTCATCATTATCGCTGTCTTTGGTTGTGAATTTGTTGCCTCTATTCTCCGTCAAATCATCTCCGGCATTTCCATTATATTTACCGACTGAACTTAAAGTATATTTACTCTCCTCACTACCAATTGTGAAATTATCATAACGAGCGAATCGAATCTTATCTTCCTGATCTACCATATGAATATAGAGTTCATATCGTTGACTGTTTGTCATTCTATGTAGTTTCTCCAGTCCTAACCAAAACTCTCCTTCAACATTTCCAAACCCATTTTTATAATCTTCCCACCCTCTAAAGAAGTCTACTGTACCGTTAATTCGTCTTTGTATCACGGTCCACCCAGAACCGGATAAAGTCGAATCACAAGTTGTAAGAAAAGGATCCATACCTGTCGGTTGGATTATTGCTATTCCCGTATAACTATCAAAAGTGTCACAATTCAAACCATTTGGTGTTTTTAATTCCTCAATTTTTTGCTGAATATTCAATATTTCCTTCTCTTTCTCTGCGATTTCCTTAGTCTGAAGAGTTAACTTCTCTTTACATGAAGAAAGATTTGTCTGCATGTAATTATTTATTCTCTCAGTATCCTGTTTAATCTTATTTAGCTCTTCATCTTTCTTCAAAAGTTTATCATTCACACTAGTCAATTCTTGTTCTTTTAACAAAAGTTTATTATTCACTCTAGTTAATTCTTTTTCTTTCACTTCATTTAATATGGTATTTTGTCTCTCTAACATTTCAATTTTACTAGCCTGTTCAGATATTGTTTTCCTATCACTTTCAGATTTTCCTTTAAGTTCAGTAATCTCGTTGTCTTTTAGTTTCATCTCGTCGTTGACCTTCGCGAAGTATTGGAGCATGGGCTTAACGATGTGGTAAGTGTAAGTGCCACATTGCTCATCCATTTCACGGTTGTTGCAATACTGAGGAACAATAAATTACACATTAATAACTTTATCTAATTCACTTCACTAATTCCAATTTCATTCACTTGTACTTACTTGATTATCATCCACAGAGCATAGACTCAGTGGAAACATTGCAAATAGAATTGCACAAGATGTTAATTTAATCCGCATTTCGTTTTTACTTTCACTTGGAGTTGGCTTTTAAAATTTTAGAACTGATCACAGCAAATGCAAATCCGGAACTAATTTCGGCAAATAAATTCGGTTTTAGTGAGAGCTCTAGGCCAGCGTTATCAGCACAGATTTCAGCTCTCAATGCTAAATTTGGTCAAGTTCATGTGCCACTAACCTCTGATAGAGATAAGAAATTATGTTTTGATTTTGCAGATGGGCAATGCTGCAGTAGTGTGCAATGTACAGTAGCCTGTATGTATGTATTGTACATATACATATGTAGATGTTATGTAAATATGTATGTATAAGTGTATTATGTACTTATAATATCGGTTGCAAAGTGTTAAGGAGTTGGCCACTTGGAGTGAAACATTTCCACTCATTAGTTGAACTTAAGGGGCGTGGCATATTACTAAAAAGAAGAAATACGATAAATAAGGGGTAATAAATCGAGGAAGTACAAAAGAAAACTAAATTGGTACAAGTAAAGTTTGACAGTGCAGCTAATTCATTGATATGACGCACACAGTTTGATCGCCCGCTCTGCTCCGCTCTCTTCGCTTTTAAGTTCGATTCATTGCTAAGAGAGGAGTGTAATGTAAGAATTATTGGAAGAGAGTGGGCACACACACACCCATACATACAAACGCCCAAAGCCTAAACGAGGCTTACTCTCACCGCAAGTATAAGTGATGCTGTGAGCTCAGGCGCACACACCTACACACACATACATACATACAGCCAAAGCCTAGGCAAAATGAACTTTCGCTCTAGCGCTTTCTCGCGCTCTCTGCACATGTGTGAGTGAGGTTGGTTGTTCGCTGGCATTAGTTCGTTTGCGAGCGGCTCTCGAGAGCCACACATGCGTGTAAGAATTTACAGTTCGCATGCAGTGGTATAGGTGTAGTGCAGTCGCTGGCCCAGGCATTGAAATGAACGGCAATGCCTAAGCGCTGGCAATGACTATGCGCTGGCATTCTCTTATACATATGTACGTACATACATACATACAACTACACATAGAAATGAAGTCTCTAGCTATCATAGTTTGCGAGATCTAGATGCTCGTACTGCCAGACAGACAGACGGACAGACAGACCGACAGACATACGGACAGATAGACTGACAGACATACGGATAGACAGACGTTCAGACAGACTCGCTGACAGTCGAGGCAATATCGACTCAGCTTTGTGTTTTGATCAAGAATATATACATATACATACATATGTATATACTTTATAGGTTCTAGCACCAACTGCACAATCTTAATAGTCCCTTTGGGCTCGCTTTTAAGGTACAGGACTTAAACATACTATAAATAAATATAATATAATTGCGAATAAACCAACTCTAAACACTTTGCTCTACAACAGGCTTTATAATTGCTGTGGCACCTGCAACATGCCACAGAGCAAAAGCAAGATCAGAAAAAAGGTGCATGCAACGTGTTATGCCTGTGAAATGGGCCCACAAATGTGGCAAATGTGTGTGGCAAGCAGGCCGTGTGCTGCTATGTGGGGCAATGGAGCGTGGCCATTAAAATGACATTCATTGACAGCACACCCACACACACACACACGCTCGCACAGCACAATGGCTGGCAATGCCGTTATTGCCATTGTGGCAGCCACAAAGGCACATGCCATATGGGGAAACCATTGCGATTGAGCAGCGGAATAGGAAAGCGGAAACTAAACGCCGGAAGTGCGAATAAAATGTTTTCCACTACAGAAATTACAAGCTCAAACTAAACGCTACAGTAGCTTAACTACAGTGCGTTTCATAAACATAAGACACTTTCGAGGTTGTTAAAATAAAATGAATAGGATTCATGCAAAACCGATTGGTAGAGGTTCTCAAAAGTCGAGGGCGATATACTAAATGTAACAAAAAATTCCACAAATTCAATTGTTTAAAGAATGAGTGTCTTTAATGAGTGAATGAGTGAATTCAAAGCTCAGATGTATACGCATTTAATATTAGATATATACAAGTGTCTTATGATTATGAAACGCACTGTAGTAGATTGTGTTATTTTAGACATTTCTTAACATTTATTAATTTATATGAAAATGCACAAAATTTCTCACACTTCCACTTTGTTCAGAAAACGATATAGATAATTTTCCACGCGTATCTTGTCACGCAGTTCCTTGCGACAGGTGAGCTCCACCTTGGCCATGGTGCCTCCATGCTCGTGGAAGAAGCCGCAGTAGCGAGCCGGCACGAACAATTTGATATCGCGTCGCTTTCGGAAGCGTTCCGTAACGCTCAGACTGCAGTGTTTGATGGCGGCAATCTCCACGTGCATGCACGGCCGGCACATGTCCTTGTCGCCGGCAAAGCTATGGAAGTAGTCACCCACAGGACGCTGATGGCAGGTGACACAGATGGCCGTGTTCTTGGGACCACAGAAGACTGCAACCGCTGGCCAGATAAGACGACAGCTGCCAAAGGCCGTTTCCATTTTCCAGTACGGATACTTGTTGTGTATGGAATAGGTGGAGGGGCTGTAGGGATCAAGGTGCTCCCATTACTGTAGTCCACTGGCAAATGGCTCTAAGACTTACCCCGGTGTCAGCCATTTGGGCGCCAAGGTCACCTGCTTGTCGAAGGTATAGCCGGCGGGCAAATGCACATTCTTTGGGAATAGCTCGAAGTAGGCGCCTATGGGTGGACGCATCTCATCCCGCGCAACAGGCAGGCGTGGCATCTTATTGGCCAGAGCGGAGAAGCCGGCATTGGAGGGATACTATGGGAGGAGAGATACATACATGAAGAGATTGCTCGTGAGATAACTACAACTCACCTTGAATCCCATTTCCTTGCCCGCATTGTAGTCCAGTGGACCGGGATACTCTCGCGGCTCTGTCTGCACCTTGCGCATGTAGCTGGTCACACAGGGTCCAGTCAGCGGCATCACATCGCGATGCAGTGTGGTGCCAAAGGCCACCTTGGGCAGCACGGGCGGATTGACGACATACTCGAAGCCTGCAAGGAAACCAACAACTGTTAGATACTCCATCTATGAGCCTGAGTTTGCATTGACCTAAGGCACGACAGCGTGACAAGATCAAGCGGGTCTCGGAGCGCTGGCGACGCAGTTGCTCGCGTTCCTGGGCATTCGGCTGGCGCGCACGCATCACGGGCCACGGTTGCTGTACGACTGAAGCGACCCATGGAGGTGTAGGGCTTTGATAATTGCCAGCCTGGCAACCGAGTGCCTGAGTCTCTGGTCACGCATGGCACGCACCTGCCCCATTACCATTTACACCTGCTATCAATAGTCATCATCACGTTTGCCGCCATTGTCTGCATTCCAAAATCAATAGGACAAACGCGAAATTAGCAAACTGTTAGTCAACAGCAGTCAGTCAGTCGTAGTAACTACTACTATATAATATTCCCCCCTCGTCTAGACGGCATTTCACCCCATCCCCCTCACTCCGTTGCCGACGGAACTTTGACCCAGTTCAGCGCGGTTTTCTGCCTTTTAATAACTGGCATCCCATTGTGCTGGGTCTATGTGGGTCATAAGCTGACTGCCATTCTTTATTCTTTATTTTTATTGAAATTGTTGGCAATTGATTTGTTATACTACGTACTTTGATTGTGTTATCTATTGTATGGCTGCACGTTATGATTGATGGCAGAGATCGTCACCTTCATCGAAATGTCTGCACTTTTTGCATATTATATGACAAATGTATAAAGTTTGACTAGACTTTGGCAGAGAGACTTGTGGGATTCTCTAGGGCAAAGATGTTATCATTCTGGTGTATTTGGTATCAGAGAGACCAAATTGTTGACAATATATGTAGTTGTTCCGATTCGTTGGGAACAAGTTCCATTCAACTATTTCCTTAACTGAAAGAACGACCCAATTCCTGGTAGTTCACTAGTCCGTTTCGTTGAGAACAAGTTCCATTGAACTATTTCCTTAACTAAAGGAATGAACCAAATTTCTGATTATATAGTTCACTACTCTAGCTACCGAGTCCGCTTTCTATTCCCGCTCCCGAGTCCACTCCTTAGTCTAGTTTTACTAGTTCGCTCACTGAGCGAATGAACTAAATCTTTATGTTATGAACTATGAACAAAGTGTAAGCAAAAAACAGCTGATTATGTAGAGTAATACCATATGTCATCATAAAGCGTTTATAGCAAGCAATTGCTTTGCAAATTTAAAGACTCTAATTAACTTTTTTCGAAGTCTGGTCTTGAATAGGATGAGTAGTATGAAATCACATGTTAATTGGTTACAATTCCAATAGTTCCTGTTCTAAACTTTCATAATAATAGCATAATAAATATAAATATTTATGATTATGGATGGATATAAATAATTAATATAAATACATATTTATGAATATGGATGGATGCACTGGTGCCAAGAGTAATCTATATCAAAGATCTTCGATCTCCCTTATGAAGGAGAGTAAAACTTTTATAATAAGGCAGGCATACATAATCCACAGATATAAATACGTTGACTATGATAGCCGATAGATGGCGTGTTCATGGTAACCTTAATATATTTCTAAGGAAATTTATTTGCTGCACAACTTTTGTATTTACAGATAACTTAATGATATATTCAGCAAAGATTTGGAAAACACTTGAGAAGCTGGTTAAAAGAATATGCCTTAAAGATTAATACGTACAAATACGTTGCATACGACAGCCGATAGATGGCGTTCTTACTACATTTAATGGGAAATTCATTTGCGGCACTACTTTGGATATTTAACAGTTGAACTTTCAGCAAAGATTAAGTATACACTTGATTGAAGCTGTGCTGAATTTGATGCCTTTCTAAAATTCTGTTAATTACAAGTATTTTTACCAATTCCTCGATACTATTAATAACATTCTCTACTTTTATTTCGCTTAACTAAAAACTACTCACCTTCCATAACGAAACACTTTAAAATAGCATTTAACCATCCACTACTCTCAACAGAAATCGAAGAACTGAGACTTGAACTACAATTGTGAAAATATTGTGCTATGACATATGAAACGTAGACATAGCTATAAAAATTTATGCATACTTCATTTGCCAGTCAAAGTACTCACATACTCACAGAATTGTTGTCAAATAGTTTAACAGCGAAAACAACATGCAACAGGCACAGCACAGTGAAAACAGTGGTGGAGGGGGAGGGGGGAGAGGGAAAATTCAGTTGGTAAAATTCATGTTATAATGCGATGCGATGCGTTTAAATTCAAATGTGTGCGTGTGTGTGTGCGTGTGTTTGAGTGGGATGAGCCGAAGAAACATATGCAAACTTTTAAATGGGTTTTCGAGCAATTTTCCAAGTGGCTGGGATGAGTGTGCGGTTGTGTGTGTGAGTGTGTGTGTGGGTGTTAGTGTTGCATGCAACAACCGCAAAGTGTGTGCACCTACAAAATGGCAGAATGGCGGCATGACATTAATGCCAGTTAACCCCAAACGTTGTCCTCATCGTCGACGTCGACGTCGTCGTCGTCAGCTGCAGCCATGGCTTTGGCTTTGGCTTTGGCTTTTTCGGCAGGCAGGACTCTGGCATCTTGCCACCACTTCCCCCACCCCACACCACTCACTGGGCTGACATTCACGCACATGAATGCTAATGGCACAGCAGGCTGAGAGGCAGTGACAGAGGCAGACGCAGTGACAGGCAGCACGCAGAAATGCACAACCGCAGCGCAGCCACAGAAACCATCCTATGTCCCAAACCAATGCCATCAACAGCACTACACGCCCACGCACAGTGGTTCGAGTGCTTGACTTTAAGACATGCAACGAAATAAATTATAAATTGAATGGAATTTTTAATAAACAACTACAAATTCTCCTAGGGAAAAGGAAATTAAAAATAAAATGTTTAAATTATAGATATAAATTTGGTTAAATAAATAAAATATTTACAAAATTGACAAGTGTTTAAAGCAATCGTTTTTAGACTCTACTTAGTTATAAATATTGAAAATAAATACTTTCTTTTCATATTTTATCTCCTTTCACATTATTATTCAACTTTGAATTTGAATATTTAATAATCAACTAAAAAAACTCAAAGGAAAAAAGTAAGAAATAATAAATGAACTAGAAATAAATAAATAAAATAAAATATAAACAAAATTGACAAATATTTCAATCTTTTTAGACTCTACTTAGTTATAAATATTTAAAATAATTAATTTCTCTTCATCTTTTATTCCTTTTCACACTTTTGCCCCACACTTTTAACGGCTTTAATTTCTAAATAATTAATTATTATTCAACTTTGAATTTAAATTTTTAATAATCAACTAAAAATACTCATAGGGAAAAGAAATTTTAAAAATAAGATGGTCAAATTATAGATATAAATTTGGTTAAATAAATAAAATATTTACAAAATTGACAAGTGTTTAAAGCAATCATTTTTAGACTCTACTTAGTTATAAATATTTAAAATAATTAATTTCTCTTCATCTTTTATCTCCTTTCACATTATTATTCAACTTTGAATTTGAATTTTTAATAATCAACTAAAAAAAACTCCAGGGAAAAAATCTAAGAAATAATAAATGAACAAGAATTAAATAAATAAAATAAAATAAAAACAAAATTGACAAATATTTCAATCTTTTTAGACTCTACTTAATTATAAATATTTAAAATAATTATTAACTTTTCAACCTTTTTCCCCTTTCACATTTTATTCCCCACACTTTAACCCTTTCTAAATATATAATTATTATGCAACTTTCACCACAGCGGTTGCGCCACTGTGCGGTGCAACAGCGTGTGGCAAGCTGCTTAATTCGTGCAAATAAAATGATTGTGCAACATATGTAGCCGGCTTACTTGTGGGTCTATTATTCTGAGTACAGGCCACACAGAGTCCTTGCAATATGTGCGCACTTAGTGCACAGCTGAAGCTGTTCAGCCGGCCCCTGTTCAGCCTGCCCCCCACCCCCCGTTGCATGCCACAAACTTGTAATGCAATTAAATTGTAATTTCACATTATTTAAGTGTTTTGCTCTGCTACATTTTGGATTAGAACAATATGCCATGGGGGAGCTCATGGGGGCTCAATTCGTATGTCAACAATTAGTTTAATGCAAAATGAGAATGTCACAATTAATTTTAAATATTCTGCAGTTGAGAAGTTAATTAAGTTAAATGCAGAAATAAAAATAAAGTTTTTAGCATTAATGTGGCAGCTTTTCAAATTGAATTACTAGAAAATATTAAAGAGTTGACTTCAAGTTGCAGTTCAAAGGAATTTCACATTAAAAATGTGTAGCATACTTTTATGATGCGAAATAAAATGATTTCTGCTGCGCTTAAAAGTATGCTTTACTTTCTGAACAGTTCTGCTGCTTTTCACTTTGATTTACCACAGAGTTTTCCTTACTTTCACACCATTTATTAGACTTTGCTTTCGATTCTAGTTTTTATCGCTTTCCACATAAAACCTAAAACACGGAATCCACAGGACTTTACGTCCGTCACTAGCAATTACAACAACAATGAGTTGGTTTTTCTGCCTGTTTTGTTTCGGGTAAATAAAAATGCAACTTCAGTTGTGGCTTTTCAATTTACGCTGGGACAACATGCACAGACATGCACAGACATGCAAGGACATGCCGAAAAAGTGGTCATAAACGTGCAATTCACATGCAAAGCATAAAAACTTTGCTAGAAACTTCGGCTCTCTTCTCTCCTCACCTCTCTCAGATGAACGGAAGTGGCCCAGCATCTTCTGGTAACAGTAACAGCTCACATAAAGCTGCTATACTATGTGGGTGTGTGTGTGGGTGTGTGGGTGTGAGTGTGTAAGTGTCTTGTGGCCGTTGCAAGAGCAAAATTTGCCTCACAATAAAAAGCAAAACAATGACAAA
This sequence comes from Liodrosophila aerea, assembly GCA_035045005.1. Lineage (NCBI taxonomy): Eukaryota > Metazoa > Arthropoda > Insecta > Diptera > Drosophilidae > Liodrosophila > Liodrosophila aerea. Next base: position 48,243 of record JAWNNL010000323.1, on the reverse strand, counting down.
AGCTGGCGAAACCGTTTAAGTCTATTTGGGAGCGGAAGTGCTGCTTATTACGCAGGATGTGGTTAACCGGAAATGAAACGAAACAACCCAAGTGCGACGCTATTCGAAAACTCTTTAGTTTACTTCTCTCTCTGTGTGTGTGTGTGTGTGTGTGTGTGTTGTTGTTATGGAAGACACTCAAGTCTGTGTTTGTGTGGCAATACTAATTAAAAATGCGCTTTAAGCTGCACGAAGTTTGTTTTCCATATTGGAGTACACTCGCCAACATAATTCGTTAGCTTGAGAAATATTTGGAATTAAATTTAAGGAGAATAAAAATGAGAATAAAATTTAAATGAATATATGAAGTTTCTTTTCAAATAATTTAAAAATATTTCTTTCATTTATTCATTCAAAGTTTAATTAGAATTTAAAGATAAAAACTGAATCAAATTCAACTCAAACTCAATTCATAACTACTACTCCATTTTATTTATTAAATTAAAATTCGTTTTGTCTACTTGATTTATTCTATTTATAATTTTATAATACTTCATCTTAAGCCTTTACTGCACTTTGTTGCCTAGTGTAATGAGTAATGTCATGCGCTGGTTGGGAACACAAACAAACACAGCATCAACATTTGCCAGTTATGCTGTTGAAATCAAATTACAAGATGCTCTAGCATTTGTGCTCTACACTCTCAAACATTTGCCCAACCTCTGCCACGCCCCTCACAGCGTGCACAGCCCTCTCCAGACCACTGCGCTGTTCTTAACATGGATTCATTCCACTGCACTGTTCGGCTGACCCAAATGCAATGCGTCTGCAATTTGTGTGGCATCGCAGGGCAGCTAATCATGCTAATAAACACCAAGCAGCAATTTGGCCAACTGGCAAACTAGCAACTGTTCGAATGCACTGCGAGAAATTACAGCTTACTATTCGAATATATATATATATATTATGATGCCATAGCTCCATAGCAGAATAGCTTATAAAATATGTCTCTTTAATAAATTTAACTGCAAAATTAGTACAATTTCTTTCAGTGTATTTTAAATTGCGCAGCACAAAAAGCACTGCAGACTTAACAGCATACGGTGGAGTGTATAGTGTATCGAGTATCGAGTTTTGGTGCTACAATTTTGGCATTCAGTAGCAAAGTGCTGAGCATTTGCTGCAAATCATGCAAAATTACATTGATTATGCACTTGGCAGTCAATTGTGGACATTGCCATTACCAGTCGAAATACGAATACCCATTAAAGTGGGCCAATAAAATAGTGTAAAATCGTAACGTATAAATTACCCAGATTCTAATTTATAGTGGGATTTTTTACGTGGCCTTAAAGTGATTACAAATTAGCAAGTAATTTTGGGTTATTTATGGAATAAATAAATGAATAAATAGAATGAATAAATGAATATATGTAAGAGTATAATGTTATAATATGGAAAACGTAATTATTACTATTAAAATGCGGAGTAATGCATTCTGAGAGGATATATTGAATCCCCTACTGTGCCTAGAGTTCCTTCATCAATCTAATGTCTCGCATGAACTCGAGCACCCTTCTAAGGCTAAGGCTTACAACATTTTCAATAGAAAGATAGTAATGTATAATATAGAAAGCGTATTTATTACTATTAATATTACTTAATAATTAATTAATATATTACTATTAATATGCAGATTTAAGTACTGCAATCTAAGAAGATATATTGAACCAAGTACTGAGCCTAGCGTTCCTTCATCAATGTGATGTCTCTCATGAACTCGAGCACCCTTCCCTTCTAAGGCTTACTGCATCCTCAATCGCTCAATCGATAGTGTTTCCCTAATCTTTGGTGTCTACTACTTGCTGTAGAAATATGTGTAGAAGTCTCGACTGAATCTACAATGATCCTTACTCATCTATATCTAACTTCTTCAGTTGCCCTTTGAGCATACAGTGTTCCATCAGGAGCATACAGTGTTCAGGAGGAGAGTAAGACAATTTATTTAACAATTATTTTTAAACAATTAAAGGCAATTTAATTTTATATACATTTAGAATGTAATTGGCTTAGTTGTCGCAGTATCTAAGAGAGAAGATTCAATAAATAATATAATGTGAAAAAAAATATTTAAAAAATCTCCTTGTAATCTTAAACTATACATAGTATTTTTTATGAATTAATAATGTATTAATTATACAAAAAATTTTATTAGTACCTTTTACCGGTCAACTTTACCTTGCTATTATTTTAACTTAAAATGATTTAAAATTTTGGTATAATTTACCTCAATATTCCACAACTTTGCTTAAATTTTGCACTTGCAATTTGCGCTTAAAGTTTGAGTTAAATAATTCATGCAAGAATTCTGGCAAATATATCAAAAGTTACCGCTTACACATGACGCCACAAATCCCCACACATTATCCGATGATTTACAACTGTCTCAGCTGGAGCAGGGGTGAAGCGAGGCAGGACAATGGCAGGCACCAACATCAGCTGATTGGAGTGGAATGCTGTGACAACGCTTTGTGATATTTCACAACACTGCAAATTGCATAAGCTGCAAAATTCTCACACATGTATACAAGTACAAGTATATTTTAGCATTTGCCATTGAGTGTTGTATATCCAACACAGACTGTCAGCACGATAAGGCAAGAAGGTGAATGGAAATGTGGAATATACACACACACTTCTATATCGTGTGGGCTGGCATAACGTTGCCAGCTCGTCATTTCAGTTGTCACATTAAAAATGCATAAATGTTGCTTAAATGCAATCCAAGAAATGCAACTGGCAAAAATAGACATTCCCCAGCAAATCTTAACCCCACCCCAGCTGAGCTGTGCTGAGCTGAGCGAACTTCCAATCAAACTGGGCGGAGAGCACACAATTTGTATCCGGCATGTGCCCATTGCCTCACATTTTATGGGCAGCAGAGGCAGGCTGCCATCTACCGTTAGACATGCCCCTGGGCTGGCCATGTCTTTGCCTTGTCTCCAACTGCCCCTATGTAGCAGGTGCGACGAGAGCTCAGAGTACACTCGGAAAAACGACTGGAAATTGTAGTTGATGAAATAATGAAATGCGTAAAGAAACTTTAACTTTAGAAACTGGACCTGCTTGGCCCATAGGAGTATATTAATGCCAAGAATCGGCTCCACTCATCGTCTAAATAAGCACATACATATATACTTACTATACAGAGTCTACTATTATTAATATATGTCAATTATAATAGAACCTTTTGTCCTTTATTGAAATTATTGTGGTTTATACGATTTTAAGTAATATAAAATATACTAGAGTTTCAATCAAACATTTATTTAAAATCTATGCAAATTTCAGTAATTAAATTGTGTTGAACATTACTTTATATGAAAATTAGTTTTTGACTTTTGTGTATTAAAGCAATATCTATGGTGACTCAAATGGGCGTATCATCATCTGGACTGTCTTGAGGGAATAACTGCGACCATGCCATTGTTCCCAGTAAATGCATCCATCCCACTGATTTTTATTCGATTTTTCCAATTTACAGCTGAAGAGTTTTCCATTAAGATTACTAAAGAATTCATAAATTAATCTGATATTAATTTAATTATCTAATAATTAATTAAAAGCATTGGCTTACCTGTCCCCACAATTACTGTACCACCATGCACCCTTAAAATATTTTGCACAGTTGTGAATACGGTCATGGAAATTATCATTATCGTTGTCGGTGGTTGTGAATTTGTGTCCTAGATGTCGCGCCAATCCATCGCCGGCAGTTCCTTGATATTTTCCGATGGAACTTAAAGTGTATTTGCTCTCCTCGCTACCAATTTTGAAATGATCATAACGGGCGAATCGAATCTGATCTTCCTGATCTACCATATGAATATATAGTTCATATCTTTGACTGTTTGTTATTCTATAAAGCTTCTCTAGTCCTAACCAAAACTCTCCTGCAATATCCCCAAACCCATTCTTATAATCTTTCCAGCCTAACCAAAAGTTTACCTTCCCGTTAATACGTCTTTGTATCACGGTCCACCCAGAACCGGCAAGAGTCGAATCGCAAGCTACACGAAAAGGTTTCAAATCTAAAGGTTGCATTTCTAATAATCCCGTATAATTATCAAAAGTGGCACAATTCAAATTATTTATATCTCGCAAGCCTCTTAATTGTTTATTTAATTCTTTAATGTTAACCTGATTATTTAAAATGTCCTGATCTTTCGCAGAGATTTCTTTAGTCTGAAGAGTTGAAGTATCTTTACATGAATTAAGATCTGCCTGCAGGTTTTTCTTCGTACTTTCAGTATTCAGTATGCACATTTTAAGCTCTACTTCTTTTCCCAAAAATTTATGAATCATCTCAGTTAGGTTTTGCTCTTTTCCTTTAGCTATTTCATAAAACTTTTTAATTCTTTTCTGATTAGTTACTATTTTCTCATCTCTCGCTGTGATTTCGTTAGCCAAAACAGTTGAATTCTGTTTGCATGAATCAAGACCTGCTTGCGAATATTTTATTATTCTTTCGGTATTCAGAATACATATAAAAAGCTGATCGCCTATCGCCAAAATTTTATCATTCGCTCTAGTTAATTGTTGAGTTTGTCCTTTATTAATGTTATCTAATTCTATCATTTTTTCCTGGTTATTCAATATTTCGTTATCTTTTAGTGTGATTTCTTTTGTCTGAAGATTTGAGTGCTTTTTGCATGAAGCAAGACCTGCCTGAATTTCTTCAGTTTCCCGATTACACTTATTAAGCTTATTTTTCACTTTAGTGAATTCATCTTTTTTATTATCTATCCATTTAAATATGTCCGGAATCTTTTTAATTTCCTGGTATTCCATTTTCATAATTCTCTCCAAATACGACACCCACAAGTTAAGCTCAACATTCCTATCAATTAGGTTTTGGTTTGTTTCTTTAATTTCTTTATCTAACTCTTTAATGTAATTCTGATTAATTAAAATTTCCTGATCTTTCGCATTGATTTTCTTAGTCTGAAGAGTTGAATTCGTTATGCATGTATTAAGCTCAAATTCTTTTTCCAAAAGTTTATTTGTTACATTAGTTATTTCATCACTTTTTGATTTAAGTGTTAGACCTAATATCTCAATTTTTTCCTGTTTACTTAAAATTTGCGTATCTTTCCAATTGATTTTATTTTTCTGCAAAGTTGTATGCTTTTTGCATATATCTAGAGCTGATTGTAAAGAAGTCTTTATATTTTTAGTATCCAGAACACACTTATTAAACTCTACCTCTTTCTCCAAAAATCTAATATACAAATCGGTTAAATTTTGTTTTTTTGCTTCGATTATTTGATATAGCTTTTCCATTTCTTTTTTATTATTTGAAATTTCTAGAACTTTCTCTTTCTCTGTTTTTCCTTTATCCTGTATACACTTCTTAAGCTCTTCTTCTTTACACGAAAGTGTATTATTTACATTAATTATTTTTTGCTTTTTTATTTCAATGATTTGATATAATCCCTTAATTTTTTGTTGATTATTTACTATTTCCTTACCTTTCTCTTCTATTTCCTTAGTCTGCTTAGCTAAGTTCTCTTTGCATGAATTGAGCTCTACTTCTTTTCCCGAAAGTGTAATATTCGCAATAGTTAATTCTTGATCTTTCACTTCAGTTATATTTTCTAATTTGGTAATCGACCCATTAAGATCTACTATTTTTCTATTTAACTTTTCTATTTCAATAGCCTGATCAGATATTGTTTGCTTATCACTTTTAGTTCCTTCCTTTAGATTGGCGATTTCGGCTTCTTTCAGGTTTAAGTCGTGGTTGATCTTCCCAAAGTATCGCAGCAATGGTTTCACTGTTTGGTAGTTGTAAGCTCCACATTGTAGATCCGTATGACGATTGTTGCAGAACTGAATAACACAATACAGATTATTTACTTAATTCAATTTAATATTTTTCTAATAAGCTTTACTTGTTCAGTAGTCTGCACCATGGAACTCTGTTCTTTGAATAAACGTATTCTCTCGACTTCTGATATTTCTTGCTCATCACTTGTAGTTCCTTCTTTAAGATCAGCCGTTTCTTTGGGGTCTAACTCGGCATTGATCTTCGCAAAATATCGTAGCATTGGGCTAACGATTCCATAGGCGTATGCGCCACATTGCTCATCCATCTCACGATTATTGCAATACTGAGAAACACAATAAATTACACATTATTAACTTTATCTAATTCAGTTCACTAATACCAATATCATTAATCACTTTAACTTACTTGATCATCTTCCACTGAGCATAAACTCAGTGGAAACATTGCAAATAGAATTGCACAAAATATGATAATATTAATCTGCATTTTCCCGTCACTTGGAAATTGGCTTTTATAATTTTAACACTGTATACAGCAAATGCAAATCTGGCACTAAATTCGGCAAATTAATTGGGTTTTAGTGAGAGCTCTGGTCCAACGTTGTCAGCACAGACTTGAGCTCTCAATTCTAAATTTGGTCAAGTTCATATGCTACTAACCTCCGAGAGAGATAAGAAATTCTCTTTTGATTGCACAGATGGTCAATGTCATAGACTCGGACGTCGATAGCAGCAGCGACGTGACGCCCCATGCGTCATCACTATTGATACATATAGATAGAATACATTAGCCACTTTTCTTACCATTTTATTCAGTAGTAAAATTTACAATGAATTTGTAGTTATCATTTTTTTTGCCAGTGTACAATTGCCACACCCACCTAGCTATCTCTCGCTAGTGCTGCTGCTGCCCTTGGGCTGTGTGTAGCTGTGCCTTGTGCTTTACCTTTACTGATTGTCGTACTGTTGATCTGTGTTTTCACTTAGATATTGCCTCCAGGCTGAGAGAGAATTCTGTAGGTGTGTGTCGATAGTACGTGTGGTCGCATCGATACAGATACAGGAAGTTTGTTTGCGGCCAAGTTGCAGTAACTGTTTTGCTGGTGGGGGCCGAGGAGATAAGACCTTATGCCACTGGTGCCATGAGAATTATCATGCAGTGGAAGGCATAACAAAAATTCTACAGCTTTAAATTGAATTTTCTATTTACCTTAACTTCGACATGTGTGTGGATATGCATATGAGTTCCAACTAGCAAATACATTTCCCTCTTTAAACAGTTTGTTACTCGAAAGAATTTAAATTTAATTTCATTTAAAATTTTATTCAAATTGTGCTTGATTCGATTATATATTACATAGTATTTTCAATATCATTTCCTTCAGCTAGACTTCTCTTTTAGTGGTCTGCATAGCGTTTCCATAGTATCTCAATAATTAGGCACACAATGTTAAATCCATTCCACGCAGCATAGAGTTCAATTAACATGCTAAAGTCTCTTAACTTTAAGCCCTGAATAGGTATCTGATTATCCCGAAGTCGTAGGTGTTGTCGGCTTGTAAAGTCGCGGAATATCCACTTCTTATGCAGGCCAGTTTGCAATGTGCGTATGTAATAGGCATATAGGGCGCTCCTGAAGGGTGAATTTGTCTGAATGGGTAGACCCATGAAGTAGGGGGAGGTGCACAGCTCTCTGCCACCGACAATCCGAAAGAAGGGTCGGTACAGTGTTTCTTGTTTTATGCCTAGAGTCTCCGCATAAAATGATGTTGCGAGATAGGCGTAGTTAGTTTTGAGATTGTCTCGATTCTCAATCATCATCTTTCTGTTTACCACCAGCAAACGCTTACGCAGAGCCGGTGACAATAGCTTTGTGTTGAAGTACATCTTCTCCTGTATTGGCGTAATCATCAGTTGTAGCGGTGTCTGTAGAAAATCATCAATGGTATTGATTTGTGGACCCATTTTCTTGACACTGAACGATGCCGATAGATTGGCACCCTTCATATTTCGCAGTAAGAACACTGCCATCAGCATAGTCAGATGTATGATCCTGTAGGATCTGGGCAGACGAAGAAAAGTGTTGCCATCCAAGGATTGCAAGCCATTGACTATACATGCCAAATATATTCCATTTGAAGCTTGACCAGCATACAATTGCCAGCCCAAAACGAAAGAGAATAAGACTAATCCAAATACAATCGTATTCAAAAGTAACAGTTTTCGAATGTATGTGTCCAGTTGGGATTCTCGGTGCCAGGGCACCATCAAGCAGGTTTTGGTTAAATAGTAGTAATAGAAACCCTTTGTCATATTGGCATTGAGATTCATATCTGAATACGGATGCACACCGAAATCGACAAGACCACGTGATGCCGCCAACATACTGGTTTCATGGAAATTACTTCTAGTGTCATTGGGTAAAACGTCAATACGCATTGTACCATTAATATGAGCTATAAAGCTAGTAATAAACGATGCCGTCACTCCTCTTAGTTTGCCATTGGGTAACTGAAGGAAATCAAATTAGGTTCATTGAATATGACTTCCAAATATATATGTGTACTCACGAAGTAAGTCGACGGAGAATCATTAAAGACTTGTAGACGAAATTCATATCCCTTCACGTCGAGCACTTTGAAAGGACGCCAATCGTAATTCACACCAAACCTGGTCACATTGAGCATTGTGACATTGGGGAATGGTGTGTAGGTAAAGAGCTCATTACGCACAATTCTTTCGCCATCCTTATGTAGAGTCTGTTGAAAAGTCAGCGCCACATTCACGAAGTTATACTGCCAACACCAGTCGAAGAAGTCTCTCATTTCCTGGCAATTTGGATGGCTATGGTGTCCTCTGTATATAAAGATGATGTAGACATTGTGGCGCTTATACAAAGTCTTATGTAGCACCTCCAATAGTGGCTCTAAATTAGGCGTAAGCTGTTCAATTTTGACAAAGACCAGAGTCCTAAAGCTGACCATGTTTAAGAACTCTACATTGCTGTCGTTGCCCCAGATGATAATGGGTAAACCAATAGTTTGAGCTATCACACGTTCCAGTTTAGGAGAAGCCACATTAGACGACTCTCGATGCGAGCCAAAAGTGATGACAGAGAGAAACTTGTGTCTCCTTACTAAAACTCTCGCAAACTCAGAAATAAAGTCCATATTGTAGTAATCCGTATTACTATCAATTATGGGACTGAAACCTGCAACCGGCAGTAGCAGATAGAGTAACAGAAACTTGACACGATTTGCTCGAGTAAACATGGCTAATTGAACCTTAAGACTGAGTATACCGAGTTATAGTCTCAGCTTTTTATTGAACAACTAGTTATTGGATTTTTATTAAAAGTCATGCTACTTAGAGAGCTGAGAGTGCAATTATAACACTTTTGCTGCTTATCACTAAAGAGATTTACAGGCTAGACGCAGGCTAGACAATACTATTATAAGTATTGTCTTAAAAGCGTCGTAGTAGTATTGATTATTCTTTGAAGAGAAATTGCTATAAACATTTACTGCAATGTAGATAAATTGATTTGATTTAAATACCATTTCTTTCAACTATATTTCCCTTGTAGTGTTTCCATAGTATCTCAATAAATAGGCAAACTATGTTAAGCCCATTTAACACAATATAGAGTTCGAACAACACTCTGAAATCTCTTAAATTTAAACTTGCAAATGGTAACCGATTATCTCGAACTTGTGTGTGTTGATGAGTTGAGAATATATACTTTTGACTGCGAAATATCCATTTCATCTGCAACCCATTTTGAAGTGTGCGCAGGTAGCGGATAAATATGCTGTGGCTAAACTGTGAATTCGTTTGGATGGGCAATCCCATAAAAAAGCGGGCTGTGCAGAGCTCTTTGCCACTCACAACCCGAAAGAATGGACGGTTCAGTAGCTCCTGTTTAATGGTCAATGTCGCTGCATAGAATGTTGTGGCGAGATAAGCATAGTTGGTATTGAGATAGTCTCGATTCGCAGCCACTGTCTTACTATCCACAACAAGCAAACGCTTTTCCAGTGCCGAGGGCAGGAGATTGGTGTTGAAATACATTTTCTTCTGTGACGGGGTGATCATCAGTTGTAGAGGTGACTGTAGAAAATCATCAATGGTATTGATTTGTGGACCCATTCTCTTGACACTGAACGATGCTGATAGATCGGCACTCCTCATATTTCGAAGTACGTAGACACCCATCAGCATAGTCAGATGTATGATTCTATAGGCTCTAGGCAAACGGAGAAATGTGTTTCCATCCAAGGATTGCAAACTATTGATGACGCACGCCAAGTATATTCCATTTGAAGCTTGACGAGCGTACAGTTGCCAGAACAGAACCAAGACCAATAACAGCAATCCAAATAGATATATATTCATCAGGGATATTTTACGCAAATACACTTCCAATTGTGACTCTCGTTTCCAGGGCACCATCAAGCAGGTTCTAGTCAGAGTGTAGGTAAAGGAACCTTCTGTCATATTGGCATTGAGATTCATATTTGAAAACGGATTCAGTCCGAAATCAACTAGACCACGTGATGCCGCCAACAGACTTGATTCATGGAAACTATCTCTGGTCTCATTTGGTAGGAATTCAATACGCATACTAGCATTAACACGTTTTATATAGTCGCTAATAAAAGACCCCACAACTCCTCTCAGTTCGCCTGTGGGTAACTGTATAGGGTGAAAAAGTTTACATAGATTGTAAATCAATGGAATTCTGTTCTCACCAAATACGTAGACGGGGGATCATTGAAGACTTGCAGACGAAATTCATATCCCTTCAGGTCGAGCACTCTGAATGGACGCCAATCGTAATTCACCCCAAACCTGGTCACATTGAGCATTGTGACATTGGGAAATGGTGTGTAGGTAAAGAGTTCATTACGCACAATTCTTTCGCCATCCTTGTGTAGAGTCTGTTGAAAAGTCAGCACCACATTCACGAAGTTGTACTGCCAACACCAGTCGAAGAAATCTCTCATTTTTCGATACGTTGTATGGCCATCATGTCCTCTGTATATAAAGATGATGTAGACATTATGGCGCTTATGCAAAGTCTTATCTAACACCTCCAACAGTGGCTCAGAATTAGGCGTCAGGCGTTGAATTTTGACAAAGACCAGAGTACTGAAGCTGACCATGTTTAAGAACTCTACATTGCTGTCGTTGCCCCAGATGATAATGGGTAAACTAATATTTTGAGCTATCACACGTTCCAACGAAGGGGCTACAAGAGGCGAAGCAGCCGGAATATCCGTATCACGCCGCGAGGCATATGTAATAATAGATTTAAACTTATGTTGCCCTATTAAAAGTCTCGCAAACTCAGAAATAAAGTCCATATTGTAGTAATTCGTATTGCTATCAATTATGGGACTAAAACCTGCAACCGGCAGTAGCAGATAGAGTATCAAAAACTTGACACGATTCGCTCGAGTAAACATGGCTAATTGAACCTTAAGACTGAGTATACCAAGTTATAGACTCAGCTTTTTAAGGTAAAGTGTAAGGGTAACTAGTCAATGGATTTTTATTAAAAGTCATGCTAGTTAGAGAGATTGAGAAATGCCATTAAAAGACTTTACGCCATGGATTGATGAATGTTTTTATGGCGTTTTGTATAGTGTTTAAAAATCAATATTCTGCTGTATAAATTCTAAAAAAAATTGTATAAAATTCAATGAACATTTCAAATCAATCAGACAATCAGTTTTCTAATAAAACTAACAATCTATAATGTTTAATTCACATACAATTTAAATATAGAGGTTATATTGTAGTAGGCGAACACATTTATTTCTTCAGAATTGATTTGCAAGATTATGTAATTTTAATTTAGACTTGGGAGCTCATTCGAGAGAAATTGACACTATTAAATTTACGATGTACTCTATATATCGCATCAAAGTTTAGCCTGGCATTGTTGACTCAACCGCAATTGTGGGGCAATGTGGGTCCTAATATGATTGATGCACCCCAAGGAGGGGGGGAGGCAGAGCGCTTTATGATGGATGCTTGTTTGACTTTATGCGAATGTATCGAGTATGTGAGTGTGCTGTAATGCACACGCTGGCAGTTCATTTAAAAAGTTGTGTTTGGCTTGATATTATTAATAGGAAGTGTCAGTGTGTGCTGGTATTTTGGAAATTATTACAGACAACTTTAAAATTGCTTCGACGTGAAAGTTTTCTGGCGTTGCACAAATGTTTTTGTCAAGATAAAGTGTGTGGGGCCAGCGAAAGGTGACGCTAACGGTAACGGTTACATAAATTGTGTTTATTTCGAGAATGCTGAACTGAAAACTGTGGCATACTTTTGTGCGCAGTTTTTAAGGTGACAGCCACACCTCTTCCACCGTTTACCTACTTCAGACGCAGCCCACGCACATTTCATTAAAGCACAATGAAGACATTTGTGAGGCATGTGTATGGGCGAAGGGAGTGGAGTGGGTGTATATCGGGGTGGGTCTTATAAAAATATTTGCAACACTTGAACATTCGCTGGGGGGGCCCCAACCGGGAGCATGCCATAAAAAGCAATAAATAATATTTATGTGCTCTTTGATAAGGCCGCACTTTTCGTAATACAAACATATGAGTTTAGGAGTTGGAGTTGCAGTTGCTGCTATCAAATGTGAAGGGTATTATATGTTACAGTTTGTAAGCAAGTTGCTAAGGAAAGAGTTAAGGAGTTTTGCTTAGGTTTAATTATTTACTATGCAGAATAGACTACATAAGATAATACTAAAGTTAGTAGTTTGTTCGAGCGAACATAGTATTATTTTTATTTATTTATATAATCTGTATTGTATTTTTGTTAATTTTGTTCTCTACATCTCTCATATTAACGATATAAAACCTCTTCTGAAATGTTATTATTATTAAGCAGACTTTTCTTCTCTAGCACACTCGACTGCAGCATTGTCCGCTGTTTGCGTAACACATCTAATCGCTGGCATTTGCGGCATGTGAAAAGTTTTTCAACATACCTAAAATAAAAAGGGAAACTCTCGCATTGGAGTGAGAGGGCATTGCCTTTGACAAACGAAGCTTTGTATGGAGTGCATAGTTGGCTATAAGTGTGGCGCATAATTAATGCAATACATACACACTCACACACGCACACACACACACACTCACACACACACACACAAGGACAAAAGCTCCCCGCGTTGCGTTTAACATTTTAAGCACCTGCGACACATAAAATGAAGTCTCATATGAGACAGGCTGTAGCTGAATCCTTTTGTTGTGTGTGTGTGCTTACCTGATAAATTTGAGTAAACACACACACACACACACACGCATACACACAATCTCTGACACTTGTTTACTTTAATAATGTTAACCTAATTAAGTGATTAATATGCAAAATGTGCGCAGAGATTAAAACGCTGTGCAGCAGCGTGTTTAATTTTACATTATGAGTATTTTGCTTCGCTGTGGATAAAACTATTTACATAAATAATATAGTAAATAAATTAAGCAGCTCAAAATTATTTAAAATTTAACAGAACGTAGAGAGTTTGCATAGAATTTTTATATAATTTATAATACATTTATAATTTAAAATAATTTATACTAATCCGAACTGCTAGTATATTTTCTATTCTTAAAGCAGTCTAGAAAAATTTATTTTATATAGTATTTTGATTTGTTTTAACAGCTCAAACGAATGTAATTAAAATGTATATAAAAATTTATACCAAAATGGAATTGGGAGTAGTTATAATTATCAAATTTTGTACTAATGTTTGAAAGGTAAAGTTCAAATTTACATTTCCTTTAAAATAATATTTTATATTATTATATTAAATTGTATCTAGAAATATTCTACATAAAGCTGAACTCTACATATTTAAGGTTCCAACATTTATTAAATTTAAATATTTATTAATTTAAATTACATCTAGAAATATTCTAAATTGAACTCAGTTTTGTAGTATGTCTAGCAGAATGTCTAACATTTATTCATTAATTTAAATTAAATGTATATAAATTCTTAATAAAACTTAACTTTATATTAGTGTGTCTAACATTTATTTAATTAATTTATTCAACTGTAAATTCTTTCTTTCCAACACACAGTAATTTCTTAAAAGCATCGAGAACAAGGGTCATTCTGTGTTCAGTTAATATAGTATTCACATCAATTAATTTCGTTTTTAAGCTCATTCTTTCACACCTGTCAAGTTGCTGCGATTTTCTTTTTTTCCCTTTGCTCAATTCTAGAGTGTCAATCCCTGCTCAAGGCCTAAAGCCCAGATGGCTATAATTTACGATGCAAGCAAGGAGAGGTCGGAAATGCCTAAAAGCAGGCAATTTGAAGGCGTTTTTGCATAAGCCTTTTCCAACACTAAAAGCTACTCAACGTTTTTGCTCGACTCTTTTGTGTTCTGTATCTTTTACCATGCAGCTAATTGATGAGCAGCAAATGGCGCGTGTAGCAGGTAAGGAATAAAGGCGAGAAGAAGGAAAATGCTGGCAGTTGTCAGCGTGAAAAGCTGAGAGCATTTCTCAAACACTTTGTGGCACAATTAAAGCTGCAGCTAAACGACTCCAAATGGCAGCATTACTTCTTCTTGGTCCTCCTTGGAATCTTTAGAAATTAGAATTAATAGTTTTTTATTACAATTTTTTCTCATTTTGCTGAGCGCACAGAAATTCAAGTTGGCTGCGCGAAAAATGCATATTTTCCGGTCAGCAGGGCGGCTACTTGATATTTCTGTACGGTGTGTGTGAGTGTGTATGTGTGTGTCTTGCTGCTGAGCCAGCGCATTGCAGCTGCAGTCGTGGCAAGTGCAGCTGCGCTGATAATAAATTCATGATGAAGTGCAATTTATACACTTCATATGCGCCACACCTGACCCACCTGACCCGCCTCCTGCCAGGGCTCTCTCTCTGGCTATCTAACTAGCCTTTTCTGCTGAGCTCGGCACTCAGTCGAAAAATGGAATGCAAAATCTTTTTTCTGCTCGGCATTAAGCCTTGAAATGTTTGCGGCTAAAACTAATTACAACTGCCGCCGCCTTGCCCCGCCTCTGTTGTAAGTCGAGCTGAAGAAAATCTTCTAGTAGCTGCCATGGAATTTCATTTGAAATTAATCTAATTTTTACTGCATCTCTTCTTTACATCTTGTCCCATCTCTCTCTTGTCTCTCTAATGAGAAATGCTGATTTCGCATTCTGAATTCGGCGTTTCGTCCTGCATGCAAATGAGTAGAGCAACCCTTGCCCCACCCCCCCAGGGGGCGCATCCGTTAGTAGTACTACTAAGTATAATCCATCCACGTTCACATCAACATACTCTGGGTACGTCATGCAAATCATTTCCCTTGTTGGCCCTCTTGGCATATTTAGTGGCCAGGTGCATTTCGTAATGGACTTGCAATAGGCTCGCCGCGCATATATTAACTCAAAGTGCAATACCGAGCACAAATTTCCAGTGAAAATTCAATTTTCATTAGTCGAAAGCGTATGCTCAATTCTGCGAATTGATTAGAGACTAAGATAAGAGATGAGGTGAGCTTTGGAAATTATCGATATTAATTGCAGAGGAAATGTTTGGATGAAAGTCAAGTAGACACTACGCACTACAAGGTATCTCAGGAGTCTAAAAATAAGTCTTGAAGTGTACTAACTAATATTAGTATATACATACAAACAATATTAGTATATATATTCAGTTCACTCAACTAATCTGATAGTTGTAGGACAAGCTGATTTCTATGAGCATTCTTAAAGGTATGCAAATCCAAATCCAATAGAAATTATATGAAATATAGTATATAATAATTATATATATATAATAATTATATGAAATATAATAATTATATGAAATATAATCTGAAATTATATAAACTACATATATGAACATATAATTCTGTTCACCTGTTTCTATTATTTCCTTTTTCTCATTCACTTGATACTGCTGCAATTCATTTCCTTCTACTTTAATTCATTGCAATTAAAGCAGATTTTCTATGGCAAGCAATTAGTTATTGATGTGCAATATTTATTTAAATGCTTGTGCAAATATATGCTTTGGCTTTGTTTTGCATTATTAAGTAAATGCCTCTGCAAATCTGTACTCGACTTGTATAATATTTGACTATAGTAGTTGTGAATTTGATTGCAGCCTCAGCCCGCATTTTGCATGCTTAATTAAGTGCCAAATTTGTTGTACTTGCCAACCAATTTTCAGTTGACATAAGTACATTAAATATTTATTTCATTGCACATGCACATTACAGTGAAATATTAGAATTTCATTATGAAATTAAGCATATATTTAATGTGGCTAAGAAAATCGTTTAAATTATAGATTATGCCTTAACTATTGTAGTGAAATCAATCTGACTCAAGCTCTTGAGTGATTGTCTTGAAAATTGACTCTTTAAAGACTAAAAGTTTTTAAGTCACGGTGTGAGGTTATGTATGCAGTGGCAGTATTTATACTAGCACACTATTTATACTTGCTGGCTGAGCAAGAACTGCTTGAGAATTAGAAGCACAGCTGTGACTGAAATAGAATGCTTATGCTTCTGATTATTATTTTGACTTTAATAAATATATTTTTCTATACAAATTTATAAGCACGAAGACGTTTTATTAATAAGTATTAATAAAAGTTCTTTAGTAATGGTATGAGGTTATGTTTACAGGGGCAGTATATACCTGTAGATGTTAGGAAATACCTACAAAGTTCTTATTTAAAATACTTAAGACAAACGCATGACTGTCCCTCAGAATAGATAACATAAAAGTGTTGTGTGTTTCTCTTTGGTAATACTAGAAAATCAGCTTAAATTTCTACATAAGAGTTAAGATATATTATATTAAATGAAATATAAATTAAACTGTCTAGTTGATGACCTAAGAAGCTAGCCCTCTTTTTCGAAAGTTCATTCAAAACTTCTATAAATATTCTTACGTCATGTACTATAGTACTTCAGCTCATAGAAAACCCCTAGGATTTGGGAGACTCTACCAGAATACTCAGGATATTTCAGTACTGGAAGAAATCAGACTGCTGAAGAAACTCTAGGCTTAGTAGAAGATACAAAAGAACACTTTCGATCTCAATCCCTCAATACAAAGCCATTAAATATGATGTAAATTCTAGCATTAAGTTTGTGTTGTTAAAAGAGTATTGAGAGTAGAGTCTTATATACATTTATACTTATACAATCGATTAGTTCACTCTTCTTTAAATATGCCACATTTTATTACACTCAATCACCTTGTAATTCCCCTCAAGTAAAAAGCAACTACAAATTGTACAAAGATTATTTATACGCATTTAACTTAGACTAACAAGAAATTCGTAATTTATTGACGCACTTATCGTATTGTCTAACTAGATATAATGCCAAATTATGAATAAGAACTGCAGACTCATGCTGCTGGAGTTCACGGCGGAGACACCTGCAGACCGAGACCATTGACGCCAGTCGAACGATGGCCGGCAAAGGGCAGCGACACCAGCATGCTGAAGAGCTTTCTTCTGCTCAGGTGGGAGGGGGAATCGGCAGTCGATTGTAAAGAAAGACCAATGATAATAAGCCGATTATAAAGTTGACATTTTATTAAAGTTAAAGTTTTGTGCTTACAAGATGGAGCCAGAGCGTTTGCTACGGCATTTGCCATGAGCATCGCGGAACTGATGAGCCCGACAGCGTGTGCTGGCCGCCAAGGTGGGCGTGGAGCGTTGCACCTTGACCTTGAAGATGGGCGAGTTGTGACCTTGCGCTGGTGTATACTCTATATTGGCTGGGAGAGGGGTGAGTGGAGCAGTTGCAGCTGTAGCTACTGCTGCAGTTGTGGTTGTTGTTGTAATTGGCTCATCCTTGGATCTGGCCTGCAGATACTTGGTGGGCAGCGTGGAAGAGCTGCTAAGGGGCGTGTCCATAATGATCAAATTGTTTGTCTTGGGTCGCTGACGCTGTGTGGCAGCAATATCAGCCAAGAGTTGAGCGCTATAAGCGCTAATATTGCTGCTGCTGGCAGCAACAGTTGCTGCTGTAGCCGAGCTGATTGCTGGCGTTGCGGCTGCTGCTGCTGCAGTTGTTGTTGCTGTTGTTGCTGTTGTGGCTGCTGTGGTGGCTGTTGTACTACTACTGCTGCTACCTTCGGTGGTTAATTTGATGGGCTTTATAGTCAGCGCAGCATCATCATAGTAATAATCATCGTCCTCTGCATTATACGATTCCTTATAATAGAAAACGAATCAGGTTTATTTTTAGACACAGTGAATTTGTTAATGAATGTGTAACGCCTTGAATATAGTTGGTTGTAGATAAGTTTAATAGTTCACTTAATATAGATATATAGGCTAATCTATAGCACATCGTCTGGCTCTATAGATATAGAGTATGTTCAGCTGTCTCTGTGGATTAGAGCTGTGTGAATTGATGCATAGGTATCAGACTCTCCTCTCAGATTAGGCAAACTCTTTGATGAATAGTAAACATATAAATGTACCATATTAAACTCTACTATACTCTATACTAATCTAAACTATACCATCAAAGAGTTGAGCTTGAGTTGGTGTATAAAATATCTTTAAACTATTCACTTCATTCATGCCACATTCACTTCTCTGTCAACTACAGCTTAATAAAAACCAAGAACCATATAAAAATTCTACATAAATACAAGAAAAATCTGCTTATCTCTAAGAAATTTCAAAAATGTAAAAGCAAACTCTACATTCTGTTAAAATTGTCTGTCTTAGTGCATCTAAAATTCGCTGTTGCAAGAATAGCGTTTTCGTTTCTTGTTCAACTTGTTTAGCTACTACTCGTTGAGGCCACTTACATCTGCCAGTTCATTCTGATCCACCTCGATGATGGCCACGTCCTTAATGCTCACGTGTATATTGTATTTGCCGGTCTGTCGCTGATCATACAAGGCACGACTCACATCATTGTTATTGTTGTTGTCCTCGGCATTCGGATTGCTGTCTAGAGGTTGCATTTGAACCTGCCACACTTGCCACAGCCACAATAGCAACGATAGCTTTAACGACAGTCTCATTCTAAGACGTTTGCAATGGCCAAGAGAAACCAGTTCTTGTCCTAAACTAAATTTAAAAATAAAACCAAAATAAGCAAGAGCTAAAGCAAACTCGCACTTGCCACAACTGACTATTGACTGTTGACGGTTGAACGACGCGTGAGCAACTGAGCCCATCATTGGCCGGCAGGGCTCTACTTAAAGGTTTCTGGTTCAGCGACATCTATTAAAGGTTTTCTTCTCTTTGCTTGAACCGCTGAAGAAGCTCACATATTTTCATCTACTATATTGAACTTGTTTGACTTGCCTAAAAGAGTGTTAATTGAAACTGTAACTGGTTGAGATTCAAGGGATTCAAATGTATCTAAATTCTATGTTAAATATTTGACTATATTGTTTGTCAAACTAATTGAAGTAAACTTAGTAGTTACAAATTTAATCAACAGCTTAATACACTACTTCAATTTGAGTAGAAACAGATTGGGTATAATGAGATAAAATCGATGCTAAGATATTGATGGTAAAGGCTTAACAGATATCTTCATATTTAATGAGAACTTAAAAGAAGATATCTATCTTTAATTTAGATATCCATAGCTACAAAAATTCTTTAAAAATTACTAGTGTATTTATATATATCTTGATGTCTGATATCATCTCTACACAGTTATGTATAGCCTGAATATCTATCTATGTATATTGTAGCTATTGACTCTAAACTGTTTTGTATACCATAAATATCTATCGATATCTGAGGTATCTATACTTATATCATAACTGTTATTTATACCATAGATATCTGACTGTATCATAGATATCTATATCTACAAAAATTCTATACAAATTTGATCAACTCTATACAATCAACTCCATATATAATCTCTATATAGTTATAGTTATATTAAATATCTATAGCTATCTGATGTGAATTCTAAACTCCTATAAATACCACAGACTTCTGTCTATATCGCAGCTAAACATAGCTATAAAAACTCTGTATATATTGAGTCTAGATATCTGTATATATCCATTTATCTATCTGATATCGATTCTAAACTATTCTGTATACCATAGCTATCTATCTATAGCATAGCTATCAATAGCCACAAATATTCTTTATAAATTACAAGTACATTAAGTACTTCACACACACACACGCTGCCAATTGGTATTGTCGTCATGGTAGGCAAACATATTTTATAGCTATACGAAAAGTACGTGCGGTAATTGGCTGCAAAAAGCCGTAATGCACGTGTGCCAAAGCCGTAGACCGAATGAGATGGCAAACAAGAACGATGTACGAACAACTTGCCACATGTGGCAAATTAAGTTAAAATTAAGCAATTAATTTAATTAGTGCTCTGTGCGTGTGGGGACACAAACACACACGCGCACACACACACACACACAGCGTGTGCAACAGTTGCAATTACACTTGCAGATACATTTAGTGCTGCAGTTACAGATAAAGATACATGCACTTGCAGCAGCTGCTGCTGCCGTCGGTCATTTGCAATTGCGGAAATTACAAACACAAATTAATGTATGTACAACAGTTATGCATGTGCGTGTGTGTGTGTGGGCATATATCCATAAAATATACATTATATGCACTGAAAAATGATTTTACTGTGACTTGGGATTGAGGGACCCTGCCTCAGAGGAGCAGCAAAAGAAATCTGTTGTGCTTTTTCATATGCCCTTGCCAATGCTGTCGACTTCTCAATTAAGCAAATAAAATGCACATTCAGCAAAATTCATTAATTGCAATTAAAGAAACTTTTAAGAAAAAATCCTGAAGGCAACAGGCTGCAGTCGGGAGTTGAGGCAAGTAAGTAGTATAAGGTAAGTCGAACTTATAATTCAATAAGGAACTTTTGTTGTATATTTTGCATAAAAAATAATAATAATAATAATAATAAAAATTATAGTTAAAAAATCTCAGAAAATATAATAATACTTGCAAATAGAACTCTGTCTTTCATAGTAGTTTAATTGAGGGATGGAACAAACTAATCATTCATTTAGTTAAGAAGTTCAGTAATATATCAATCAATATATCAATCATACTTCAGTCTGCTCATTAGCTTAATCGAACTGAATCTGAACTGTAGAATACACCTCTACTTGCCAACACTATTAGCTAGTATTTACAAATCTCATTAGCATACCTATTTGCACTCACCTGACAATTGCAGGGTATGCAAAATGTAATGAAAACCGAATGAAATGCAAATGAAATACAGGCTGACAGCAAACATTGAAAGTGTTTTAAAGGCGCTGGGAAACTCTTTGTAAATTGGCTGTTATAAAACGGAAAATGAATCGAAACTTAAATGAAATGGAAATGCTTAATTATGACATAAGAAAAATTATAAAAAAAATAATGAAATAATATCAAATAATCGAAAAAAATCGAAACTTAAATGAAATGGAAATGCTTAATTTTAATTGAATATATGCAATAAATAAAAACATTCTAATTGAAGGGAAAATATTTCCTATATATTTTTGTATAATTTCCTTTCATATTATATATTTTACGTAATTTTATTACTGAAATTAAATTATAAAAATGTAGTAATCATTAATATCAAATTAAATTTGTTAATAATTTCATTTTATTTCATTTTAGTACTTAAGAAAATGTATCATTATATTTCACGAAAATTTGCATATAATTAAGTTTAAATTATAAGAAATCTGTATTCATATCAAATTTATATAGCTTTTATTTATGTTCAATCTATTTGCAGTTATATATACCTCTGTTTTCCCACGTCCATCACTCATATCTGAAGTGTATGTCCAAGTCTTTGCCCACTTGTCTCCAGTATACTCGTAGTATATATGTTTACAGTTATCATTATATGCACTTGGCATTAGTCGATTCGATTCATGTTGACCACTCAACTAGAATTACATGGGTACACACACTGCATTGCTATGCGCCCAGCCCTACCACTTCCCCCACTTCCTCGAGAACCTCAAAGACGTTATTTGTATTTGCATTTTGCATAGTGCAAGTAAATATTGTGGTTGTGATGTAGATAACCAAAAGCTCTAAACGGTTGAAGGTGTTGACCATTGAAATTGAAGAGCGTACAGAACAACGCAAATGTTTAGGCATAAATGCGATTTAATTTCATAATTTTATAATTAAGTGAATATAAATGAAACGCTTGCGGTTGATTTTATTTGTACTTAGGTGTTTTTTGGTAAAAAAAATATTAATTTTATTATTTTTATTGCAAAATTCGCAATTTAATATGAAATTTGCCAAGTCATGCTGTTGAGTTACAGAAAACTGTTGCATACTTTCGGTCGTTGTTGAAAAATTTTATTTCCAGCTAAGCCCAAGAGGCTGCAACACTTTTTTCTTAACAAAACAGCATGACTAGGCAAATTTCATATTAAAATGCGAATTTTACTAGGACAAGCAGTGAAATAGTTTAACAATGTTAAACTGTAAACTATAAAGCCGCAAGAAAAGTTCTTGTATAGTAATCAGAAGAGTAGTATTAGAAGAAAGCCATATAAAAGGTGTTGTGTTTTGTTTTACTCCAGACTTAAGTTGTATGCTGAGTGCGAAAGTAGAGTGTTGTTAGCGAAATAGGACCCATAAGGGAGTTGAGTCAAGTTGATTACTATTTTGGACTAGACTTTTGGACTAGACTAAAGGGTTCTTTATGTGAAATTGAAACTGATATAGGATCATATTCTTATATATTCTCGTTTATTTCAGCAGTCTGAAGACATTTCTTTTGCTACAATATACTTTTAATGTGATTCTGTTTTAGCCATAATTATCACTGTTAAAAGGAATGCTGTTCGCGTTGATAAGTTAAGCAGCTCTTAGCCACTATAAAGGTCATATATCATTGCATTAGAATCAAGTCTTTATCCACAAACGATTCTTAATCTACATTTCTATATTACAACATTCCGAAAGGCTTGGAAGTGGCAGTGATAGTAGTAAAAGCCCCTCTACTTCGCCTCCATCGATTAAAGGAGTAGAGTGTGTATCGAGGAAATAAATCAGTTTGTTATCGTTATTATTACCAAGCTGCTGGACAGTAGCATAGCTAACGCTTGAGCAAAGAGTGTCTATTAACATTTCAGGTGCAGCAGGAGCAGCAGCAGCGATTGTAAGCAGCTTGTTAATCTAGTTTTCAGAGAATTCGGCACGTAATAATCCCTCAGCAGAGAGACAAGACAAAGTTGTTGCTGTCAGCTGATCAGTTTATGCAAATGACGTCAGTTGTTGTTGTTGTTGTTTGAGCTATTACCATTGTCTTGGGCAGCGTCTTGGTTCCAATTTCCTTTCTTACTTTTTTATATTTTGGGCAAGTTTGCAACACTAATTACCTGCATTAAGCAAGTTGCACAGAGTTGACACTCAATTAGCAAACTATAAGCAGGCGGCAACAGTGGCTCTGGCTCTGGCTCTGACTCTGCCTCTGCTTTGTGACCTTTTGGCATTGCAGCAAAAGCGAGCGTAAATTACACGGCGCTTAAATGCGCTTTTTGTGTCAAATTAAACCAAAGCTAAATAAGCCAACTAGAGCGAGGGGCGTGGCGAGGGGTGAGGGCTGTAGGCGAATCGGAAATTCGAGTTGAGCAGCAGCCTGGCGACAACGGATGTTGGGCTCGAAAACACCAGAGCATAAACAAAACGGACAAACTTTGCGAAACGGAATTGTAGCAGACACACACAACAACAGCAACAAGCAAGTGGAAAAACTACGGGCGAAAGTGTTGCGGAAGTGTTGTGTATAATAGTAGAAGCGCGGCAGGAGGAGGGGACTGGTGGTGGTCTTCTTGCTAACCGGATGCCGGACGCCATCTTGCAGTTGTGCACAAACATGGCCGCCACTCGACTGCTGACTGTGCAGCGTTTGGCGAAACAATCGCACTTTTATTTATTGCATAACTAGAGGCGTTTATGCGCTGCACAAAAACTACAAGAGCAACAACCACTGAAAGTGGTTAGCGAGCCAAGCTCTAGGCAACGCATTCAGTATACTCTTATGCATGACAGAGTACTCTCATTTGATTAAAACGAAATTAGTAGACACTAAACTCAATCTACTTTAGTTAGTCAGCTTAATTGAAACAGTTAAACATAACTTTTCCCCATAAGAATATGGAATACAACTCTCAGCGAGTGGAACTGCCACTCGACCCTACCATAGTGTATGGCAATCCACCTTAAGCCACACGAAACCAAAGCTTAGCTGCCACACAATCTCTACACTACACTCTCTTTCCCCTCGGTTTCACTTCACACTCTCCGGTTGTAGCATAATAATTACACTCGCTATCAGCAACGGCATTCAACGTGAAATACTCGTAGCGCCTGTGCAGCGCCACCTGTTGGCTGTTGGCTGCCAGAGGATTGTTGTGAAACCAAATATGAGCACTCGTAACTATGCAAAGCCATAAAACGCAACTGTCACACGGATTATTCATGAATGGGAGCCGAAGCGAATGCAAATGAAGCAAAAAACTGAAACGAATGCAGTTCTTCTTGGTTTTGCGGTGTGTTTGAAAATACTGCTGAGTATGCAGTAGAACTAAAAAATAAGTGTGCGGGGAGACAAACAAGTTGAAAGTTGTGTTTAATGCAGTCTAGAAAATATTTGAATACTAAAATGTAAATGCAGAAATACTCACAATGAAAGCAACTACACTAAGTTGTATATTTGATTGGAGTTTTCTCATTGCAATCAGTGAAAAACTCAATAGAATGTAATTTATTTGCAATTCAATAAATTCTTTTTTTTAATTTAACGTTTACGTTCTATAATTTGGTTAATGTACTGAAATAAAACACAGAGTAACTGCAACTATTTGACTGCCTTGATTGGTTTCTTTGGGAGCTTACTTTTCTTATACCAATCCTCAACACACTGCCTGTTCAGTTGGGCAATGCTGCACATATAGCAGAGGAAGTCCATGTCGCTGTCGATGCCCAGCATTTCGCCATAGAGTGAGCTGATCTTGATGCTATAGCGAGCCAGAGCATCCTGTATGCCATACCGATGCATCTGCGCCTCATCGAGGAACTTAACCGGCACATTAGCCCCGCTCATATACACAGTCTTCACATCTGGTAAACGTAGCTTCAGCTGTAGATTCGCCATATCATCCTTCACCTTACGCAGTGCCTCCATTTTACCATTGAACCTCTGTTGCAGCTGTTTGATTAGATCCCGACACTGTGTCTCCTGGTTCGTTATATGCTTCATAACACGCTCAATGTTGCCGTTGTAATGCTTGCACTCGTTTAGATATTTGCGCACATCCGTTATGCGCTTCACATCGGGTAAAATAAGTTTACTGGAAATCAGTTCCGGTCTGACAGCATCCATTGCCATTCGGGGTTAATTGCATTAATTGTGTTATTATATTTATTATTTCCTTTTTTTTATGATTTGTCAGCAATTTTTTATATATTTGGTTTGGAAGTATTACTCTGGCAAGGCTTACATTGATCAGTCTCTTATAAATATTATGCTATATATTGTTAGCATAGTCTACTCAATTTTAACTTTAGGCATTTCCATCAGTGCTATCATTTTGACTCTATTATTGCTAGATTTTAAAATTTTATTAATGATAAACTTATTCTGAATAGCGCTAACTGCATTCAAAATAAATGAATAATTCATTTGAATTTATTAATTTACTGCACAAAAGTATGCAACACTTTGCCAACTGCTAATTTTGCCTCAGCATCTTTGCCCAACTATAATAATGTAGCATACTTTTTAGCGGCCGCAAAAATGTGATTGCTTCAATATGTTCTTATCACTTCATCTTTTTGTTTAAATTTAAATAAAATGTGTAAATATTTTGCATACTATAGAGTTTGCTAATTTAAATACATCCTTTCTTATCTCAAACTTAAATGAAATGTATAAAAGAGCAATGCAAATAGTATATATACTAAAACTCTATCAATCCATGTCACTTATTATTGATTGCACTTTTTGTGCTTTGGCAGGAAATTTTTTACGTATTCACTAAAAGTCAATTTATGCAGTTGACTTAATTTGATTTCGGCCTTTAAATCAGAGAATTGAATTCTATTCTGCCAGTGTGCAGTCAGTGCCTGGATATAAGTTAACTATACCCTATAAAGTGTCGTGTGGTTTGGGTTGAGGTTCGAGGATGAACTAAAAATATATGTTAAATATAAATAATATATGGATATATTTAAAGGAAATAAATATAAATAAAATTCAGTGAAATTAAGTACTATTTCTTCTCTTTAATTAGTGTGTGTTAAGTTGATTTATACAAACTGCGCATACCCTACACTTTAGGGTATGCAAGTGCATGTAGCAAAGTCGGTAGTCGTACGTGTGGAAAAGTAGCTGCCACTGATTGCCGCATAAATGATTGAAAATGTGGGCGGACTGACTGACTGACTGACGAACTGAGTGATTGAATGAATGAATGAATGCTGCTGTAAGTCTTCGTTGGTTGATCGAATGTGTATGCCTTGCCACAAATGCTGTACGCCAGCCGCTATCAGCATGCCACATTCCTCAGCTGCACATGCGAATATTGACAGTGAGAGAGTGTGTGTGCGAGTGTGTGTGTGGTTTGTGTGTGTGTGAGAGAATTGATGGAAAATGCCAAAATATTTAAATCTAATTTTTGTGGCCTGTGGCGGGGCAAGAATGCGGGCAGCACTGGCAAACTCGATTTTTAGCCAAACAATTTAAATATGCAGTCGAGTGCGGCGCTGACACTTATTTTTAGATAGTAGACACAATAGACACACGGACAGACGGACAGACAGACGAACAGACTGAGAGACAGTCGCATAGACGGATGGACAGTGGGACTGTTGGACAGATACTACTAGATAGATGGAAGGCAAGCGAAGATGCAGCAGACAATGCGATGCACAATAAATCACCAAAAAGCACACAGCTCGAGTGACAACTGTAGAACGAATTGAAAGACAGAAGGACAGAGAGACAGACGGAGAGAGAGTGAAAGAAAGAGTGAAAAAGCAAGTGAAAAGAAAAGTGCAGACGAGTAGCAAAAACTAAACGAAAAACCAAATCATTTAATTGAATTATATGCGATAAAATTGCAATTTATTTTTGAGCAGCGAGCAGCCAATGTTGTCGTTGTCCTTTCCACAACGATGACAGCAACAGCCGCCAGCAGCAGCAACAGCAGCAGCAACTGCAGCAAAAGTTGCATGCCAGATTTGTCGCCAATGTCCCGTTTAAAGCAGAATGCGTATTATTAGCAACGGTTGCATATCTGTGCCATCTATCTTCATATACTCTAACATTTCTGCTGCCAGTTGCAACTACCAGTTGCCCCCTAACCAAATTGCATTGTTCTTGTGCACTGAGCACTGGCAGAGTTTCTATATCGCTGTGTGGCAAGTCGTAACGCTGTGCCCCCCCTCCAATGTGTGGCAGCTTTAAATGAACCGAAATGAAATTCACTAGCTCAAATGCAGTCGCCCACAGCTGACTGTAGGAGACACTGTGCTATTGCTTTGCCTCGGGTGTCGATAGTAGCAGCATATACATTACATATACATACAACTCATACGTACACACACACACTAACAAGTACTTAAACATATGCTTACATACGCGCATTCACAAAGCCACACGCATACACACTGAGCGCATGCATGCGGCGACTTCTTCCTTTATCAAATATCTTCGCTGTTTATTATCCGATTGGGCTGTAAATTGTACCAAACATTTTAAACATTTCGAGCTTAATTTCTGTAAAATGGGAAGTCAGTAACTTTGAAACTGTGGCAGCGGTGCCCGTTTAAAGAATATTCTCTCGATTTTCAGGGGTGGGGGAGGAGATATTGAAAATTAGCAATAAACTTGATCTGCGTAGACAATAAATAAACGTAACAAAAAAGGAATTGTGTCTCTAGCGCTTATAGTTAGCGAGATGTAGGTATTCATACAGACTAAGAGACTGACGGACAGACAGACAGATTGACCTACAGGGCTATAACGACGCAACTCTTCATCTAGATGAAGAATATATACTTTATGGGGTATACTATGCCTCCTCTGACACACAAATCTCAATCCTAATGGACCCTTTAGTACTTTTTTTTAAAGTACAGTCTCTAGCAAGCAGCTTCATATGGTCTCACTTTAGCTCTTTTATTAGTAATAACCTCAACTACTACTTTCAACTCTTTTATACTCGGGGAATGCATAAAAATTTCAGTTGTCTTCCGCTGTTGTTGCGCGCAAAAAAAAAAAGATGAAAATCCATTTGAAAACTGGCAACTAAAGCATGAAATTTAAATACCAGCGAATTGTGTTTTGTGTCTGCTTACCTACGCTCTGTCTCTCTCAGTTTCTCTCTGCCTCTCTTTCTGTTCTTGTCTTTGGGCTGTTCACATTTTGTTGTTGCCGTGTTACTACTTGTCCTTGCTGCTGTGTTGGCATTTCATTTAGCGCACAACTTCACATTTGCGTTGCCTGCAATTGCCATTTCCGTTTCCTGAAATTTGCCACTCGTTACACACACACATACACCCAGACAGAGATGGCAGCAATTAGACAGAGACAGAGGCAGCAAACTGACACTGCCTCTCCCGCTGCCTCTCCCTCAGTTGCTGCTTGCCTCCCAACCATATTTTCATTTCCATGCTTGGGCGCTTCGCACGAATCAATTATTCATCATCATCGATTAAGTAAGAGCAGCAGCAACAACACACTTCCTACCATCCCTCCCACCCCCTCCCGCCCTTCTCATTTGCACCCCTGCAGTCCCATACTGCCTCGATTTTATTGTTATGATTTTTGCTGCCTGTAATGTGCGCTCTTGAAGGACTTTGGCCAGCTCGAAACACCAGAAACAATAAGCGCGCTCAGCTGAGTTTCCCTGCGCATTTTCAGCGCGCGAAATCCTCGTTTAATGATACCAACTAAAAGCCCAGATTCATATGCTACAGTGGGCACACGCTAACATGAATTGAACTTGATGTGATTGAATAATTTTTGTAAAGTTTATCTATGATTATCTATGTCAAATGTGTAGGTACTAATATTGATTATATCTTATCATAAAATCAATGTTATTAAATATTATTATTATTTAGTATAATATTAACTATAATTTAAATACAAAATTTGTTTTAATTTAGTCTATTCAGTAAAAATGAAATAGTTTTGGTTTGAAAGGAAATAAATTAGAATTATATAAAAAGAATTTATGAAAGTCATTAATATTCATAAAGTATTCTCTGGAAAATCATCATGAATAGACTAACGCTTGAACAATGCTTCGAAATTATTCAAATTCTCTTTGAATATCAGTCATCGGGTATACCCCATTCTGACTAAATTGAAATATGAAGTTTAACTAGATTTAAATATTATAGTATTAATAATAGAGTTACATATAACTTTATTTAAATAAATTAAAATTAAATATAACATTTGATAATATTTTTAAATACCTGACATCAAAACTTGACCATATTTCTTCTAATAAATTTAAATAAAATATATGAATTTTATTTTTCTATTCAGTTTTCATTACAAAAACTTGACTGGATAATTTTTCAGAATTTTAAAAAGTATTTTTTATGCATTTCAAAAATTTTATATGCTGTTTTATTATTTTATTTTCTGCTTATACTGTAGCATATCAAATTCAAAGTTCTCTATAGTCAATGCACACTGTACTGCACATGAGCATAGTACAATATGTTTGGGGTATTGCTGCGGCATATGTGCTGGCCATATATCTATATACAAACATTACAATACATCCAGAAAATGTCAGACAGCCGAAGAGTGGCGGAGACTGAGTGCTGAACTGAGGGGGGAGAGGAGAAGAATGGGGAGAATGCTCTGCCATTGGGCTGTGCTTATTTTCGCCATTATCCATTAAATATTTATGAAAATTGCTTTTGCTGCAGTTTTATTCACTTCGTTTGTCGTTTGCTGAAGAGATGCCTTGCTTTGCATGTGGTCCTTTTATATTTGTGCTTCTTCCTTGGACGAAAGGACGAGAAGAAGGAGTAGTATACACTCATGCAAGGGGCAGTAAAACAATAAAGCTTAAGATTTCAATTTCCTAAGAGCTTAAAGCTGACATTGCCTTAGTATCAGTGTATAAGTGTGTGTGTCTGATTCTTGACACACATAAATCCTGGGCAAGACATGTGCCTAGTGGATAATCCAACATTATGAAAAGATACACGTTACCATAAATATAGTATGTATATCTGTGTGTGTAAGGAAATTCGCATCAAAAGCGCCATTTTTAATAGCAGCTCGTTAAACTCGACGTCTCTGCTATTGATACAGTTGCCCCAATTGCCGTAAATAAAAGAAAGTCTATGAAATTATTATCAACTGTCAGCAGAAAACACAGAAGGTTAACTGAAATGAAAATGTAAGATGCATCAAGTAAAGCCATTAGAGAGTATGATAAGCTGACAAAGTAAACTATATTATGTTCTGGCAAATACTAAACAAATTTTCAAATATTCACTTATGGAAGTAGAGCTGACATTTTAGCTGCTTTTTCTTGGAGTCTTTTTGGTAGAAAGGAATGAAATTGAAGCTGATGAAATTGAAACATTTTTCTACGCTTTAACTGGCAGAAAAATTCAATTCATCAATATTCAAATATTAATTGAATTAAATTGCTTAGAAATAGGAAATTTAAAACTTGAATTTGCTGTAGAAAATTTTCAAAAATTATTTACTTGAGTTAGGAATTATTGCTATTGCTGAAACAGTAAAACATTCTACTGTCTATAGCTTCTGGTCACGTATTAAATTTACTACTAATTTATACAACTTTTCCCCATAATTAACTTTATTATGGTTTGGCAAATACTTAAGATTATTGCCAGGAATTTCAAATACTTATTTAGCGAAGTAGAGTTGATATTTTAGCCCCTTTCTCTTGAACTTTTTTTGGCAGAAAAGAATGAAATTAAAGCTGAAAAATAAATTTTTCTCCACAATAACTGAAAGGAAAATTTAATTTGTAAATATACAAAAATTAATTGCTTTAAATAGTGTGAAAATCCATCATTTAAAACTTAAATTTATCGTATACAAATGTTTTAAAAATTATTTCCTGGAGTTTGATATTGTTGCTATTGCTGAAACAGTAATAGTTTCTAGTGCCTATATCTTCTAGTCACGTCTAAAATTTAGCACTAATTCTTATAATATTTGCCCCTCTCTACTAAGTTCTTATAAAAGTCCAAATCACAGTCGCAGTACTCCCCCCTACTGATGGCTATGTTTATGGCAGCTACATGTCCTCAAGTCCCTGGTAGTCTATCGACCCGTGAGCCTTACTCATTAGTTGCATGTTCATGTGCTTAAATCATTTAGAGAGATACCGACAAGTACCGCCCACTATTCGGGGGAGTGGGAGTGGCGTTCACTTCATATATTTACAATATAAATTTGTTGCGTTTTTTTTTTTTTTGTATATTTTTTCTTTGCTTTTTTTTGTTGGAAATTGCGCATCATAAATTCTTGGGAGGATTTCGTTAGCGCTTTTTTTGCGAGGACTACATTTTGAGTAACGGTACTTAATAAACTCGCATCATTTTCCCATTTGGCGCTCGCACTTCATTTCGTGCTGTGTGTGTGTGTGTGTGGGTGTGTGTGTACCTGCTGCCCCTCACCTGTTGTTCCTGTTGTTGCCCCAAATTACCTGTCATTTCGAAATTATGATACCAGGACCCGTTGGCTCTGCCGTTGACGTTGCTTTCCGGCGTGCTTACTCCCCCTGTCTCTCCATCCGCCACTCTTGAGGCTTTTTAGACCCTGTACCTGAGTAGTATAAGAGGGTATATTAAGTTTGTGTATATGACTGATTAGGTTGTTTACGGATTGCCAATATCTACACTTCCTTTCACAAATCAAGTGTATATCATAGTTTAAAAGCTACTGACTGTCGATTCATGAACCCCTTGAGTAACTCGACTACTTGCACTGCTTGCATGTAATACTAGAAACTTCTTTTGTTTATCTACTATCTATCCTATACCTATACCTATCTATACCTAGTTTACTACTGACTTTTAAATCCCACTAGAAACATTTCTGCTACCGATATTTGCTCTCCTTTCTTAAATCAGAAATATAAAACAGTTTAAAAGCTACTTAACTTCAATTCATGAACTGCTCAAGTAACTTCACTGCTTGCACTGCTTGCAAGTCTCACTAGAAACTTCCTGTGCTCCCAAATTCATGCTCTCCTACTGTCGCTTGCGTCCGACTGTTGCCTTTCCAAATTCTTACTTTTTATGCTGTCAGAGAGAGGGACGTTCTCGTGGGCGGTGGGTGGTGATGATGGTGGTGATGGGTAGGGGATGGTGTCTAATTTTATTTGCTTGCCGCGGGAAAGAAATATGGCGTCCACATATAACTCAAACTAATGCCACAGCGGTTGTTGTATCGTAAAACCTTATGCCCATCTTCCGATTGTAATCTGTAAGACATAATAATGCCTTAATAACCGTTAGCTCTCCACCTGCTGTCGCACGCACAGCGGGTGGGCCCCTAACATATATATATATAGGGTAACTGTATATATATACTTATATAGTATACGTATTTATGTACTTATTTCATTTTGATATGACTTGACAGCTTGATGACATCCACCATTCAAGTGGGCATTTTCATAAGGTGCCAAAAGCGAAACATGCCAATGACAACTCGAGTATCCAATATGTGTGCTCACTTTCCCCAACCATATGTCAGACAGTCGGACATTCAGACAGACGGTTGACGTATTGTATTGGAAGGGGTATACCCCACCCACGAGTAGGCCAACTAAAGCCCTAAAGATCTTAAGCTGGCATATTGAAAACTTTTGACTTTGATTGCTTTGATTAACTGTAGGCACTGGAGCTCCCTCACAGTCAGGCAACACATAAAAAAGGACTTGGGAAACTTGAGTAGATACTAAAAAAGGGAAATAAACTGTGCGCCTGCAATCAAAAGCTAAACATTAAAGCTGTAGGTATTACCACTATATTAGGGAATTGTTGAAATATATATAAATAAAATGTTTATAATGTTTTCTGTATAATTTCTTATTGATGTTCAATTTGGCTCATAGTTTTCCATGACTGTAAAGCTGTATAAGTCACACCTGAAATGTCTATAGTAATAATCGAAATATCTATATCAAAGATCAAAATGTATTTTAGATATTACACTACAAATTTAAAGTGATATTCTAACAGGTTTACAACTTAATCTCTAAATGAATTTAAATATAAATAAAATATCTATAAATGTATATAAAATTCTTTGTCCTGACTGACTGATTGATTGATGAAGTGCTCTCAACGCACAGCTCAAACGGTAAGACATAGCGACCTAATTATTTCACAAAATGTTAGCATATGGCCTGTAGGTAAACACTTAGCTACGAATTCTAATAATTCGACCTGTAAGTGAGTAAATTTGTAGCTCAAAGGTTAGCCCCTTATAGCTAGAATTGTATACTTTTGGTATGGTAAAAACTTCTACTTATATGTGTAGTCAGAGTATACATTAAAAAACTTACAGTGATTATTATATTATTAGTATTATTTAACCAATATTATAATTTAACAAATTATAACTATACATAATCAAATATTTTATATCTGGACATTCCAGTCTTCATCTGAAATAGATTTCTAGATAGCTTTGCTTTGACAAAGTATTATACTAATTCGCCGCTTTAATTTGAGACAAAGTATCACGTGCCATTTTTCACTGTCAGTCCTTAAGATGTTAACATACAAAAGAATGTCATTATTTTAGGTCTGTTTTTTGCTTCGGTTTTCTCGGTTCGTTCTGTTGTTTCTGTGTAATTTGAATTGCCATAGAAACCAACCGCATCGCTGATCTTTAGCCAAGCATGAGAAACAAATGAGAGACAAAATGTCAAGATTTTCTATTTGATATACTGAGTGTTGAGTTGAAATGTTCAGCAAACTTGTTAATTAGCAAAATTGAAATTTCTTGTTTATTTTATAATTATATAGTGGTATAAAAAAGAGGGGAAAATTGTACAAAAATACTAGCAGAAATTTACATTTAATACTTATGATAGATTTTACTATTATTTTTTGACGAATTGCCCTCACTTTACGGAGCTGAAGTTCTTCTCATTGCTTAAACATTGATTGCAAATGGTGCAGAAAATTTGCTGTGAAATATAAAAGTTTCGTTATAGTTTTACAACTTTTTTATTGCCAAACACTCACCGGAATGGAGGAACGTGATGTGCAGCCGCCAGCTTGAGAGGAACCGGTGCATTCGAAGTGTCTTAGCCAGGATTTGATGACATTTGCCGGTGGCACTTGATAAATGCTAAACTGTTTTTTAAAGATGCGCTGGGCACTGCTAATGGAATCGTTATTTCTATAGTAGGCGCGTATGATGAACGCCCGATGTACACCCGTCCACTGATCCATTGCGACTGAGCGTATGACTAGGTATTCTCTTGAGAATTTCACCCGGCAATCTAAGTGGCATTTCCGGTACGAGAGTGACATAAAAAATGCCAATTGCAATATGCATGAAATATGCTATATACTACATATGAAAAATTTAATTGGCGTGCACATGGCGTATGAGTAATCTACTTGTATGCATGTATATGAAATATTCCCAGCTGTAAATTGTAAAATTGTAAATTGTAAATTGATTTTGCACTCTTTCGTCGCTTTAGTTCATTTAGTTGAGTAGCCATCAATCAATCTAACAAAGTCATCATCATTATGCTTCATCAGCACCAGAGAGGAGCGAGCACTAGATCTACAAGTTGAACTCATTTAAAGTTTGCCAAGAAGTTAAATCCGCTTTGGCATTTGGCCAGCATGAAATAGAGTTTTTTCTGTTCGACTATGCTATATACTTAGAGTATCATTTGGCTACCCTATAGGGCAGGGTTGTCGCCTAGATTGATGAAGGCAAATGTATTGCTAGGAGTACATTTTGATTAGGGTTTTTCTTTTTGCTGAATAAATTAATTTATACTAAATTTAAAGCTGATTAATTAGAGTTAAATTAAAGTTCATTATCTTTATTTTATTTTGTTTATTTTCATTTTATTTTTTGTTCAATTTTCTATCTAAAGCGCAGCTGCCATTCGCTCTAGGAAAACTAGTGTCTATTTCACGCCTGACTTTAGTTTCATTGCTTTTGATTTGATTTTATTTTCATTGTTTTTCTTTTGTACGTCATTTTGTTGGGCCATCGAGCACGTAACTGCAGCACAATGCACGGCACACAGCGCTCAGATACATAGATACGGATACAATTATGTAGTTGCTGTTGTTGTCTTCTTGTTGTTGATGCTGCAAGTTAGCAAATGCTGCTGTCGTTTTGGCGTTTATACAGTTAGCCGGACACAAGGATGGACCTTGGAGCTCAGCCAGGAGGAGAGGCGAGAGCTGCCGTCCTAGCCAGACCATCCATCCATCCACAGCACATCCTGGCAGCTATCTATATGTATGTGTGTGAGGCCTTCGTTTCTTTTTGCCATGTCTGCCTGTCATTTTGACACCTTCATTTGCTTCGGACATGCGGACAGAATCTCAGCCAGAGCCAAAGTGTACAGAGTCAGAAACAGAGCCAAAGTCAGGACCTGTCGTGATTCTTTTGCTCTGTTAACTTTTTGGTAGCGCATCGGTGTGTGGCACGTGTGTGTGTGCGTGTGTGAATCTTTGAGTGCGCCATTTTTGGTAAAATTTTCCTTTTAACATATTTTTTGTGAGTTTCTTTGAAGGCGGCTCAACAGGCGTATTGAAATACTCTGCGTTGCTTTAAAAATACTTTGAAATTGAGTTTAAATTGAATGAAATCAAATGTTAACTATATAATATTTATGTTTACAAATTGAATTACAAACATTTAAAACATATTTATATAATTTAATTAAGCCAAACATTCAGAAAAGTATTAGCTAATGTTTTAGGTCTATTTCTTTTGAGGTTTTATAAGCATTTATATAAACTATTTTTATCACACTCATTTAACATTCTTATATTCATAAAATATTTTTAAAATATAAATAACAATTTCAAGACAAAGTTTATTTTAACTTTATAGATTTGCATATTTTCCAAATAATTTATATTGATTTTCCTTTCGATTATTCGCTTCAACTGCTACCTTATTTTCTCTTAGTACCTTCCTTACTTTTTGAAATAGTTTTAAGCTCAGTTTGACTACCTTCAGCTGAACTTTTTACTATTGATATATATTTTTCAGTTATTTTTACTGCATAAATCAAAACTTTTATTTACTTTTGCAGCTCAGTATTGTCTATAAAGTTTCATTTCCCTACGCAGATATGAAACTGCAGTGACATGTAAGCTGCCTAAACCCATAAGCCCCATTGCAACATTTCGCTACCCAAACTTTCATGCAGCAGCAGCAGCAGATCCCTGAAATAAAAAAATGGAAATAAAAAAAAGAGAATCTGCAAAAAAGGCAACAATGCCAAGACAAATGATCCAATGACTGTCTGACTGCACTTTAGCCCTTTTTTCGGGCAAGCCCACCGCCCATCCACCCCATCCACAAATTCCTGAAAGTAAAATAAAAAAAACATAAAAGAAAAAACTAAAACAACTTAAAAAGAAAGGCCGAGTCAAATATATATATATGTATATATGGGGTTATATGTGTACATTGTAGAAGGTCCAAAGCTGTCTCAATTTTCGGTTAAGCGCACATTTTCAGTATGTAAAGTTGTTGGATATTTTTCGGCTCTATTGCTGCTCATTTTGTTGTTGTGCTAATACCCTGTAAATATGTGAATAGGGTGTGAAAAGCATGGGGAAATTTAATGTAATTTAGCAAATTTAATAAATATATTTAGTTAATTTGTTCGTTAGGGATCAATATATAAATATAAATATATTTAGTAACACAAAAATGTTTGCATTTATTATAAAAAAAAGAGAACAAATTATAAAAATATTGTGCCAAAATTTTAATGAAATATGTATATTAAACCAAAAAGTATACTAATTTATTAGCCATAGTTATATTTAAAAATATATAATATGAAAATATATATAATTTCGTACCAATTTATAATCAAATGTACTTCTTTAAATCCTTTTAAATATAATTTAAAATAATATTCTAAAAACTTCATTCTAGTTTCTTTTTTTTTATATTATTCTAATTTTTATATATTTTTTTTTAAATATTTATCTTTGTTAATAAATCTAGTAATTGAAGTAATATATATCATTTTATAAGCTGAAATTATATTTAAAAAATTTTAAATTATAAAACATTTTTTAACTTTTATTTAATTTCCATTTAAAGATTCTAGTCTAAAAACGTTTATTTTGTTTCACATTTCTTGCAATAATATTTGATTTAATTGTTAACTTTTTTATACCTTTAAACAGGGTATGTTCACTTCGAGCCATGTGCCACGATATACGAAACTAATGTATAAATCTGCTCTGCATTTTTTATGCATTTCATGCATATATATTAATTTTAGTTATTTATCAGTGCAGAGTAACTTTGTGCTGAGCACACTCGACTGCCGCTTGCCCACTTGATACTTT
This sequence comes from Liodrosophila aerea, assembly GCA_035045005.1. Lineage (NCBI taxonomy): Eukaryota > Metazoa > Arthropoda > Insecta > Diptera > Drosophilidae > Liodrosophila > Liodrosophila aerea. The sequence continues at coordinate 10,774 of JAWNNL010000323.1, read as the reverse complement.
CTTCTTACTATATGTGTGTGTGGGTGTGTCTTGTCCATGTCCAAGCTGCTCCCATACCCACTCCTGATGTGGGCGATGATGACAAAGGGTAAAGGCAAACGACTAGCACGGAACTAGGTCAAGACATCGTTGTTTATCTTGGGAGCAGAGAGAGAGAGAGAGAGAGAGAGAGTGGCAGCTGGACACTGTTCACACGTTGGCCAAGTTCTGCTTATTAAATTCTTGAAGCATTGTTCAGATTGCAAATTAGCAGATGAGAGTTAATATTAAATTTAGCATAAGCTGAAGGTCGACTGGGATGTAGGAGAGGGGGCGGTGGCTTGCCGGACGTTTTCATAAGCGTTTCACTTTCCGGCAAACGCCACAGATAAACACTCACACACACACACTCATACACACACTCGTGCAGTTGTGGAATTTCAAGGAGTTTCAGCTGTAAATCTGGCAAAAACAGGATACTAAGCTGATGCTGCAGCAGCGCAACGGAAGCGGATGCTCGGCTGAAAAACGGAACGGTGCATGGGGAGTGGAAGGGAGTGGCGTAAGGCGTTGATAGCAGCAGCTTATCAGCTACAGCTGCATCCTGGCTAGGGGAAGATGCTGCTTCTGTTGCGGTTTGTTGGCAGAGTAAACTTCAGGCAGCAATAGCTCTACACCCAACCAAACCTCATATTCCATTCATTTAAAAGCGCATTAGGTTTTGCATTTGCATACAAGAGTAAAGTAGAGACAAAGCAGAGAGCAAGAGGGAGAGCGAGCACACATACACACACAGCGCAACGTTTGAAAGTCAAGTGAAAGTAACTTGGAAAGCTTTTCACGCTGTGTTTTACTTCTTCGCTTTTTACGTTCATTTATTAATTAATCAATCAATTTATTAAGCAATTAATACTTATATTAAACACTGTTAATAAATTTAATATGCAAACATTTTATTCCATTTATTTTGCAATTATTAAAATTATTTAATTCTTAGATCCTGAATTGATATAGTTGCTCGAGTTCGTCGTGGAGTCAATGTGGAATATGCTTTCTCATATTTATACACTCTGGTGCCATGCTTCTTTATGCATCTGCGTATCAATTGTATATGACCTGGTGGACACGTGACGTCTCCTATTTGAGCCACTGCAAAAATACTCAAAATACTAAAGATATACAGATAGAGCAGCTGCATCGTGTAGATCTGATTAAACTAAACAATGTTCTAAACTTAATCCGAATAGCAGACGTTTTAGATAAATATTATATGGAACAAATACTATTAGCTATGCTTGGATTATAGCCAAACAGCTTGTCTAATACTATAATTTCATTTGATAATATGAATCAGCTTCAGAAATATCCGCTGTACATCAGTTAGTGTTTTGATAGGCTGTCAAATACCTAGTTGAAAGTTGGAGACTTTTTTTTGTGCTAATAGTAGCAATAATAAGACTTAAGCATTTTCATGAAATCGAAATAATTTTGTTCTTGTTCCAGTTCTTGTTTATAATAATGGCAGTTAACTATCGAGTGTGACCAGCTTGAACTACATAAAAAACGCCATCTATCGATAAGATAGCTGAATTTACTTAAGCCTAGTACTGAGATTGAAGGAATATTTCTTGGGTCCATACAAAAAAATAATTCCAGTTATTTTTGTTGTATTTGGATAGTAAAGATTGGTACTCAGATCCCAGGAATTTTCGCTGAGTTGTCAAAATCAATACGAGTATATAAAGAAGACAACTGTGGAAAGTTTTCCTTTTCGCTTTCTATTTATGTACTCAGCACTGTCAAAAGAAGTGAAAATGCAGAAGGATTGCAGTAAGATACATTATTAACAGGCAATTCTATTCAGTGTGACCGTTTCTAATTTTTTATTTAGACCGTTTTTGGTATTTTCTTTAAGTATGGCTGGTAACACTGCTCTTTTAAAAACCACTCAAGAAATATATTATACAAATTTCTGTAAGGAATATTTCTGCGAACTGCGTACTAAGCTTTAACACTTAGCTTACTTTTTATAATAATTTAATAATATAAATAAATTTACGTATTTATTATAAATGTAATTCCTTATGAAATTATAAATCAACAGTTCAACACAATTCTCAATATATTCGAATTGTTTCAGCCATATTTGCTCGGGGCTAAGAATTGCAGTTGTTTCTTGCATTGCCTCCGCGCATGAAGTAGTCGTAGTATCTGCAACAAGTGTGGCAACCATGGCAACCATGACAATACCCCTGGCAACGGCAGCAGGAATAACAATAACAGCAAAGGACTGTTTATCGATAAGTGCATTGGAGTGTGTGGCAAACGGTTCGTTCGTTCCACACACGGCTGAAACCATATTTTATGCTGCAAATATTGGTCGGACAGCGAGAGATAAGCGGAGGGGGAGAGAGGGAAATTGAGCAAGAACAAGAGCAGGTTGCAATTGCTGGCGACACTAAGCCATGCACTGTGAAAAAAACTTATGCAAAAAATGAAACACAAAATAGAGTGTTAAAAAATATCTGAAAAATGTACAAAAAATAAAAATAAAATTATTAATAATATGAATTAGTAAATAAACATTTTTAGAAGTATATATTTATGTTTATTATAAAATATAATAATAATCTACAGAAAAGTTTTATTGATTTGAATAGAGTTTACGGTAGATTTGATTTCATTTATATACACTTGTATTTTTGTATCAAATTATATACAACATTTGAGCATATTTTAGTTTCTGCGTTTTTTAAATAATTTTTTGACCTTCATCATATTTGGAGTTGTGGAGTTTTTATGCAATATCCGCCTTTCCCAGTATGGTACAGCAGTCGTTGTTGGTTGTATCTTCAAACAACAACCGTATATCATCTTATGCTTTGGTGGACACTTGCCTGTAGTTGGTTTAAACATTGGGGGTTTGAATTCAGAACAACGTTTAGGACGAGCTTCGGCGCACATGTGAACGACGGCAACAGCGCACATTGCGACAGTGAATATGGACAGTACGTTCATTCTATAGTGCCGGAGACAGAATGAGATACCAAAGTTGATCAAGTCTAGTACTTAAACTAATGCCATTTGATATAGTTAAGGCGTAGATTATAATATACAGGGTGACTCTGTAGGCAGTTGTAATAGTTAAACAACTGATATAACCCTTGTGTGAGCCTGCACTGCTGGATATAAGCTAGAACTAAACTAATACTAAAATAATAGAACACAGAGAAAGAAAGGGTTTTCTTTATTTGAAAATAGTTTACACTGGTGTCATTTTAATACATTTTTATTTTCTTATTCATTTAAACACATCTTTTTTCTGCGATAGGAATAACCAATATTTCAAATGTAGTGCATTAGACTGATATACACTTTGCCAAATCTTATCCACACCTTCCGTTTCTAGCGCAACCCGCAGACCCAGGTGGAGTTGGCGTACACATTACGATGGTGGTGGCGATGAATAGATACAGTACTCGTACGTTCATTCTATAGAGCCGGAGACAGAGTGAACTGACAAAGTAGATCGAGTCAAGGGGATACTAAAACAAATGCCATTTGATACAGTTACAGTTATGCATATAATTTAAAATTAATCGCTTATATAATAACGACTCCTTACGCTAAAGAGAATTGTAAGTCGCATAAAAATCCACAGTAATTAAAATAGTTTTGTTTAATATAAATAAGTTAACACTTGATTTGAAAGAGGGTTCTTTATCACCTTTTGCCAACTGTTAAAAAGCCTATTGGTCACTTTTTGCCTTTATATGGCGTTAAATATCGAATGGAATGAACTGCGGAAACAGCGCACATTGCGACAGGGTGTTTCTGTTGACAGTTGTAATAGTTAAACAACTGATATACCCCTTAAAACTAAATTAATACAAAAATAATAGAGCACAGAGAAAAAAGGGTTTTCTTTATTTGAAAATGGTTTACACTGATGTCATTTTACTACATTTTTATTTTCTTATATCATTTAAAGACATCTTTTTTCTGCGATAAGAATCACCAATATTACTGGCTGATACACACTTTGCCAAATCTTATGCAGGACAGTATCCTCCTGTGCGGCATTGAATTGCGGCAACAGCGCACATTGCGACGGTGAATAGGTACAGTACGTTCATTCTATCGAGCCGGAAACAGAGTGAACTGACAAAGTAGATCGAGTCAATAAATATACTTCTACAAATGCCATTTGATACAGTTACAGTTATGCATATAATTAAAAATTAATCGCTTATATAATAACGACTCTTTACGCTAAAGCGAATTGTGACGCGCATAAAAATCCACAGAAACTAAAATAGTTTCGTTTAATTTAAATAAGTTAACACTTGAATTGAAAGAGGGTTCTTTATCACCTTTTGCCAACTTCACTTATTCACTTTTTGCCTCCATATGGTGTTACATACATACATACATATGTAGAGGAATGAAGTGCGGCAACAGCGCACGTTGCGACAGGGTGTCCCCGCAGCAACTGATATACCCCTTTGCGAGCGTGCACTGCTGGGCATAAGCTAGAACTTGCTTAAAGCTCACGCTCATGCTGCCAATGCTCTGCCACGCCCACACACACACACACACTCACGCACCCACACATAGACTAAATAGTTTATGTTGTTTACCAGGCAAAATGCAGCAGTTGCTGCTGCTGCTGCTGTTGCTGCTGCTGCACTTTGGCATTAAGCAAAGCACCCCAGCCTTGGACAGGCACGAGAGCACGAAAGGATGCCAATGCCAAGCAGCCAGCCAGCCAGCCAGCAGCATCAGCTCCGACAGCAAAATGGAATAGAACGTTAAGAGAGGAGGAGTGGGAGTGGGGAGGGGGGACGGGGGGCAGTGAAGAGTGGAAGACACGTAAGCAACGCTATTGAGCGGAATTCATGTGTATATGCGACTTAAGTGCGGGGGCGTTGGACATAGGGGCGGACGAGGTGTGGTTGGGAGTGGAGTGGTGTGGAGAGCAGGGAGCATGGAGCATGGACATGTCATGCTATTTGACTGCCCTCGTTACCATTGTTGTCCAGCATTGTTCGCTTACCCCCCACCCCTCCTTAAACACACACACACTCGCACACACCACCCACATTCGTGATCTTTCGCAAATCGAACAGCATGCATGCAGCATTTAGTATTTGCTTTTAACCATTCTCAATTGCGAATAACGGAGCAACAGGAGACCGTTAATGCAGTCCCCAGTCAAATCTATTTCTGTGTGAAACTTGCGTTTAAAAAGCGTTTGCTTTAAGCGACGCTCAGTATTTTATACATTTTATAGTAAAAATTGTATAAATATTTATAAATTAAAGCAAATATGATTATTAAATGAAACTTTAGTTTGCTTTTCATAGCAATGTCTACATTACCCTATTATTATATTAATTATTTAAATTTATTTCAATTTTTATTCATATATTATTTCCACATTATTTTCATTCCTTATTCATAATTTCAAATATCGATAACAAAAGCAAATATTATTATTATATGAAACTTTAGTTTGCTTTTCATAGCAATCTCTACACACCCTTATTATTATATTAATTATTTAAATTAACTTTAATTTTTATTCATATATTATTTCCACATTATTTTTCATTCCTTATTCATAATTTCAAATATCGATAACAAAAGCAAATATTATTATTATATGAAACTTTAGTTTGCTTTTCATAGCAATCTCTACACACCCTTATTATTATATTAATTATTTAAATTAACTTTAATTTTTATTCATATATTATTTCCACATTATTTTTTATTCCTTATTCATAATTTCAAATATCGATAACAATTGCGCTTCTGCTAAAACGGAACCAGGGAACCTGTTGTTCGACTCTGTTTGAGTTCGATTGCACAGCAGCCAACTTGTTCGACGCTCTCTTGCGCGCACGAACTTCCACAACAAGCAAAGAGAGCGGCAGAGCAGCAAAGCAATGCTAAGAGAAACTCGTTGCTCGTGCATGCGCTCTTCGCACGCTGTGCAAATTTGTGCGCTGCCTATAAGACTATCGATAAATAAACACAAGCTGGCAAAGCGAACGGTACAAAAGTGAAAATATGAAAATAATACAAATATTTTAAATTATAAAACTATAAACAAAATGTTAATAAGAAAAAATAAACAATTTTATGCATATTACACTTTTTAAATTGTTATTGAAATTAAGCTAAATCTGTTTTATAATGGTTGACAATGGAATTTATCTAATTTTCGATAGACTTTGCCCACTGTAACAGTTTTTTGCCAGTCGCAAGCAACAGCAACAACGCCACGCACAGGCTGACTCCATATGTATGTGTGTATGTATGTACATGTGTGTTGTTTGTATGTACGCCTGAGTATCGTTCGCTCAGCTCGTTTACAACAGTTAGTGGGGGAGTGGGAGAGAGCGCGTGAGAGCAGGCACTTGCGCTCCCAGCAACAACACACACACTTGCGAGTGGTGCGTGACAGTGTTGCCAACTTTTATGAGCAAAAAAAGGCCAGATTGAATTAAAAAAATGGCTAGAAAAGGCTGAAATTTAAAAAAAAAAGCTGGAAAAAAGGCTGATGACATTTTTGCGTGTTGTTTCTTACTTCATATGAGTATGACTCTTTTTTTTAACAAATAATAGGGTATTGTTTGCGAATCAAAAGAGTGGACTGTATTAATCTTTTTTTACAGGAGCACAATTTATTTTCCTTGAGCTGCGCAATGCGTGCGACCCATTCCAACGGTTGTTCAATTACAAGTCCCGTACGTTCTCTCACAGGCAATCGTTCTCGATCAAAATGGACGGCAAAATCCTTTAAACGCGTTGCCTGTCTTTTACAATACTGGTTTCGAAAAACATATGATAGGGAAATTTAACAAACTTAAAATTAACAACAATTCAAATTCAAATATATTCTCTTATTTCTAACCAGGTATGTTTATTAATAAATGAAATTATTCAGTCAGATGTTTAAATATTTGATCAACGTCCACCAAATCGTCCACATTTTTATAAGATTGCAGGGTTCCCACTAAACTTAGGAACTTTTGTGGGAGATTGTAGTCAACGCAACATTTGTTGACTCTGCGTAGTGCAAACCTGAAATCGATATTACAATATTAAAATTTATTGTAAATTAATATTGGAACAAATTTTAACTTACCTTATTTGAAAAATTGCGTTCAAAGTTTCAATGCTTAGCCGGTTTCTTATTTTTGACTTAACTATGTTCACTCGGCTAAACACTCTCTCAACCTCTGCATTGGACCATGGAAGAGATAGGATAGAGATAGCAAAGTTCGCCAGCTCTTTAAATCTCTGGTTACCTCCAGAGTCTCTGTAAGACTGTACCTCAATCCAAAATTTAACCGTGTCTTCCAACTGTTCCCAGTTAATGAAATGTATTTCATTATATTGCCGTTCAATATCAGAAATATTTTCATTTTTAAAATATTCCAAAATTGGTGCAATTGGCGGTTTTTTGGAGCGCAATATGTTATCAACAGAGAAAATATTTATTTGTTGTAGTATCTCCACATTATCAGGTAACCTTATATTAAAAAAAAGTTATCTTAAAATAACTGCAAAACACACGCGATGTATTTGAAACATCTTTGCGCAACCAGTCCTTAAATTCAGGGCTTTGAAGCCACTCCTCACGAACTTTCTGTTTGTATATTTCTTTTGGCATTTTGTGCACATAAAGATTCGCGGTCTTATTTGGACTTGGATAGAGATGGTAACAATTTTTAGCAAAACGTAGTGATGGAAGCAATGCAGCCGATAACCCGATAATCAACGCAATCGAAAATTGAGTAGAGCTGCCAAATTGAAAAAAAACTAAAAAAGCCAATCAAAATAAAATTAAGGCTAGATTTCCCGCTGCCCGCTGTTTTCATTTTTTTCCCGCTTTGAACTTTGAAAAACAGCCAGATCTGACGGGAAAAAGGCTGAGTTGGCAACACTGGTGCGTGAGTGAACAGCATATACGTATGCATGTGTGTGTGTGTGTGTGTGTGTGAATGCGTATGGCCGTTTGTGCGCGCGCGCTTGTAAGAGAGAGCGCTGTACACGCTGACATGCCGCGCTGCTCGCACACAATGTGGGAACCAGTGTTGCCAACTTTTATGAGCAAAAAAAGGCCAGATTGAATTAAAAAACTGGCTAGAAAAGGCTGAAATTTAAAAAAAAAAGCTGGAAAAAAGGCTGATGACATTTTTGCGTGTTGTTTCTTACTTCATATGAGTATGACTCTTTTTTTAACAAATAATAGGGTATTGTTTGCGAATCAAAAGAGTGGACTGTATTAATCTTTTTTTACAGGAGCACAATTTATTTTCCTTGAGCTGCGCAATGCGTGCGACCCATTCCAACGGTTGTTCAATTACAAGTCCCGTACGTTCTCTCACAGGCAATCGTTCTCGATCAAAATGGACGGCAAAATCCTTTAAACGCGTTGCCTGTCTTTTACAATACTGGTTTCGAAAAACATATGATAGGGAAATTTAACAAACTTAAAATTAACAACAATTCAAATTCAAATATATTCTCTTATTTCTAACCAGGTATGTTTATTAATAAATGAAATTATTCAGTCAGATGTTTAAATATTTGATCAACGTCCACCAAATCGTCCACATTTTTATAAGATTGCAGGGTTCCCACTAAACTTAGGAACTTTTGTGGGAGATTGTAGTCAACGCAACATTTGTTGACTCTGCGTAGTGCAAACCTGAAATCGATATTACAATATTAAAATTTATTGTAAATTAATATTGGAACAAATTTTAACTTACCTTATTTGAAAAATTGCGTTCAAAGTTTCAATGCTTAGCCGGTTTCTTATTTTTGACTTAACTATGTTCACTCGGCTAAACACTCTCTCAACCTCTGCATTGGACCATGGAAGAGATAGGATAGAGATAGCAAAGTTCGCCAGCTCTTTAAATCTCTGGTTACCTCCAGAGTCTCTGTAAGACTGTACCTCAATCCAAAATTTAACCGTGTCTTCCAACTGTTCCCAGTTAATGAAATGTATTTCATTATATTGCCGTTCAATATCAGAAATATTTTCATTTTTAAAATATTCCAAAATTGGTGCAATTGGCGGTTTTTTGGAGCGCAATATGTTATCAACAGAGAAAATATTTATTTGTTGTAGTATCTCCACATTATCAGGTAACCTTATATTAAAAAAAAGTTATCTTAAAATAACTGCAAAACACACGCGATGTATTTGAAACATCTTTGCGCAACCAGTCCTTAAATTCAGGGCTTTGAAGCCACTCCTCACGAACTTTCTGTTTGTATATTTCTTTTGGCATTTTGTGCACATAAAGATTCGCGGTCTTATTTGGACTTGGATAGAGATGGTAACAATTTTTAGCAAAACGTAGTGATGGAAGCAATGCAGCCGATAACCCGATAATCAACGCAATCGAAAATTGAGTAGAGCTGCCAAATTGAAAAAAAACTAAAAAAGCCAATCAAAATAAAATTAAGGCTAGATTTCCCGCTGCCCGCTGTTTTCATTTTTTTCCCGCTTTGAACTTTGAAAAACAGCCAGATCTGACGGGAAAAAGGCTGAGTTGGCAACACTGGTGCGTGAGTGAACAGCATATACGTATGCATGTGTGTGTGTGTGTGTGTGTGTGAATGCGTATGGCCGTTTGTGCGCGCGCGCTTGTAAGAGAGAGCGCTGTACACGCTGACATGCCGCGCTGCTCGCACACAATGTGGGAACCAGTGTTGCCAACTTTTATGAGCAAAAAAAGGCCAGATTGAATTAAAAAACTGGCTAGAAAAGGCTGAAATTTAAAAAAAAAAGCTGGAAAAAAGGCTGATGACATTTTTGCGTGTTGTTTCTTACTTCATATGAGTATGACTCTTTTTTTAACAAATAATAGGGTATTGTTTGCGAATCAAAAGAGTGGACTGTATTAATCTTTTTTTACAGGAGCACAATTTATTTTCCTTGAGCTGCGCAATGCGTGCGACCCATTCCAACGGTTGTTCAATTACAAGTCCCGTACGTTCTCTCACAGGCAATCGTTCTCGATCAAAATGGACGGCAAAATCCTTTAAACGCGTTGCCTGTCTTTTACAATACTGGTTTCGAAAAACATATGATAGGGAAATTTAACAAACTTAAAATTAACAACAATTCAAATTCAAATATATTCTCTTATTTCTAACCAGGTATGTTTATTAATAAATGAAATTATTCAGTCAGATGTTTAAATATTTGATCAACGTCCACCAAATCGTCCACATTTTTATAAGATTGCAGGGTTCCCACTAAACTTAGGAACTTTTGTGGGAGATTGTAGTCAACGCAACATTTGTTGACTCTGCGTAGTGCAAACCTGAAATCGATATTACAATATTAAAATTTATTGTAAATTAATATTGGAACAAATTTTAACTTACCTTATTTGAAAAATTGCGTTCAAAGTTTCAATGCTTAGCCGGTTTCTTATTTTTGACTTAACTATGTTCACTCGGCTAAACACTCTCTCAACCTCTGCATTGGACCATGGAAGAGATAGGATAGAGATAGCAAAGTTCGCCAGCTCTTTAAATCTCTGGTTACCTCCAGAGTCTCTGTAAGACTGTACCTCAATCCAAAATTTAACCGTGTCTTCCAACTGTTCCCAGTTAATGAAATGTATTTCATTATATTGCCGTTCAATATCAGAAATATTTTCATTTTTAAAATATTCCAAAATTGGTGCAATTGGCGGTTTTTTGGAGCGCAATATGTTATCAACAGAGAAAATATTTATTTGTTGTAGTATCTCCA
>JAWNNL010000322.1:0-14430 GCA_035045005.1 Liodrosophila aerea | reverse complement strand
TGTATTTATTTAGATTTATTTTATAGTCACTTATTTTATATTCATTTATTTTACATTTCATTATTTAAGATTTGTTATTTTATATTTGTTTATTTAGTTAATTTGTATACATTCATTTTATATTTATTTATTTTACATGCATTTATCTTACATTTATTTGTTTTATATTCTTCTAATTTGAATTTATTCCTAATAAATAATAATCAAGCCTGTTCCCATTTTCGAATTCGTTCAATCGATTTACTTTTGGAAAAACATGGGGTTCCAAATTTCAATCAATCGTTTTCGATTAGCTTCATATTGGGTCCATTTCGAAATGGATTGGCTTCGTGTAAAAGTACACTAAACATTTTCATTTCTTGAAAACGATACATCGAATTTAGGAAGCCTATTTTTGTCAAAACGTAAATCGATTGAACGAATTCGAAAATGGAAACAGGCCTGAATAATATAGAAGTTTATTTATTTTATTTTTGATTACTTTATCTTCAATATGTAATTATTTTAGGTTTATCCATTTACATATTTATTTTTCATATATTTGTTTATTTTATATGTATTTGTTTTATATTCATTTGTTAATTATTGTATATTCATTTGTTAAAAACTTATATCAGTCCATTTTATATTCATTAATTTTACTTTTAAATACTCTGAATTTGTTTATTTTTTATTTATTTCAATTCTTTATATTTATTTTATATTTATTTATTTTACATGCATTTATCTTTCATATATTTATTTTATATTCTTCTAATTTAAATTTATTCTTTTTCTATTCATAATTTTAAGTTTATTCAATATATTTTTGTTTATTTTAACTTACATATATAATTATTTTATGATTATTTATTTATATATTTATTTTGCAAATATTTATTTATTTAATATGTATTTATTTTATATTCATTTGTTAAATATTTATAATTTTTCATTTTATATTCATTTATTTAATATTAATTTTTTTATTTTGCGAGTTATTTTTGAATGAATAAAGAACATGAGCTACAACACAAATAAAAAGTGAAAATATCCATGAATAATATGACTTTGTGTGGGATGATTAATTACACAATATTTTAATGCTTGTAGAAGTATCAAATCGTTTATTGATTATCTAGATTGTATCTAGATTTACTTGCTGCACGTTCCACTTTACATACAATAATTTGAATATTTCTCAAAATAATTAATGCCACAAAAAATGGCTAAATGCCCCATAGTGCATGGGTTACATTCGTAACTTAGAACAATACCCGCCTTGTATAACTAATATTGAAGTATTATAGTGATTATTAAAATGCTTAGATGACTCTTGGCCCGTTTCTTCCACCACAATGTGTAGCATACTTTCGGGCAGCGGCATTAAAGCCTGAGTTTTGTCAAATATCTCGTGGGGCAATTGCAATTGTCGATTAGTCTGTTTGTTTGCTTGGCATCAATTCAGTTAGTTTCAATTCTAATGACTTCATTGTTTGACTGTGATCAACTTGGCTTAGGCAAAAGGCGCTGCAACTACTTACTATATGTGTTAATGCCAACTCGAATGCCAATTTGAGCTGAATCTCACGCATTCTCTCTATAACTGCGCTAGCAAATTAACGTGTCTGTCTATTATAGCCAGTTGATCCCCGCCTGAACAAATGGACGACACAAATGCAATTTACGCGCCTGTAAGCAGCTCAAGGGCGTGCAAGACACTGTAGGAGGGGGGAAGAGAGGAAGAGTGGGGTTGGGTGGGGCTGCTATACAGCTTGCCACTTAATGAATTGTCAAACACTTTAAGCCAATAAACGCTGTAATGGCAATTCACACACAGATACATACACACACACACACACACACTTGCTGCCAGGTGCCTCGCTTTGCAATTGCAAGGCGTTTAGCTGTAAAACTTGCTAAAGTTCTGCAACAACTTTCAGAAACTGAGTGGGGGGGAAGGGGGGAGACACGCACACACACACACATACTCGAGGACATTTGTCAAGCTGCTTCGCTCTTTTTGTGTGCTGCGGCCATGACTGTCAGCGAAACTTTTGCTTTGCTTTCGCTCTACTGCTGCTGCTGCTTCTGTCTTCTTCTTCTGCTGCTGCTTTTGACATTCGACAGTGCAACAGCAGCAACAGCAGCAACAACAACTCAAGTGTTTATGTTGGCCGGAAGACATAAAAGCAAAGCGCTCGAGCTGCAGCGTCGATAGATTCCAATGGCAGTGACATGCAACCGCAACAAATGCAAGACGGAAATCCACTTTCAAGTTGTACAGCGGACGGCAGCTCAGTGATGGGCGATATATGCACGAAACGATGGCTAATGGGATGTGTAGTTGATACGAGTATATAGAATTATATAAGTAGGAAATAAGTTATATGTTATTGAAACAAAATTCTTCTATTCTATTCTACTAAATTCCTTCATTCGTTTATGTAGTTTGCTTTACTTGTATCTAAAATATAACCACACTAGTAAGATTCCTAGAATTCTAAATATGAAATATGTAGTCATTCTTAAGAGTTAACGAAAAGTGTTGCATACTTTCAGGCTGTGGTTGACTTCGCTATATTCCAAGCTCAGCCCAAAAGGCTGCAACACTTTTCTGCCAACTCAATGGAGTGACTCAGCATGTTTCATATTAAATTGCGAACTTAAACCATTTGAGAGAAAACTTTGATGTAAAGAAAGAAATTTAAAAGAAATTCAAATATTATATTTGTTCAAATTATGTTTGGAAAGGAATAAGTAGCATAAGACTAATTGAAATAAGTCTAGGTATATAAGTAAGCAGTAAGTCAATGTGGAAATTGAGATTAAGGCGGTTAGTTATTCAATAAAAAGAAGGAAACACCATTATAATTATTACATATTATATAGAAGTCTGTATGATCCTTATCTATGAGGATATAGATATAAAGAAATATAATTATAATTATTATATGTTATATAGAACTTTATGTGATCCTTATCTATTCTATTTGATAGTTTTCCTTATCGATTTAGACTATTAGAATTGGAATTGTCAATGTGGAAATTGAGATTAAGACTATTAGTTTTTCAATAAAAAGACGGAAATATAATTATAATTATTACATATTATATAGAACTCTCTATATGATCCTTATCTATAAGCATATAGATATAAGGAAATATAAAATATAATTCTTTACATAGATATAAAGAAAAATGAAGATAATTATTGCATATTATATAGAAGTCTTTATGATCCTTATCTATGAGGATATAGATGTAAGGAAATATATTTATAATTATTATATGTTATTTAGAACTTTATGTGATCCTTATCTATTCTATTTCATAGTTTTTCTTATCGATTTAGAATATTAGAATTGGAATTGTCAATGTGGAAATTGAGATTAAGACTGTTAGTTTTTCAATAAAAAGACTGAAATATAATTATAATTATTACATATTATATTCAACTCTATATGGTTCTTTCTTATCTATTCCATTTGATAGTCTTCCCTATCGACTTCGACTATTAGAATTGTCCGATACCCATCGCTAATGCTGCTCCTACTCCACACTTGTCAAGTGGTGTTCAAGCACGCGATGGACACGCAAGGCAATCGCAAAAAACGCTGTAAAAGCAGAGCTTAAGACCAGTGGCAAGGAGTGGGAGTGGGAGGGGCAGTGGGAGAGTGAACGTGTAAAAGAGATAACTGTATACTCGCATAGTTCTAAAAGTCTTTGTCATTTCTCACGCAGCGCAAAAGCGAAAGTGTGTCTGTTAAATGGGTTTATGTGGCGCCACTGCCTGCTGCCTGATTGTTGTTGTTGCTGCTGCTGCTGCTGTTGCTGCTGCACTTTTATGGTTTACTCAAGGATAACACAGGGCAACAAGGGCCAGACACTATAGCTGCAGTTATGCTTATGCCTCATAGATACTAGAGACAATCATCACAATCCATTGAACAAGCAGCGTTTACAAGCTTCACTCTATATGCCACAAGAAAGCCATACGAGTGCCCATAAAACACATGTACGCATGTGTGTGCGAGTGTGTGTGTCTGTCTGAGTAGAGTCATGTCCTTTGAGTGTGCTTTATATAGAACAACTTGAAGTGTGCTCACTGTGAATTTGCCTGACTCTTGACTACATACCCTGCAGCAATGGCAATGAGGGTATGTTAGCTCTACATACAGTAAGGCGTGGCCTAATGATAATACAAGGAAATATCTTATGATGTGGCTACGGATATTTGATATTTTGTAGTCGCATGTAGTCTGAGAGTTTCATTTAGTGTACTGCCTGTTAATTATAGAAAAATTTATATCTTTATTATCGATATACCCATATGGCTTTGATGTATTCTGTGACTGCAAGTAAAACCACATTAAGAACTAAGAACAGTCAGTACTCATTATAACTTTTGGCAAAAGAAAAGGAATACAATTTGTTGTATAAATTGATTTCATGTTGACTTCATAATAATAAATATATGTAAACTAAACTGAGTAAATCGAATACACATATTTTTACATAAATATCTAGAGAATTATTTAAGTTTTAAATTTAATTTAGTATATAATATAAAAGTTGAATATGGATTGGAGAACCCCAATAGAATGCTTTCTGATTACAGACTGATAAATAACATTAAGTAATATATGTAGGAGATGGAGTCTCAGTCTATCTTTGTCTATTTTTGTTACACGCTTGTCTGATGCCGCGTAGTGAGTCGCAACGTGTTCTCTCCTCAATACTTTCAATCAGACTGTACCGTCTTCGTACCAGAAAGCCATTGCGCCACACTCAGTCCATATAGTTGTCTCACTCGGACCTCGCCTTTTTGCATATTCAAGCTCATAACTCTACACGAAATAACTATCAGTTCGTCTCCTTCATTTTATTTATTTTACGTTTCTCAACACTGACAATGTTCTTAACTGACAGTACACTCAAATTTAACATTGCTTATTTTAAATCTACGACATATATATAATGTAAACTGATATAATCTAATCTCTTTCTGTATGAATACGTAGACTATCAATGCCACATATTTTCTTGTACTAAAGTTCTATTTATCTGAATATATTTACTGAATCTGGATAGGTTAATAATCATCATTTTTACTCATTATACTCGTATAACATTATACAGCTTGGTTATATAGTTGGATAATTATATAAATAGTGTATTTATAAACAAGCTATAATCAGGGTATCTCTTTCGATGTCTCTGCTATTCCAGCCGATCCACTTTCATTGAGAAAGCCTCTCTGATTGATTAATTGTAACTAAGCATGATATTTTTCTATATATTATAATAAAGTGTACTTATTTTTATACATAGATAATTTCATTCTATTCTTAGCATTTAATGTAATTCCTTCTATCTTCAAAGCTGTGGTCTAAAATAGTGTATAGATTCTCCTTATCGCTAACCAAATGAGTTTAGCTCTATCTATTTTCCCTTTTTCCTCTATATTTTAGTATAGTTTGTAATTATATTAGTATGTACTCAATGTAAATATTTTCTTAGTATAAATTGTAACTACTTTTTTGTAGCTTTGTTTTCTGACTGTAGGATACAAAGAGAAGACTGTGCTTACGCCTGATCACCTTCCTCTCTGTCAAGCTCACAAATAAGCTGAAATTTTAATTGAAAAATTAAACAATAATTTTCTAGGGGTTTTTTTGTCTTCTAGTGGTTTTTTTCCACTGAAAAGTGGTGACAAATAAATGAAATTCTATAGCACAAACTGTATAATAAAGCTATGAGAAACCGCATGAAATTGCCATGTCATTTCTCATGTGCATATGAATGGTGAGAAGAAGGGGCAGCGGGGGGGCAAGGGGAGCGTAGGGAGCGTAAAAAGAGCACTGACAAGCAAATAATTGGCATAAAATGACACCAGAAATTGATTAAAAGCGAACAGCAAGAAATAAAAAGGCAGACGGAGTGTGGGGAGGGAAACAAGTGGAGGATGAAATATTAAATAACATGCTACAGTCTCCCATTCTACGCTCGCCCTTTCTCCCTTAAACTGCTAACAGGCAAGCCAAAGAAAAGCGATAAGCAAGAGATAGAGAGACAGGAAATGAAAGCGGCAAAAGCGGGACAGAGCAAAAGTTTAAAAATCAATTCGTGGCAAAACTGAAAGCTGATTTATGGCTGCGTTTATGAAATGGCCCACAAAAAGAAAGAAGAAAAAGAAAACGAGCAGAAGAAGAAGCAGAAAAAAGTAGCCACAGCCACACAAAAAGTCAACACACACAGAGGGAGGGTGTGCGGGTGTGACGGTGTGTGTGTGTGTATACTGCTGGCAGTAACTGTTGTAGGAAATAGAAAACTAAGTGATTGAGAGTTATAACGAGTCCCAGCAAATTTACCAGAAAATTGACTTTTTCTGTTTGGAATTAGAGTGTGCTGCGAGTGTGTGTGTGTGTGTGTGTGTGTGTGCGTTGCACATGCCACAGCAAAACTTGTCAACGTGGCAATGGCGAAATTGAACTGTTTGCAACTACAAATTGCAACTTGTTATGCGCTCCGCTGCATTTTGTTTTATATGTTGCAAGTAGCTATCTCTGTTGCACACACACTCCACCCCTCCCCCTCCCCCTCCCCCTCTTGAGTCTCAGGTGAAAATAAGCGCAATTACGCTGATGCCAACAGAGCTACTGCTGGTAAGCAAAAGTGCCAGCCATAAAGCAGCTGCCCAAATGAAATTGCCACATTTAGTGGCAAGGCTTGAGCGGTGGGAGGTGGCAGAGGGGCAGGCGGAGGGTGTATATTTGCACTGTGGCAAAGAGTGCGCTTAAGTGCTCTCTCTCTCTTACTGCGCACAGAAAGCGTGTAGCAGTTGCAGTTGCAGCTTGGCCAGTTGTCCAGGCTCTTGCCACTTGCCCCCCTCCCCACTCTCTGACTTTGCAACACTTGAAAAACTAACAAAATCGGCAAACGGAAGCTTGCAACGGGCAGCGGCGGCATCATCATTGTCGCTTCGCTGCCTTCGCCCACTGCAACTTCGCCAAAGTCCTGCTTGCCACAAACAAAACGTTGCGCGCAAAAGTTGTCAACTCTAATAAAAAATTGCTTGCTCATTTGGCTGCCCCCAGCCCCTGCCCCCACCCCCTGTCCCTTTGCCTTTACTATGAAATTTGCTAATTTGCAGCCCACTTGCCCCCCCGCCTCTGCCTCTTCTGCCTATGGCTCTAGTTGCCACTCGAATGTTTTGTTCAATTAATGAGACTCTTGACAGTTTTCTCGCTACTCTCCCTACCATGCCCCCCCCCCCCTCTCCCCTTTCCCTGCATCAACTGTACTTTCAGCGCTGCTTCTGCAGTTCCTTCTGCATTTACTGTTTGCTTGTCCACTTTTGTTTTATGCTTGTATTTCTGCGAGTGCCCCCTTCCCCCCTCCCCCGCCGACTCCCTCTCCCTTTGCGCTTTGCAATTTATACTGTCAACTTTTTGATTTTTCAGGTCAGAGCGCACTTAATTAATGGCATAACACAAGTCAAAGGAGTTGCGGGGGGCGTGGGGCGTGGGCGTGGCGCTGTCGAACACAAATAAATACCAATATCAATACAAATACTACACACACAGAGAAAAAGTAGTGTACATAAGGATGCAGTAGAAGATAAGTCCAAAACTGTTTTCAATTTAAAGTTTTAGTTAAATTTTAATTATTTTTTTTTTAATTTTAAACCTATTGGGAACAATTTTATACACTGCCTGATAAAAGGCAAATTTTATTTTGAATTTATTTAAATTTCTGCTGTTAAATTAGTATCAGCTGACTACAATTAAAGTCTCTTATGGACGCTAAATAACTTATTATAAATAAGACAAAACCAACATTAATTTCAATTAAATATTTTAATATATTTCGCAGTTGAAAATGAGAAGTCGAAAACCAAAGCAAACCATTGAGCTTTGCCAAGTATGCTAGGGAAGTGTAAATTAAATTGTTGAAATTTTACTTCTGTTTAGTTTTAATAGTGTTACTAGTCACTGACTAAATAAAATCAATTTCGTGAGATAAAAATTCAAACGCAAAATAGATGTTTCAAGAGAAACAAATTCGAATGTACATTGGATGTTTGGATATTCATTTATTTATAGCTATTTTAATAATTTATAGTTTTAAACAATCATTTATATTTTTCATATAATTTGAATTTGTAAACGTATGTCTATGTATTCCATATAATTCTATTTATGGCAGCTTCTTTTTTATGACGCATGCTTTGATCGTATTATTTACTGCCTATTGCCTTCTCCTATCATTCTATAATAGGCACTCGCTCGAAGCGCGCGTCTTAAACTTCAATAAATAGTAAATAAAATGAACAAAATAGCGAATTGGAAACAACAACCCAGATGCAAAAAGAGAAAAACTGCTTGGAGGGACGTGGGGAGCAAGGGCAACACATTTATATACTTGGTTAGAGCCTACAGTTATGATAAAGTGGAAGAGAAAGTTGCTAAAGCGCCCTCTATTGGCGCTTAACTAGTTGTGTGCTAACGCCATCTACCGGCGATCTGTGCAAGCGCCACTGCCAGCCTTTCCTCCTTTCCGATCGTATCTTCGTCGTGCAGCTAACTTCGTATATTGAGAGAGCGATGGTGTGTGTTAGAATAAGCCTGCAGATGACTGTGTGTGAAGTGAGAACGATTTAATTTTACACTATTATTATTATTATTATTATCAGAGATTTGTTTTAACACTGCGACCTCGAAGATCTATTGTGCTCTCTGCCTAAACTAAGTTACAGCTCTTCCGCCAGTTCGATCGAGCGCAGAAATGCGATGATTTTCCCTGGTTGAAGAGCTCTTATCTCTAGACTGTCTAGGAAGTAGTTACCTAAGTGAGCTAGCCTTAACCTACTGTATGTGTTCTGACGTTTCGTCTTCTTCAAGAAAGAGTCTACAGAGTGTATCGTCAAATTTTACACTAACAAACAACTGTTAAAAATCTCCATTACTAAAAGTTTCACTTGAGTAGTAATGGCTTGTAATTTACACTACAGAGCTGAAGGCATTGTTCCCTTCACTTCTACAATTAGCTTCAATAATATAAATAATCTGCACTACTATTTTCTACAGTGTACTACTAATGCCAATGCCAATACTAATACCTATACAAACGCATATAAATTCAATTACACTGTTAAAACAAAAATCAATAGCCTCTGCCTCAGCTGCTCCCTCTGCTGCTGCTGCTACCGCTGCTGCTGCCTCAGCCACAGGCTTTATTAATTGCCGCACGTACATTGCTCATACGTCACGTGGCACGTACGGGCAGTCAGGGGCAGTGGCAGTGGCAGTGACAGGGGCAAAGAGAAAACTGTCAGCTGTAATTAGCACAGCTGAGCATAAGTCGAGGCGACGCGTTTGAGTTGTTATGGTTTGTTGTTGTTGTTGTTCTTCTTCTTGTTGTTGACACGCTCAAATTTTTTGACTGAGTGATGCGCTGTTGCAGCCACAGAGGACACAGAGTGTGGGGAGTAAAGAGAAGTGAAGAGAGAGAGAATGAGAATGGGAGAATGTGTGTGCGAGTCAAAGTTAGAGGCAAGCCAGAGCTGCCCTGCAGCTGCCAAAAGATGAATGTCTTTGCCTGCTGCTATCACACCCCCACTCTCCTCTCTCCACACACTCTCTTCCCCACAGCTCTGTCCCTCTTTCCCCTCACTGGGGCTCAATCTCTATAGCACATGCAATATAGGGCGTGGCAGCATAATTATGAATGCCAGCTTCTGGCTAACATTACTGTGCGTGTGTGTGAGTGTGTGTGTGTGTGTGTGTGTGTGTGTGTGTGTGTGTGTGTGTCTGCCTTAAAGCAGCTTTAATTTGTTTATATATAGAAAAGAGTCATACAACGCAGAGCGGCAACAACTTTTATGCTTTATGCCCGTTCTTAGCTCATGGCCGCTGGCAGAAATAATAATTTGCAGTGCTGCTGCTGCTGCTGCTGCTGCTCCTACTGCTGCTTCGCTTTTTATTATTATTTATCCTCAGTTTGTTGTTGTTGTGCCACTTTTTATTTAGCTGCATTGCTCCTGTTGCTGTTTGCCTGCTTTTATGTTGTTATATTTCAAGCGTGTCTACCTTTTTTTATTTGCCTCCTGCTGCTGCTGCTGCTGCTGCTGCTACTGCAGTTTTTCTCGCCGATTTTCACACATATAGACGATACACACACATGCACAGACACTTGGACATGGACCAGCGAGAGAGTGGGCATGGGAGAGTGAGAGTGAGGTGAAGAGAGACACACACTGACTCCTAGATGTTTGTTGGGCGCCATTATTAATAAAGTTCACGAATGCAATGAGCGCTGAGCTGTGCGCGTTATGAGTAAGTTTGCCAACACACACACACACACTGGCACACACACACACTGAGTCACACTCTGTATGAGAATGCATTTGCCATCAGCCATCTATAGAGTTGGCTTCCAAATGCCCAGCAAAAGGCAAAAACTGCCTTGTAAACTATTCAAACATTTTATTAATAAATAATTATTATTAATAAATAAATTATTAATAAATTTAACAACAAATATCAGACACTGCTCAATAGTTTATAGTTGATAAATAAATTGTATTACTCAATATTATTATTATATATTACATTTAATTTAATCTCAGGAAAAAGATTAAATTAATTAAATTAACTTAAATTAAATTGTTTTGCCTTTGAGCTGATTTTATATCTATAAAATATATTTATGGAAATTCAAGATTATATTCATCAAAAATAACTTGCAAATTATTTCCACTATCACATAAATAAATGTAAAAATTTATTTGAATTTATTAAGCTGTTTTTATATTACTTGACTTAATTTCATCCATAGAAATTCATGATTTTATTCATTGAAAATATCTTGTAAATTATTTCCACTATTACATAAATAAATGTAACTTTTATACGCAACTATTAACCTGTTTAATAGTACTCAAGTTGCCGATACTTCTCAATACAACATAAGTATTCGATTTCACCTAAAAGTATGCTTTAATTTATGTGGAAATAGAGCCAAACTGTTAGTATTCAGATTTCCATCAAGTCTCCTACTTCATTTAAGCCAAGTTCAATTTACACTATTACTATTACCATCAGTTCATATATCAATTCATACATATATATACATATATTTTGTTTTATTTCTTTAGCAAAGTCAATCATAAAAATAAATAATAATCAGTTGCCGTGAATTGCCGTTAGCCAACGTGGTCCAATCATAAACCCATCAATGTTCTAGATACAGAATATCTGCCAAGTATCGACGCTTAGTTCCCACAGTAAAGAAATGAAGCAGTTGTTGATATTTTGCTTAAAATATAGTTCCTCATAAGACATATAGTATATAGTTATTATGGCACATAGTATAACTCTAAATCGTATATTAACTACTCCTATCCTAACTCCTCCTATCCTAACTACTCCTATCCTAACTACTCCTATCCTAACTACTCCTATCCTAACTACTCCTATCCTAACTACTCCTATCCTAACTCCTCCTAACTCCTATCTAAGATGCAGCTAGAGCCACTACAGTCCAGCTGGTACAGTGGGTACTTCATCTGCCATTAGCTTCTTCGCATGAAAGAGACATACAGTAGCTCTCTCAGTCAATACTTTAATCAACTCTCAAGTCCAGTTACAATTGCACATGCTACACATTTAGTTTAATATTTAACTATTCAATTAACTCAAAATCAAATGTCAGATAAATTGCAGCGCATTCGAGTTCTACTTTGCCGATTTGCTGGCCTAACTGCTGCCACAAACTATTTGCAAATTATGCCACGCCCGTTGAGCGCTTTCTTTCCACTCTTCTGTGTTATCTGCAACTGCTACACACACACACACTCGCACACACTCGCACACAGAGAGACATACACATGCAGAGAGATGAACATGCTCACACTTGTAATTTCGCCTAGGTGCATGGCAGATTCAAAGTGTTTCAGTTTCATGCCCATTGCAACAGTTGCAACATGCAACAGTAATGCCGCACAGCACACACACACACTCGCTCATATGTCGAGTTGTTGCCTCGGTTGGTTGATGCGCCTCGAGTTCTGTCGAGTGCGGCTTTTGTGGGAAAAATTAAAAATTTCGAGTGGGCCGCAAGTGGTTTCAAGGATTTGCATTAAGCGCATGCAACCCAGCCCACAGACAGGCAGACAGACAGACAGACAGAGTGGCAGGCAGCATGTAGCTTGTAGCAGAGCCTTCATATTCATGCAACACCCCTCTCCACGCTCCCCACTCACCGCTCCCTCAGCCGTATCAGCCTCACAAGCACATTAACGATACGTTGAGCTGTTAGTTTATGTTACTCTGCTGCTGCTGCTGTTGCTGCCACAGCCACTGCTGCTGACAGGCGACTTACGCTTTAATGAGTGTCCGTCAAAGCGAGCAAATTGCTGCAGATAGCACAACTAACTAACTAACTGAGTAAGTATGCCAGCCAGCTCTCCGTATATTATATGCCACATCAAACACAACTCAAAGCTCAAAGATTATGTCGCTCTTTGCTGGCAGAAAGAAAAAAGGATGACACCAAAATAAGTGAAAGACTATGAGGCAAGACACAGATAGCTGAAGAACTGCCAACTGACCGCTTATGTCCTTTGAAATTATACATATGTATGTTGTATATTTACTAGGACTAGGCCTATAGTTTCGCTTTGTTTGGAGCTCTGTTGGCTCCTGCTACAATCTCTCATGGCCCAATAGTAATGGGTATAGCCTTACATTCGTAAAGAAATTCCATTCACAAACATACATACCTATATAAAAAAAATTAGGTCTTTTGTTCATAAAGTATTAATAAAGTATACAAAATTTGTTTCGTGGAAATCGGATGATTCGCTTAAAAGTTACTAACGAATTCCCATTTTAAAATCTCTTACCTATTCACAATTGAATCTACACATCGAGTGTGCAGGCTGTCAAATATTCCCACGCTCACAACATTAGAATAAATTGAATAGATTTAATGACTGTTCAGAGACCAAATGAAAGACCAGCGAGGTTAGTGTTTGATGATCAACTCCCTGGCACGGGGCCAGTCTTCTTCCCATTTTATACCATCTCTTACCTATGTCACAATTGATCATCTACACATCGAGTGTGCAGGCTGTCAAATATTCCCACGCTCACAACATTAGAATAAATGTGAATAGCATTTCATGGCAAAGATTCATTTTTGTGAGTGTCCATTCTCTATCAGAGAAAAACTATATCCCAAAATTTATATTATTTGTTCTGTTTATTTAGCAATATGCAAGATCTATATATCGTATAAAAATGCCACCTCAACAGCACGAAAACCAGGCAAGGCCGATGGAGGTAGCTATTATGTCAGAAGACTACCCAAAAACACTTCTTACCAAGAATCAGCTAACCAAAATCTCTGAAGACATACTGGAGAAAATGCTGAAGAGCTCAAAGGGCAAGAGGAACTTTAATGGAATTCGCTTCAAGCAAGGTCTGCTTCTCTTAGTGTGTCGGGACATGGAGACCAAGGAGTGGCTGGAATCCACAGTCCGCTCCCTAAATGTCGGTGATATCGCGCTACAGATCTGTTTTAAGGATGACATTCCGACCATAACTAGTGTGTCGGTGCTCTTACCATGCAAACCTATGCCATTCCAAGCTGTCGACTTCTTGATGGCTCAAAACCGTTGCTTGTCTTCGGATACTTGGGCGCTGCTAAGAACAAGCGAAACAAAGGAAGGCAAGTTGGTCACGCTTGGGTTAAGTGAGACTGCACTGAAACTTCTACAAGCTAACGGGATGCAGCTGAGCTTCCACTTCGATCAAATCAGTTGTAAGATACAACCAGAGATGGAGGGGGAAGACATACAACCTCGGCTAGGAAGCGCTACTAGCAATGAATCCATATGCGACTTACATGATGACTTTATTCCAGAACATATACTATAATATATATACATAAGTGGGTGAGAGACCGGGTTTGAAAACTCTTATACGTATTTCTATTGAGAAACTCATTTATACAAATTATACACAGAAATAAATTAAAATACATGCATTGCTTTTTGTCCTCAATTACTATTTGGTACCTCTAGTTCTTACAGTTTCCAAAATCGACAGACAGGCGTGTCTATATCGTATATATTCATGGGATAAACCATTCCCAGTTGCACAAACTTAATAGAACTTTTGGACTTTTTGGACCCTGAACTTTATATTTACTTTATATTTCACTATAATCTCACACTAAATTCGTAACTTTCTTTAATGTCCAATTCCAAATCAATCGTATAACAGCTGAAGTTTCTTTTTTTGTACACCTTTTCAGTGCCTACTTTTCGGCTGAGTTAACAGTGCAGCTCATGACTCACTGTTAACAAATAGCCTCGACAATATTTCAATTTAATTGAAAATAAAATCAAACCACAAGAAATACAATTAATATTCCAACACA
>JAWNNL010000320.1:0-191664 GCA_035045005.1 Liodrosophila aerea | reverse complement strand
TACATACAACATAGCTGCAGATATAGTGAAAACTCTCTACAGCGGACACTCACCAACTTTTATTTGTAATATAATCGGTAGGTCGGGTGAGGGGTTGCACTTCTAGTGTCCAACTATACGATACTGTGCCGTAGATGTTATGAATGTTGGCGGTTTTCATACAACATAGCTACAGATACAGTGAAAACTCTCTACAGCGGACACTCAGCAACTTTTGTTTGTAATATAATCGGTAGGTGGGTGAGGAGTTGTACTTCTAGTGTCCAACTCTACGATACTTTGCCGTAGATGTTATGAATGTTGGCGGTATACATACAACATAGCTGCAGATACAGTGAAAACTCTCTACAGCGGACACTCACCAACTTTTATTTGTAATATAATCGGTAGGTGGGTGAGGGGGTGCACTTCTAGTGTCCAACTATACGATACTGTGCCGTAGATGTTATGAATGTTGGCGGTTTTCATACAACATAGCTACAGATACAGTGAAAACTCTCTACAGCGGACACTCACCAACTTTTATTTGTAATATAATCGGTAGGTGGGTGAGGGGTTGCACTTCTAGTTTCCAACTCTACGATACTTTGCCGTAGATGTTATGAATGTTGGCGGTTTTCATACAACATAGCTGCAGATACAGTGAAAACTCTCTACAGCGGACACTCACCAACTTTTGTTCGTAGAAAGAAAAGTAAATTTATTTGAAAAAGTACATGAACATCGTAGAAAAAGTGTTTGTTAAACTGGGGTGTCCCGATTGAAGGGATGTCCACTAAGAGAGTTCCCACTGTACGCTATACAGTCCAATAAAACCAAAAGAATTCATACAAATTCCCCATGGAAACTATAGTACTTCCCGTCTGCCACATCAAAGCAGAATTTCTTATCTTTGCCAGAGGTTAGCAACAGTTGCACTTGAATAAATTTAGAATTGCTAAAGTGCTGATAAGGTTGGACTTGAGCTTTCACTAAACCCGAATTCACTTGCCGAAATTAGTCTCAGATTTGTATTAGCAGTGTTCAGTTTGGAAATTAACTAAGCAAATTCTCAAGTAAATTAAAAATGCGGAATAATATATTTTGTGCAATTTTAATTGCGATATTTTCACAGAGTTTATGCTCTGTGGTATACAATCAAGTGAGTGCTGATTGATAATAGAATTGAATATATATTTAATATATAATATATTGTGTTTCTTAGCTGTGCAATACTCGTGGCATAAATGAACAATGGAGAGCATACACCAATGAATTAGTTAAACAACCGCTGAAAGCCTTAAAACTTAAGGATAAAGAAATTGGCGAACTTAAAGATGCAACTAAAAGTGATAAGCAAACCATATCCAAGCTTGAGACCAAATTATCATTAAACGAACAGCATATCAATGACCAGGCTATTGAAGTAGAAAAGTTAAATGGAAAAATAATAGATCTTAATATATTGGGTACCAAATTGGAAAATATACTTAAAGTGAAAGAACAAGAATTAACTAGTGTAAATGATAAACTTTTGTTGAGAAAACAAGAGTTAACTAGTGTGATTGATGAAGTTTTGTTTAAAGAAAAAAAATTAACTAGTGTGAATGATATACTTTTGTTAAAAGATCAAGAATTAACTAGTGTGAATGATATACTTTTGTTAAGGGAACAAGAATTAACTAGTATGAGTGATAAAGATTTGTTAAGAGAACAAGAATTAACTACAATGAATGATAAACTTTTGTTACAAGAACAAGAATTAACTAGTGTGAATGATAAACTTTTGTCAAGAGAACAAGAATTAACTAGTGTGAATGATAAGCTTTTGTTAAGAGAACAAGAATTGACTAGTGTGAATGATATACTTTTGTTAAAAGATCAAGAATTAACTAGTGTGAATGATGAACTTTTGATAAAAGCTCAAGAATTAACTAATGTGACTGATAAACTCTTGTTAAGAGAACAAGAGTTAACTAGTGTGAATTATAAACTTTTGTTAAAAGAACAAGAATTAACTAGTATGAATGATAAACTTTTGTTACAAGAAGAAGAATTAGCTAGTGTGAATGATAAACTTTTGAAGAAAGATGAAGAGCTGACTAAGATTACACAGGATTCGGAGAGAATAAAGACAGATCTTGGAGCATGCAAAGAAAAATCAACTCTTCAGGCTGAGAATATCGAAGCGAAAGATAAGGAAATACTGAATATTCAGAAGAAAATTGAAGAATTAAACAAAACAATAGAAAGCTTGCAATATAAAACTGGTTTCGATTGTGTCTCTTTTGGGGATTATACGGGAATTGTAGAAATTCAAACTGCAGGTATGAAACCTTTTCGTACTACTTGTGACTCAAGCCTAGCCGGTTCTGGATGGACCGTAATACAAAGACGCGTTGACGATAGGGTATCATTTGCTAGAGTCTGGGATGATTATAAAAATGGATTTGGTGATGTTGCAGGAGGGTTTTGGCTAGGTCTGGAGAAACTACATGTAATGACAGAGAGTCAACGATATGAACTCTATATTCATTTGGTAGATCAGGAAGATGAGACTCGATTCGCCCGTTATGATAATTTCAAAATTGGTAGCGAGGAGAGTAAATACACCTTAAGTTCCGTCGGTAGCTTTAATGGAACAGCTGGAGATGCATTATCAGGACATGTGGGACACAAGTTCACAACCAAGGACAGCGATAATGATATATTCCACGACCATATCCATAACTGTGCCAAATATCTCAGAGGCGCTTGGTGGTACTTCAATTGTGCGGATAGGTAAGCCAGTGCTTTTAATTTATTATCAAATAACTATAATAATAATACTCTTTCAATTGTTTAGCAATCTTAATGGAAGCAACTTCACCTGCAAACTGGAAAATTCGAATGATCTGCAAACTACTGGATGCGTCTTCTGGCAGCACTGGCATGGGCGCAGTTACTCCCTCAAGACGGTCCAAATGATGATACGCCCGTACGAGTCATAGATCAATGAAGTGTTTTTAGTTTTTGTGCAAAAGATAGAAACTAATTCTTTTATAAAGTAATGTTCAACTTGACTTTCTTACTGCAATTTTTATAAATTTGAAATTAAATTGTTAAAACTTTTATGTACATATATTTTTTATAATCAAATAATAAAGCACTGTAATGTAAAGAAGTAAAAAAAAGTTATATTAAGTTTGTACATTTCACAATTGTGTGTAACAGGTAGTAGCAAGCATGGAAGACACCATAAAGTATACTTAATCTTGGTTATGAAGACGAGCCAAGCCGATGCAGCAGGCAAGCAATTGGAACAGGTAATGGATTGTCTTGAGAGCGAAGCCGAGGAGAATGAGTTTGATACTGGAGAAGGCAGAGACTTCAATGATATCAACAGGCGATTAGTTCATACGTCCTAGATTTGTTTGAAGCTAACACTATTTACCTACGACTTTGCTCAGGGCAAAGATTTATCTCTGAATGTCAGTGAGGCTCAACCCTCTGAGCTGACTCCTTTGTTGACGCAAGCGAATTAACCATTTCCAATGTCACCAAGGCAAAGCCCAAATGAGTCGGATCCCTGCAACCCATGAGTGAAACAACAGAGCCAACACTTACTTCTCTTGCCGATGGTTACAATGCACAAATGTATATACATATATAAAGTAGTTTGCCCTGACTGACTGACGGACTGACTGATTGCTCATCTACGCAATTTGTACGCAACATGACGTCTTATAGGGCAAAGCCCCCTAGTATATTTATATATCCAGATATCCAGAAAACTAATATTGGGTTTAAACGCAGCTCTAGGTTAGGTTAGGTTAGGCGGTAGCTGAGGAATAGACCTCAGCTCACTTAGGCCAAAAGAGGCCCATTGTGGTACCGCATGGGCAGATTTGATAATTCCCAACTACTTCGCTTTAAAACCAGCCTGAGGCTTTTATGAACCGTCTCAGATTCCTTAGCTTTATTGGAGCAAGGTCCTTCAGGTCTGTCAGATTGTAGGCTCCCAGGTGAGAAAACCTGGTTCTACATAGGGCAGGACAAGAACAGAGGTGGTGATGGACTGTTTCCTCCTTTTCTTCTCACAAACGCAGCTGTGGCGTACACTACTATCTACTATCTAGAGTTCTGACAAAATTGCAAAATAGTAATACTTGCTAAGTCTTTTCTCCGGTTCCAGTTATTACATTTCCACACTACTATTCATCCCACTAAACAAAGTAAGTAACGACCAGAGGAGCAGTCAAAGATATAAACTCAATTGGTTATGAAAATCTAAAAAATATATATATATATTTAACTTATGTAATAGAACTTTTACTAAAAACAATGCCGTCATACAGAAATCGGAACTAATGAGATGACGTTATATAAAGCACCTATGAAATTTGTAATTTTCCACTAAACTAAGTATTATACGCTTAGTAACGATCATTATTTGCACCATGAATTCAGTATAGAATTGAGTCTCCAGTATAAAGGTGTTCTAACTAAACTAAAATTAGTGAATTGTAACTGAAAGAAAATGTATATTAAACTAAAAATATTCGCAATTCTCTTTGCGTACTTTCAAATAAGTTTTTGCGCTCGTCATAAGGAAAGTATAAATTAAAATTTGAGCCATCATAAATTATTGAAACACATACTATTTCAGACAGATCAATTCAGTGATTCAGATGAACATAATTTAGATCAACTTTCGAAGAATAATAATATACATAACGTTTATACAAAGTGTGTAAACGATAAAAAACACTTTAATGAACAAAAATCGGATCTAAAGTCACAAATTGAAAAGAAAAAATCTCGTATATCTGAATTAGAAGAGAAAGTTGCAGACCGTGATCACATGTTGGAAAAAAAGGAGAAGAAAGCATCAAACCTTAAGTCACAAATTGAAAATCAGAAAGCTCTTATACATCAGTTAGAAAAGAAAAATGATGAAAGTGAACTCAAGTTAACCGACTTGGAACGTAGAATGCCGGATAGTGAACACACGTTGGAAGTGAATAAGAAGAAAATAGCAAAGCTTAAATTAGAAATTGAAAGTCAAAAAGCTCTTATACTTGAATTAGGAAAGAAAAATACTGAGAGTGAAAACAAAATATCTGACTTACAGAATAAGAATTCCAAAAATGAACACATGTTGGAAAACAAGAAGAAGGAAACATCAAATCTCAAAGCTCGTATATCTGAATTAGAAGAGAAAATTGCAGACAGCGATCAGAAGAAGAAGGAAACATCGCATCTAAAATCACAAATTGAAAGTCGAATGGCTCTTATACATCCATTAGAAAAGAAAAATGAGGAAAAAGAACACAAAATATCTGATAACCCGGAAAGTGAACACATGAAGAAGATATCAAAACTGAAATCACAAACTGAAACTCAAAAAGCTCTTATACATGACTTGGAAAAGAAAAATGCTGAATGTGAACTGAAATTATCCGAATTCTTATCGGAAAATAAAAAGCCCGGAACACATGAACACACGCATGACATGAAGAAGGAAACATCGCATCTAAGATCACAAATTGAAAGTCAAAAAGCTCTTATACACGAATTAGAAAGGAAAAATAGTGAAACCGAAATCAAACTGAAGAACGTACCTAACGATTGTGCCTCACTAAACTCATATTCGGGATCTTTGATAATTAAAGCAGCAGATATGAAACCCTTTATTGTGTCCTGCGACTCCACTCTTGCCGGTTCTGGATGGACAGTGATACAAAGACGCATTAACGGTAAGGTAGACTTCTATAGAGGCTGGGAAGATTATAAAAATGGGTTTGGAGATATTGAAAAAGAGTTTTGGATAGGACTGGAGATACTACACATAATGACATACAGCCAACGATATGAACTCTACATTCATATGGAAGATCAGGATCATCAGACTCGATTCGCCCGTTATGATAGTTTCATAGTTGGTAGTGAGGAGAGTAAATACACTTTAAATTCCATCGGTAAATATAAAGGAACTGCTGGGGATTCATTGCTATGGCATCAAGGAATGAAATTCACAACCAAAGACAGCGATAATGATAAATTCTCTGACCAAATTCACAACTGTGCCAAACATCTTAGGGGCGCTTGGTGGTACAATAAATGTGCGAGTTGGTAAGCCAATGCTTTTGATTAATTGTCAGATAATACAACTATTGAGTTATTTAGCAATCTTAATGGCAGCAACTTCACCTGTAAACTGGCAAATTCGGATAAATTACAGACACATGGCTGCATTACCTGGGCTACTTGGCATGGTGCCAGTTATTCCCTCAAGTCGGTCCAAATGATGATACGCCCGTTCGGAGTGTCGTAGATTAATTGTGTATTTACGGCAAAGTAAAACACTTTTTTTTCTAAAGCAGTGGTGCCCATAACTCACAATTCCTATCACTTGTGCGCTTTGCTGAGCAGCGCTGCTTTGACACACACAGTAGATTCACTCACACGTACAGGCGTTGCGATTCGTTGACTTTACGATTATACGAATGCTCGCGTTCGGCTTTTTTTTCACAGCGCGTACTACGCGTACTGTTTGATTGTGTGAGTTTGGGCACCACTGTTCTAAAGTAATGTCCAACATAATTCACTTACTGATAGTTGCATAAATTTTGAAGAAAAAGTTTAATTGAAACACATAAAACACTGTAATGTAAAAAAGTTACAAAAATGAAGATTGTGCATTTGACATTGCAACAGGTAGAAAGGTTCAAAGCACACCCCATAAAGTATATACATATATATATCTTGATCAGGAAGACGAACTAAGTCGATATACGCATATCTGTTCGATAGGCTGCTATTGAGTCGATGTACTGTCGTAGAGTAACAACGCTCGCTGTAAATCAAAATGCAAAGTGTTCTACTGCAGGTTGCGTTCGACTGTAGCTTTCTGGCATTTTTTTTAATTGATTGATAAACTTTAAGGGATTTGTGTCATAGTTCAACTGTAATATACTCTGCTGTAAATGTTATTATTTAATAAATTTCCAATATATTAATTTATAATTACATTTTAATTGATTTATAACATTATATTAGTTCATATTTATTATATTATTTGCATTATAGTAATTTTGCTCCGCACTTTAACCAAATTTTAATCTTGAGTACTGTTCTAGTACTGTCTTCATTTACTTAATCTTTATCAAATAAATATTATCAAGTCTAGTAAAATCTGTAAAAATATTCCTGTTATTCTATAGCTCTTTCTAAGTATTTCTCTCATCACTGTAAATGCCACTTTGCATTATTCATAGACATAAATATTTATTCATAAATGTTCACTAAGCTTAACAAAATTTTAAGTTAGACAAACTACAGAAACGCCTTCATTGTTTTACCTATAAACTAACTACTAGTATATATTGATTGATTGATTGCTTGTGCTAAAGCTTATAAATTTATGGGCTGTAACTGCGAGTAAATATTATTGATTAAACGAATATCTTGGCTGTCAGCTGATAGGCTGAAAAACTACACTTTAAAATAGAGATTTCTTAAAAGATAATACAACATACTATGTTAAGATTAGTTCTGAGTAAGGAATAGAAACTGTGTGTACATGAGATGTAGTCGGCATTTACACGATGAAGTATTTGCGTCATAAAGCACAAAGTTTGTAGGCAAAGGGTGTAGAGGGGTAAGACGGGAAGCATTACCTCCCTACATCTCTTGCCTCCAAACCAATGCTTCACGAGGCAAATGCTGCATCGTGTAAATGCCGACTTACTCTCAACTGTAAACGAATTCAAGATCCCTTGATTACGGGGCGAATGTCCTACTACTAAGCTGCTCCTCTTCCAAGTTCTTTCCCCGCTAACTCATTTGCTAACTCCAAGTCAAAGTCTTCACTAGCTTTCTAGCCAAGTTTCAAACCCTTTCGTCTAAGTTCTTATGTATGTTAGAACCAAAGCTTGTAAGGAACTGTAAACGCTACGGTTATACTGAGTCTAAGATCAGATATGATTGCTAAAATTATATATTGTTGTTAGTGTTTAATAATACTCTAAAATCTTCGTTAACTGCAAAAAAGAGTCCCAATGCGTGGTGACCTGCCTCCTGTGAGGATTGAACTCACGACCCCTGGTTTACAAGACCAGTGCTCTACCACTGAGCTAAAGAGGCGTCTTTTTTTAAGCTCCCAAAATAGCGAATTTCAAGTGCGACATCGCGCTGTCTTCCGTCTTCTGCAGTATCAGTGTCTCCATCTCTGGCAACAACACATGTTGACACAGTTGTCGCCTGCCGTTGATAACTGTTTCGACAGCCCCAGATATGATATATAGTATATGTATGTAGTATAGTATGTACTACTATGACGAGAGCACGACAAGGTCAGCGTCATGACCGGATATTAATTTTTAAAAGAAAATTACACACGAGTTGAGTATACACACTCACACCATTTTTATTATTATTATCTTTAATAATCAACATGTGAGCTGGAACCCAGAGAAGAAGAAGAACTCGTCGCGTTGATATTGCCTCTGGGGTCTGGGGTTGTGCGCGCTTCAGTGGCCCATGACAATTAGGGCCGTAGAAATTCAGTTTTCGTCAGTCAGGCAAGGCTCACCTGTTTTGGGTAAGTGAAACGCCGCTGAAATTGAGACGAAGAAGAAGAAGAAGAACCCGAAGAGCTGGAGATGGAGCCATTAGCCAGAGGCAGAGCCAGAGTGTGAGCTTCGAAATGAAAACGACATGCCCAATGAACAAATATTTTCACATCATCATTTTGATTACCACAGCTTACTCTTTGTGGTTGTGCGAGTGCGGGTGTGTGTGTGTGTGTGTGTGTTCAGTTCGATTTCAGTTTCAAGGCAGCAGTGCGTGCAAAATGGATCAGCGATCTATGCGCTTCACTGGCCCATCGCAGTTCCATTAGAGTCCAGTCTGTTGCCAACTCCACAAATCAATCGCTCACACATGACGCACATATTGGCCAAAAGAAAGATACTACGACTTCATGCGTCGCACAGCAGCAGCTCAATTCGGACTTACCTGCCCCACGGCGCTATCAAATGAAATAAAGGTAATTGCAATTAGCCGAGACAAACAACTGGCGCGTGCTGTGCCAAAGGCCAGGGGCAACAATTTAACAGCTGTTTGGGCATCTCCAAAGGCGTTAACGGCACACACACATACACCCTCTTATCGAACCTATTGAACAGCAGGAAGTAAAGTTCGGCAAGGCTGCAGTCGGGCTTAGTAGGATATTAAGAGACTCTGCGTTGACGCGGGTCACTGGCAGAGACGTCGCAATCACACACCACTACATTGACAGCCGAAAATGAACTAATCAAAAGGAGAGCGTAGGAAGAAGTCAGCAGATGACCCGCTCTATTTCTCATTGCCTTTCTATGCTCTGCGAGAGGCGCCTGGCAAGCCAAGGAATCCAGCACACACACACACACAAGCACACTGCTATGCTAACTAATCAAAAGGAGAGCGTAGGAAGAAGTAAGCAGTGAGAGCCGCCTGACAAACCAAGGAAGCACACACACACATACGCACACAAACACACTTCTATGCAAACTAATCAAGAGGAGAGCGTATTTCTCTCTGCCTTTCTATGCTCAGCAGCAGCCGCCTGACAAGCCTAGGAAGCCTGCACACACACAAACACACGGCTATGTATACTAATCAAAAGGAGAGCTTAGGAAGAAATCAGCAGATTACCCGCTCTCATTGCTTTGATAGTCTCAGCGGGAGCCGCCCAACAAGCAAAGGAAGCCTGCATACACACACGCACACATACGCACACATAATGCAAACTCTCCCACAATTGAATCACTCTCTCTCGCTCTCTCGGCAAGTGTAGCGGGCGTGTGCGAAGTACTATTACGCATTATTTCATTCTCTCAACAGCAGCAGAGACGTCGCGTCGCGTCGGCAGAACTTTGCTGCATTTTGCTTGGACACACACACACACACACATACATGGACACAGCGCCTGCTGCGCTGCGGCGCATTATTTCACACTCTTTTGATAGCAGCAGAGACGTCGCGTCGCGTCGGCAGAACTTTGCTGCATTTTACATGGACAAACACACACACACACACACACATGGACAAAGCGCCTGCTCCGCTGCGGCGCATTATTTCACACTCTTCTGATAGTTCACTGCATATTCACGCTCTGCTCAATTGAACTAGTTACTGCCACCATAAATTAACGTCTGTGGATTGATATTGTGCTCTTGTTCCAGGTTGAAACACTTACACGATGATTATAAACTTTCTACTTAGTCGGTATTTAATTGTGAAATTGCCTTAGTGACACAATTTAATGCTGTACCGCACATTGCATCGACACGCAAGTTCTGGAATACAGGGAAGCGGGAAGCGGAAAGCAGCAGCTACACCTGACAATTCATATATTAACAGAGGGCTTTGAAGAGAGCTGTTAAAAATAGCGCGACGGCTCTTCATAAGCATTAAAAAACATCATATATGGAGCATAAATTCGTTTAATTGGGCATGCAGAGCAGCTACTGGGGCGAAGGAGGGATTAAGACGGAGAGACGGATAGACGGAGAGAAGTGGCGTGAGGTGAGCAAGGCAATTGAAAATGCAGACACTGGCATTGCCAGCATAAATTAGTTCAGTCTCTATCCTGTAATTTTATTTTCAAGTGCCCAAAATTGAGCTGAGTTGGAGTTTTGTTTTCGTGCAACCTCAATTTACTGCGACCTTTGGCCCGTGTTGAGTTTCCCAGGCAAATGTGGCTACGATTTTCCTACATTTTCCCACTTTTTATGTTTACTTTTTCGGGAAAACCATAAAAAAGTAGCCGAGGACTGACAGCGACAAGTGATTTGGCTGCGGAGAGGGGGTGAGTCGACCGCAAGGAAGTGTCTGTTATTTGTATATAAGTATGCCTAGTTGGCATTGACAGACAAACACACACGCACACACACGCACACACACAAATCTGTTCTCGCTGCTGCCTTTTATCTACTGCTTCTTTTATCTACGAAATTTCGCTGAACGCAGAATCAAATGACTAAAGCAACGAACGCGCTAAACAATAACTTCTGTCAAAAGTAGTATTATTGTTTTTTCTCTTTTTGGGTTTATTATGTTTTAAAAACAGTTTTTAGATTTTGTAATAGCCTAACGGTACCGCCACATTTCGCTGTTTTCTACACACACACACACACACACACACACACTCGCGGCGCTCTCTTAATGGCCCCGCAGCATTGTGCCAGTTTTGATTTATAGGCGGCGACATTAGCTAATCGAAAATGTTGCATATAAAGCTTGATATTATGAAAATAAAAACAGATCGGCCACGGGGTAAAAGGGTACTCGAAACTCGTGTTTGGCGTGTGCGAAAGGACCTCCTCTTCTTTTTTATAGGTTTTTATTTTCGTGAGGCGCTTTGATTTATGTGTCTGCATGCTGTGCTAATTTTAATGATTTTTAATGGGTAAATGTAATCAACGCTACACGACCGCCCGCAACCCCTCGAGGCAACACACGCCACCCTTCAGGCACAACAAAGGGTTGTGTTTTGATCATTTTAATTGACTTTGCGCACGAGCGCGCATCCGATCCGATCGCTATCTACTACACAGCACACTCGGAGTAGTAGTCTATCCGCTGCCACTTCATATAGTGCATAGACACTACCCGTTCCCACTGCTGCTGCGGCCATCAGTCAATGGGTTTATCATCGAGAGAGAGAGAGATTTAACAGCGCGCAAGGAAATACACATTTAAGATGCACATCATCAAAATCTTGCTGCAGCTGTCAAAATAAGAAGTCGCCTACAGAGAGCGAGGGGGGTGGGGTGAGCAGTTCAATGCACTTTTACGTTAATTACTGCCATACAAATTTCCACAGTTCTCAAGTCAAACTTGAGCTCAGTAGTAGGACAGGAGAGAGAGAGAGAGAGCGAGAGAGCGGGCGCTCTCTTTGATTTGTGCTACCCTCGCATGCGCGCAGTCGCCGCTCACTCGCTGCTGCTGCTGCTGCTGCGCTGACGCGGCTGCTCTTGCTGCGTTGCTGTTGGTCTGGTCTCTGCTCATACTGCGTTCAGTGCTCAAACAGTCGTCGAGCTGATCACAACGTAACGCGCGCTTACGTTGTCTCTCAATTATTTACGTCGCGAGTTTTTGTCGCCACACAAGGAGTCGCTGCGAATATTTTGTGTTTATTGTTGTTTATTTTGCGTTCGAGTGTAAATTTCCTGTAGCTAGAGGAAGCAGCAGAACGGAAATGCAACGCACAGGAAAATCAAATAAAATCACAAACGGAAATTGAGTTGGAAATGAAACGAGAGTTAAAATTCCAATTAAAGCAAAGCAAAAACGGGCAATAATTTGGCACAAAAAGAAGGCGAAGAAGAAGAAGAAGTGTAGTAATAACAATAATAATAATTGTGATTCTGTGACGCTAACAAAAGGCAAACAAAAGTCGGGCAATGCTATTGATTTATGGCCAAAGTGTAGATAATTGCAGCCAAATGAAACCAAATCAAAATGAAATGAAATGAATTGCGATTGCTTTATGTGACATTTTCGTGAATTCAACAAAAGGCAACAAATTAAAACAGCGACAACAAAAGGAAATCAAAACGAATAGTTTGTGGTGAGTGTCGAGTTGAGAGAGAGATTTATGAATCCCCCTCTCCCCTCTCTTTGTATAGAAGAAGAGAAACATTTACTAGTATAATACGCACTTGACCCGACTGTTGGCAAAGGTCAACGCGGCGAGTGTCGATGCGCCTGAGTACAGTGGAGCTTAGCTAAAGGCGCACCCAGCATGATGAGGCAATATGTGTATGTAAGGCCGCTCCTCTCAAGACGCTAAGAGATTATGCAAGGTTCTGCCAGCTGCAGTTTTTTACACGCTTCAATTATGCA
Organism: Liodrosophila aerea; assembly: GCA_035045005.1. NCBI lineage: Eukaryota > Metazoa > Arthropoda > Insecta > Diptera > Drosophilidae > Liodrosophila > Liodrosophila aerea. Next base: position 178,812 of record JAWNNL010000320.1, on the reverse strand, counting down.
TTACGAAATTTGCCAGCTCTCAAATTGTAGACTCCATTAGAGTCTTTCGGCTGCTTTAAACTTGGCTTGAAAGTTCTGGCTTATCATGACAAAAGACGGTGGTGGTAGTAGTAGTAGTATACTATACTCTTTTATCTTTTATACCTTTAATATTACCATAGAAGTATAGTAGTAGTAGTAAGAAGAGTAGTAGTAGAAGTAGTATTAGTAGTAGAAGTAGTAGTAGTAGTAGAAGTAGTAGTACATAGTAGTATAAGTAGTAGAAGTAGTAGTAGTAGTATAAGTAGTAGTAGTAGTATAAGTAGTAGTAGTAGTAGAAGAAGTAGTAGTAGTAGTAGTAGAAGTAGTAGTAGTAGTAGTAGTAGTAGTAGTAGTAGAAGTAGGAGAAGTAGTAGTAGTAGAAGTAGTAGTAGTAGTAGTAGAAGTAGTAGTAGTAGTAGTAGGAGTAGTAGTAGTAGTAATAGTAGTAGTAGTTGTATAGTTGTAGAATACTATACTCTTTTATCTTTTATACCTTTAATATTACCATAGAAGTATAGTAGTAGTAGTAGTAGTAGTAGTGGTAGTAGTAGTAGTAGTAGTAGTAGTAGTAGTAGTAGTAGTAGTAGTATTTTGCCATTCGCTATAAGCAAATGAATTACGAACGTGCTTTGCATGGCTGAACCAGATGCTGCCGCTGTCAAGTGCCTTTCCATAGAGTAATTAAAAAAAGGCATAAAGAACTGATCTCTGAATGCACTAATCAATTGAAATTCCATTGGAATACCTGCCCTTGGCCTGTGTGTGTCTATAATATATAATGTATACTATATATCTAAGTCTCTATATAGCTACGCTTACGATTAGATGCAGCACTGTAATTACATATGATTTTCTGCGGTTGAGTCAGGTCTGAGTCTGAGTCTGACTGAGGTAATTGTCTGTACAATCCATTCGGTGGCAGGTATAATTCAGTGTAGACAACAATTCTCTCTGGATTCTCTCGATTGTGAGTGGTGTCATTAATTTTAACAATCTTTCATTCTCTTCTCCGTGTGCATTGCATTTGAATAACAATTGAGCTGAACCACACCGAACCCGAACCCGAACCCCCGAACCCTTTGGGCCCAGAGCAGGATGTTAGACCGGGGGAGATTAACATAAATTTGTATTCTTCTTTTCTGTTTTTCGTCGAGATTCTGTCGTTGACTCTCAATCGTGCTTTGTCTCTACACTTCGTCTTCTAAGTAGTTTTCTTTCTTTGTGCTCAATGGCAACAGCCCAATCAGCATTTCTTTCCATTGATATGTAAATCGAGCCATGCCTAATTTCGTTATACAAAAGTCTAGACTCTGCAACCTGAGCCACAAATAATCATATATAATATTTCTCGAAATTGAGCTGTTTTTTCTCAGAGTGTACTATTGTAACATCCGTGGTTTCACTTTCCATTTCAAAGTTGATAACAATTAAAACTGATCTACACATTTTCACCTACTCTCAAGAGGGTATATGTATATAGAGAGATTGATATTTCCGATCCGCAATTTTGCGCTTTCGTTCAATCAATCGCAACTTGGCTAAGAGTAAACTTTCTCATGGTTAGACTAAAGAATTGATTTGCATAAATGATAAATTTACTCGCTGGTCACTTTCTACCAAATGACCCAAATGACATTCTAGTAGCTGAACCCAATTGACGTTAATTGTCTTCTCGGCTGAGATGATGATGGGGCTAACTGAGGAGTACTCTCAACCCGCATCATCTGGTCAAGTAGCCCGAGTCAAAGTTGAGGCTGAAGAAATGCTAAGAAGAAACACAAACACAAACTGTATTCGTGTCAAGTCTATTAACTGGTGCTCTATGGCAATACCCACACTATCAATCTCTCAATTCCTCATTCAGTCTGTCTATCAGTCGGTCCATTTGTGTTACAGCTGAGCCTCTATTAAGGTGATTATTTTATCAATGTCGCGGCTCTGCTTGGCATTGTCATTACTATTATTGTTGGCATTATTATTACTATTATCATTGTTAGTGCTATGAAACACTTGTGCACATACCAGATCACACACCAGAGCTCACACACACACACGATTGTCAACTCGGCGCAGAGTTGTGCCAATTTGTGGGGCTCAGTTGAAACCGAAACTGAAACGGAAACTGTGCCAAAGGCACAACAGCCAGATATCAGTGGCACAGCAGCACACACTTGTGAGTATAAGCACGAGTACCCGTAAATACCCATAAATATGAGTATGAGTACCCGTATTTATCAGCACTACATACCACAGCCAAATGCTTATGTTCGAAGAACAAACAAACCTCTGGCAGAATTACCATTGTGCTCAATTTTCATTATTGTGATTCACCAATTATTTGGCATCAGTAAAAAACGATTAATCAACGACTGGAAAAACGCTTTAAAATAAATTAAAATTTATAAACAGTTTTGAAAATATTTACAGACATTAACATTTTATTAAAATTTTATTCATTAACTAAGTAAACTTAGTCGAATATACTCCAACAGTTAGCGCATGACGAATCACTTTAAAATAAATGAAAATTTATAAACAGTTATAATATAACGAAGTAAACTTAGTCGAAAAACACTTTAAAATAAATTAAAATTTATAAACAGATTGGAAAATATTTACAGACATTTGTAGAGAGTTTTGTTTAAAGTGTATTTTAATTATTACATTTTGGTACGATTTTATTCATTAACTAATTGAACATAGTCGATATACCCCAACAGTTAGCGCATGACGTGTAACTCCACAATAAAAAACTTTGGCAAACATTAAATTACCATAAAACACACGCAAACCTTGAGTTGTCACATTTTATTAGCCTTATTATTTAATAGACTTTGGTAAATAATTTTTTTTTTCTTTCTTTTTTTATACTTTGCGTTTATTTATTGAATCTTATCTCTATGAGACTAACAATAAGTTTACAAATCTTAATAGAATACCTTAACTAATTAAATAATAATAAAAAATAATGAAAAAAAAAAAAAGAATATTGCTTCTTAAGCTTTTTGCCTCCTGTGAGGATTGAACTCACGACCCCTGGTTTACAAGACCAGTGCTCTGCCACTGAGCTAAAGAGGCGCCTGCCAGCACGTTGTCTGATTTCGCTTAGTATGTACGCGAGCAGAATGCTTCTAGGCGGCAGCGAACAAGTTGTTCGAACAGCGCTGAGCATCGAACAGGTTGCGTATAACAGTTGCCAACGCACCAGTTGCCACAGTTGGTGTTAAAGTTGGTGTTTTTTGCTGTTGAAGTTGTTTTAGTGGAAAAAAGATTAGTGAATTTATGAATTGAAAAAAACAATTATATATACAATTAATTTAATTTTAATTTAAATTTAATAGTATGATTAAAAAGTAAAAAGTAAAAAATAAGAATAAATTTAAATCTAAAACTTTAGCCCCAGAAACGTAAAAATTCAAATGAGAGGTCCAGCATTTGCTGCATAGAAGAATCCAGATGAACCCAATCAGACTAATGTTTGTGGTTAATTGTTAGAATTGTTAGAGGAGGTGATAGACTGTTTCCTCCTCTTCTTCCAAGGAAAAGTTAGTACTACTACTACTACTAAAACTGATTATTATTTTACTGCATTGGTACATTTCCAATTGGCTAACGTGTGGCTGTAATAGAAACGTCATAGAGCAGCCTTTGTTGTTGCTATAAAATAGGCAGGTGTCATCTCCATGTTAGTAATTGTACAGAATTATTTGCATTGCGCATTAAGTGAGCGACGACAAATATACAAATTATAATTTGTGGGCGCTACTGAGCTCATCTCACAACAATTTGTAGGTGCGCTATATACAAATTATACATACATACATACATATATACATATATAGATACATACATTCATACATTCATACACACATACATACATACATACATTCATACATTCATACATGCATACATACATACATACATACATATGTATTCATTTAGACAAGCATGCATGAGTGTGTTTGTGTGTGTGTGTGTTTGTGTAAACAAACAGACGTTGACGACAACGCGACGTCAACGGGTGGGCAACACCTTCAAGCAGCCGAAACGCGTTTAAATTGAACGCTTTATACGTGGGGGGCAAACGTCTTCCACCAAAGCACAACAACATCAACAACAGCAACAACAACAATCATAACAATAATAACATGGCAACTGTATAAACGTTTTTCCTATGCGTTATGTATGTAATTTCAAATTGGAATTGCCTTTTCAATACGTGCCCTCCACATTTGCATGAAAAGCTCATTTCAATTTCAATTCGCACATTGCGTGGGCAGAGGTAGGGGGGAGAGGGTGGAGGGGGGGAGGCAGTTGGAGTAGCTGATCGGTTTGGTTTGATTCTTGGCTTTTCACTTTATAGCAGCAGTTTATGGCATTAGCTGGAAGTAATTTATGCAATTGCCAATTGATCCGATAGGGATCTGCCATAATGCCAATGCATATTTATGGCCAAAGCGAGCAGCGTCAGTGGGGCGTCTAATTACAACTCGGCCTGCCCATAAACGAGAGCGTTATATAGTTATATAGTTAGTAGTGGCAGAGAAGACGTCTCTATCGGGCCAACAAGGAAATTCTAATTAGAATTTATGGTCATGCTGCCGCTGTGCATTGGCTCCCGCGAGACCTTTTCATGCCAATTGCAACGACATCAATATCGAGGCATTTTCAGCTCATTTTCGGTGCATATCAAAGACGTAAAGCAACACGCATTTAACTGCGGCCATTGATAGACCGGAATCGTGGCCAACAACAAGTTTCTTTCGCCTTGCAGATGTCCCAGTTGCTTGACCAGCCATCATCCAAACCAAAGCCACAACCAAAAACAAAACCGAATGCCAATGCAATTTGTGTGTGTGTGTGCGAGTGTGTGTGTGTGTGTGTGTGTGTGTGTTTCAACATAAATTTAACAGTACATTTGCAACTTGTTCTTGTTCTTGTTGAATTCAACTACAGCCTGCACAACTGTTTAGCTGACACCTGCCTCACCTTTAACTGCCCCCTCCCCCCCCCCACACTCTTCCCCCTGGGAAAACGCAGCTTGTTTTTCTATTTTACACTTTGTTTTTGTCAAGTTTGTTTATTCATTGTTGATCAACACCGGAAACTTGCCGCTGCTGCTTCACGGCGTCGCATTTTAAGGAAAATATCTTGCAACGCGGGCGGTTTAGTGAGTATTTTAATAGTATGGTATAGAAATAGCTGTCCAAAGTTTCTGCTTACTAGTATATAACGTACTTAGCTTAACAAAAACCCCCAAATTAACCTAAAATCAAGTATCTATCTGAGTATTATAACGACAAAGTGTTTGTTAATTAGTTCATAACGTACTTAGCTTAACAAAAACCCCGACATTATCAAAAAATTAAATATCTATGTGATTATTATAGCGACAAAGTTTAAATTGGGCATACTCATACTATATAATGATGCGAAGCTATGCCTAAAATTTCATTAAAAAACTCGGAAAGCTACAGTCGGATTCAACCGACAGTAGAAGACCCTGTACTTTGATTTACCCTGGGCGTCGATAATAGCAGCTGCATATAAGTATATACTCACATACACATACATATAAACATATGTGTGTATACATACACACATACACTTATACATACAAATATATACTAAAATACAAACAATAAACCAATACTCATGCAGAAATTCATACTCACAATCAAAAATCACGTATACGCCCTAGTGGCCGCATACGCTGCGGCTTCCCCCTTCCCTAGCCAAATGCCTAGTACTAAAATTGTTTGTCCAATATCTCCGGTGTTTATTATCCGATTGGGCTGCAACTCGCACCAAACATGCAAAGCATCTAAAGCCTTAATCCTGCAAAAAATGAATCCAGTGACTCTAAAACTGTATATACTAAGGACATTTTTGCAAATTTGAGGGGGAGGGGGATGACTTTTCAAACATTTGAAATAAACTTGACCTGCCTATGTAACACACGAACCTAACAAAAAAAAAATTAAGTCTCTAGCTCTTATAGTTTCCGAGATCTAGGTGTTCATACAGACAGACGGACAGACAGACGGACAGACAGACGGACAGACGGACAGACGGACAGACAGACAGGGCTATATCGACTCAGCTCGTCGTCCTGATCAAGAATATATATACTTTGTGGGGTCTGTCACGCCTCCTTCTGCCTGTTACACACAAATGTCATTTGCACAAACCTAATAGACCCTTTGTACTTTTTTAAAGTACAGGGTCTAAAAACCTGTGACCAAATCAGAAGTTAGGCAGTTTCAAATACACTCATCTTTATAATCAATCAAGGAGAGAAAAACCCCGAAATTATGAAAAAATTAAATATCTATCTGATTATTATAGCGACAAAGTTTAAATTGGGCATGCTTATACTATATAATGATGCTAAGCTATGCCAAAAATTTCATTAAAATCCTGTGACCAAATCAGAAGTTATGCAGTTGCAAATAGACCGACTTTTTAATCAATCAAGGTGGCAGTCATAGGTTTTCAGAACACAAGCGATTGAACATAATTACCACATGTTAGTTTACTTGGAACTATGAACAGAAGTTGAAAATATATAATCTAAATTTAGTAAAATATATTTTTTGAATTACGGAATAATCGGGTTCTTGCTCTGTTAATAATATTCTGCTAGAATACAGAATAGTTCGCTTTTAGCAACTCTAAGCATATACAAATAAATTTATTTAATTTATTTATTTATTGTACTATAAATTCCTTTAAAAATATTATCATTAACATTATTTCATCATTATCGTATACAGATATATGTATATTTATGTATATTTAATCACTATACATTAGTTGATGACATTTTCTATAGTAAATTCCAGTCCTTAGGGGGCTACTATGGGCCATAAGTTATCATCTAGCGAAAGAATGAGGTCGCTATGTCTTACCGTTTGAGCTATAAGCACTTTATGAGTCAGTCAGTCAGTCAGTCAGGCCAAAGGGGTTTTCTACTACTCACTCAAGCTGCCCTCTTGCGCCTTTTTCTGCAATTGTTTTTATTTCTACATGGCGACCATTGCTTTGGGTAATTATCAGACATTGGCATAGGTAGTGCTCGTGGTACTCTGGCGATTTCTTGTGGTTCTGGTCTGGGTCTTGGTCTTGATGTGGTTGCGCTTCGGCGAACTCAACGCCCCACGTCAGCAGCGCCCACACGGCTTGAGGTCTGAGGTCTTCTCTTGAGGCCTGGGAAATGATTGCAATTTCTGTTTCTGTTTCTTTCATGCAGTCGGCGGTCTCAATGGGGTTATGGTCATGCTGCTCTTGTGCTGCACTTGTTTTTATTGAATAGAGAGAACCCTTCAAGACGTATGTATATACATATTTATATATGCATATCTGTGTATCTGTATCTGTATAGTTGAATGATCTTCATGCCCGAGTGCTGCATTATATTCGTAGGGGGAGCCGGCGCTCTCACGTTGTAACTGACACTCTGGCAATTTAGCGACCTTTGAACGTTTGCAGCTCTACAATTTGCGCAAATTGTTTCTTATTTTCATTTGTGAAAAGTTCTCGTTTTGTCATAATTAGGCATTAATGCTAAACTAGATTAATGATGGGCTCACTCTCCCAAAACAATAGACTACGTGTCGCATAGTTCCTCTGTCTCTCCATCTATCTTTTACACGCTAGCTGAAAAAGATTCATTCACGAACAACATGCTGATGATGTTCTAAGTTCTGAATCTGTATCTGAATCTCAAACTGTAGAACGATGCCAGCATAGTAATTAGTCTAAAGAGACTAATGACTCTCTTGTTTCGACTTGAAGTCGACAAGGAAGTCGTTGTGCCAAAATACAAGCACAATGTCAAAGCCAACTTATAGCCAGATGTATGGCTGAAGATACAGATACATGTACTTGAAGTAGGCAAGAGATACAGACACTTATTTCGTGGAAGAAGAAAGATTCATAAGCGTTAGGCAAAAAGTAATTTGGCTTAGAATTAACTGACTAATTGAGTCGGAATTTTGGGGGTATATTAGACAAAATTACACAAAGGTTTAGCTAGTCTAATCGTGAGAAATTTTAGATATATTGCTAGAGTATTTCAAGCTGAATAACAGAAAAATCTAAAATAGTAACTTTACTAGTATCTAAAATAGTAAATCTGCTTATGATAAACATAACTAATTCCTCTCTAAATATGTTATAGAACTACAGGTAAACTTATTAGAAAAATTTTAGATACTTTCAGCTAGTTTAATAGAGCGAAATTTTAGATATATTGCTAGAGTATTTCAAGCTGAATAACAAAAAAATCTAAAATAGTAACTTTGCTTATTATAAACACAACAAATTGCTCTCTAAATATGTTATAGAACTACAGATATATTCGAAAAATTCTAGATACTTTATGCTGGTTTAATAGTGAGAAATTTTGAGATTAATTGCTAGAGTATTTCAAGCTAAATATCAGATAATTGAATATAGTATCTTTGCTTTTCAATGCTTATTATAAACATAGCCAATTCCTCCCTAAATACTATATGTTATTGAACTACAGGTGTATTCGAAAAATGTTAGATACTTTCAGCTAGTTTAATAGAGTGAAATTTTATATAAATTGCTAGAGTATTTCAAGATGAATAAGGGAAAATTTAATATACTTATTATAAACATAACACATTGCTTCATAAATATGTTATACAACTACAGGTATATTAGAAAAATGTTAGATACTTTCAGCTAGTTTAATAGAGAGAAATTTTAGATTAATGGCTAGAGTATTTCAAACTGAATAAGGGAAAATCTAATATACTTATTATAAGCATAAATTCCTCCCAAAATAAGTTATAGAACTGCAGTTCTCATCAAAGGGAAGCTAACGGTCCTAGCCATTAGCATACGCAGCAGAAAGGTCTCGGACTGCAACTGTTAGATACATTTGTGTGTCACAAGTGTCTATGACAGAGGCAGATGAATGAAACTCTTTGTTTTTGCTGAACAAAAAGAGCACAACAAGTGAAAAGGCACCGTTGCCGCCACATTAGGTAATGTGATCTATGCAGACGGCAGCCGCAACATCAACAGTGCTTGTACCCAGCTCTAGCTGTATCTGTAGCTGTATCTGTATCTTGTATGTGGTATCTGGTATCTGTTGTATGTGTGGCTATGCAAATCTGCATATCAAATGCATAGCTTTGTCTGCTGCGGCTCCCAGACAAAGACTTGAGTGTGTGTGAGTATGAGTATCTCTGTGTGAGCATTTACAATTTGTATCTGCATGCAACGCCGAAAGTGCGTGCCTCGTAACGGCACATACTACTGCAGTGCCCTACGTAGCGCATTTGCATGTCATTATGACAATGCTCTTTAGCTGCGAGTCTCACGTAATGATATGAGCTATATCTTAGGCCCTAATGTGCACATACTCGGGCCGCAGCACATGCTCAACTATCTCAGGTTCTAGAGCTAATTAAACGGTGAAGAAGAAGACGCTGCAACTACAGCTCAACTACAGCTCAGCTCAGCTCAACAGTCTGTGGCAATTGTTTTCGAGCAGCCGAGCGGAACGCAAATTAAAGTCACTTTTAAGTGGGCAACAGTTGAAGAGTTCAAAGTGTAGATACACCCAAATGTACACACACTATCTGCAAGTAAACTAATCCATGCATTTTCCTTCATTTTCCTTCATTTTCCAGCGGCAAACATGGATACCGGAAGCGTGGTTAGCGAACCGATTTCCGCGCATCATCGCGCCTTTGCCAAGCAGAAGTCAGCCTCAATGGTAAGCTATGATATAGTCGTATATACATATAATTATGATTCAGTTCAGCCTCGCTCTATTGTCTCATTCGATGATATAATAAGTGCGCCAAATGATTTGCACCTAATTAGTTGCAAACACGCACAGGTGAGCACAGCATTGGCATCAGTATCTGCGCATCAGCATCGCAGATACTTTACATAATTTCACGCTGGAAACTTGTCGAAAATGAGATACACGAAATACCCCTAAGTAGCTGCGAGTACAAGCAGCACAAACATGCAACATTTGTATTGTAAATAAAATAGAAATCGTTAAATTCAAACAAACATCGCCAGAGATATCTATAGATACAGCCAGACACACTCTTTAAGGCAATTAACAGCAATTAATTGCCCCATGCAACATGATGCATATCTCAGCAACACTTTCACGCAGCCCAGACTTGCCACAGTCTAAAGATCATCAATAAAAATAATGAAATTATGAAAAACTCTGAAATCTTTAGTGTGGAAAATTCAGTTGTTTGGAAAATGCATAAAAAAATTAACAGAAATTTGTAGAGGGTCTACCAAAAGATACATATAGTACCCAGTCAATAGTTACAGCAATTCCCTGACACCATTTCGTTATTCAGGTTTTTTCTTTTTTTTTAAGAGATTCTTTTTATATTATTTTTATTTTTATTTTAAGTCCAATCGTTTTGTTGCTAGAGTGTAATAAGTTTTTTTTATTAAACTGACTCGTCATTGCTAAAATAAACATTGAAAACGGAAAAGCCTGTAAAAAAGTTACTTGAAAGAGTTGTAGATAAAGCTATAGATGGTTTAAAAAGTTTATTGCAATAATATTGTTAATATAACATCGATAAGATAAGTATCTATATAAACAAATACAACTTATATGTATTACTGCATCGGGCGGTGCTGTTATGTGACAGATTATATGAGATCTATCGGGTCTGTTCCCATTTTCGAATTCGTTCTATCGATTTACGTTTTGATAAAAATGGGCTTCCTAAATATGATATATCGTTTTCAGATGAAAATGTTTATTATACTTACACACGAAGCTAATCTATTTCGAAATGGACCAAATATGAAGCTAATCGAAAACGATGAATTGAAATTTGCAACCCCATTTTTTTCAAAAAGTAAATCGATAGAACGAATACGAAAATGGGAACAGCCTTGAATATTGTAAATATAGCAACGATAAGATATCTATATAATCAAATACAAGTCATATGTATTACTGCATCGGACTGTTCACTGATGTCACAGGTTTTATGGGAACTATCGTTATTAGGTAATCTTATCTTGGCACTGGGATTGTCAAACATTGAATCGATACTTCATACTTTCGAATATATTCATTTTATTTATTAAAATTATATAGGAAATAATCTACCATATTAGTAGAAAGTATATTCAAAATAATAACCATATAATTATATATATGAAATATATATTATATATAAATATATATAATATGCAGAAATAATAAGTACTTATTGTATAAACTTATTCAAAATATAATCCAAAAAACTCATAGATCATTTTGCGGTCCCATAAAATTTGCATATTATAGCGTACATGATACTCGTATTATTTCCTTGAGACGATTTAATACACATAATTGTTTATGCAGTTCACGCAATGTATTTGCTGGACTGGAAACTCGTATAATTAGTCAAAATCTGCGATTGTTATACACAAATTGATGAGGAGTAAAACAAAGTAAACAAAAGCAAGCAGTGTCAAACGTTAGCAAGCAGTGCAAGTATCTTAAAATTAAAATAAAACTGCATTTAAAAATTGAAAAAACTCGGAAAGCTACAGTCGGATTCAACCGACAGTAGGAGACCCTGTACTTTCCTTCGCACACACGCTAACAAACACTCACACATGCACACATATCGTAAAGTCGCATGCAACCACACATACGCTCGCGCTGCTCCCCCCTTACCAATTGCAGGGAATCGAATCTTGAATATCTCCGGTGTTTATTATCCGATTGAGCCACAATTCACAGCGCAGATAAAGATTATCATAAGATTATCGTACGCCAAAACACAAGTTTGTATCTTTAAAATTGTGGGCGTGGCAGTTTTTCGCGGTTTTTGGGGGAGGGGGGGGGAGGTATCAAAAATTTAAAACAAACTTGATCTACCTACACTATAGGGGCATCTAACTGCCAAATATGATGTCTCTAGCTCTAACAGTTTCCGAGATCTAGGTGTTCATACGGACGGACAGACAGACGGACAGACGGACAGACGGACAGACGGACAGACAGACAGACAGACAGACGGACATGGCTAGATCGACTCAGCTCGTCGTCCTGATCAAGAATATATATACTTTGTTGGGTCTGCCACGCCTCCTTCTGCCTGTTACATACATTTCGGACTTGCACAATCTTAATAGACCCTTTTGTACTTTTTTAAAGTACAGGGTCTAAAAATAAATTGTAAAAAGTGTAGAATTAGTATAGATTACAAACATTTTTTATTGAGTAAAAGCAAGCAGTTAACAAGCAGTGCATATATTTTACAATCAAAATAAAACTGCAATTAAAAATGTAAAAATAAATGGTAAAAATTGTAGAATTGTTATAGATTAACAAACATTTTTTATTGGTGTTTCTTTAGAAGTTATAGTTGTTTATTCTGCATAAAAACAGTCACAGCTTTATACTGCTTACTTATGTATATAGTTTTTAGTTTTTTATGCTTACCTTATGATAGTTATACTCTGACTAATTTCTGAGACATTGTAAAACTACTAAAAGAAATGCAAGTATTTATGTATTTCTCAACCTGATGTTACGCCCACGTTAATGTTAATGTTGAAATTTTATGAAGTTGCAGTGAAAGGTTTGATGATAACGAAATGAAATGCTTGAAAAACTGTAGCTAGTGGGTGCTCGTGGCTGATATTAAGGCAGAGATACCAAGGCTGCTTCCGCCAACGCACAAAGAAAAGGCAGACTTTCCACATACTCATACATAGTATTACTCCATAAGGTACAACTTTATAATAGTATACTATACTATACAATGGCAAATGCCCTGGCAAATTAGTAGACAAACGTTTTGGGCAGTCAGCCAGAGCCAGTAATACGCTTCTATTGAAAGACTTTCACCTCATTGAAAGCAACAGTAAATTACGTGTGTGTTTGTATCTTTAGATGTTTAGCATTGATGTGTACCGTTAACCGGTCAGCTGATTAGTCATAGGAGCCCAACTTTAAAGGCGTAACTCTCCAAAATGTTTTTGCTTGTAGTAGATAAAAAATAAACAGACCAACGTGAAGTAATACTCATTGAGTGTGTGTATTTATAGCCATTACGCTCTGGCCAAGAGTTTTGGTTTCGTTTTAGCCAATACCCTATAAAAATATTTAATTACTCGACGAATTCACAAAGTAATTAATACATTAGTTTGAAATGCTGCTGGCAAATTTCACACCTAAAGCAACAGCTACAGTCGTAAGCAACCGATAGTAAACGACGCTACATCCTAGTGTTAATATGAAAGTTTTTAATAAGGTTTATATAGATTGTATTAACACTACATTAAAGAGGATAGAGGAAAACGTAGCACAGTTACACATACATACATATTTACATACTTACATATGTACATACTTACATACAAACATATTTACATAAGGGAGAAACACAGACAGTTTAATTGTAGTTTTAGTATTTTTAGACCCTGTACTTTAAAAAAGTACAAAAGGGTCTATTAAGATTGTGCAAGTCCGAAATGTATGTAACAGGCAGAAGGAGGCGTGGCAGACCCCATAAAGTATGTATATATATTCTTGATCAGGACGACGAGCTGAGTCGATCTAGCCATGTCCGTCTGTCCGTCTGTCTGTCTGTCCGTCTGTCCGTCTGTCTGTCCGTCCGTATGAACACCTAGATCTCGGAAACTGTTAGAGCTAGAGACATCATATTTGGCAGTTAGATGCCCCTATAGCGCAAGCAGATCAAGTTTGTTTTAGATTTTTGATACCTCCCCCCCCTCCCCCAAAAACCGCGAAAAACTGCCACGTCCACAATTTTAAAGATACAAACTTGTGTTTTGGCATACGAAATTCTTATGATAATCTTTATCCGTGCTGTGAATTGTGGCTCAATCGGATAATAAACACCGGAGATATTCAAGATTCGATTCCCTGCAATTGGTAAGGGGGGAGCAGCGCGAGCGTATGTGTGGTTGCATGCGACTTTGCGCTATGTGTGCTTGTGTGAGTGTTAGCGTGTGTGTGTGCAAAGGAAAGTACAGGGTCTCCTACTGTCGGTTGCATCCGACTGTAGCTTTCCGAGTTTTTATTGTTCTTTTCTTTTACAAATTAGGATGATTCTTATTATGTATGTATTCTCACACGACGCTTCTCTCTTAATGAATTTTTTACAAGTCCTGCTTCTTCTACTTCTATCTATATTTTTAGTATTGCCAGACAGTCGTTTTTACATGCTTGTGTGGTGTTGCCAGATTGTTGGTTTTAAGTTGTATTTCTATTCTATTTCTTCTTATACATAAATAATTATAATAACACTATTTACATACTTCTTACATTACATACATACATATTTACATACTTACATATTTACACACTAACATACATACTTACATACATACTTACATACATACTTACATACATACTTACATACATACTTACATACATACATATTTACATACTTACATACATACTTACATACATACATATTTACATGCTTACATACATACTTCCCAGCTTACCCCATACCTTTTATACTGCATCACATTTGCACAAACCCATTATACCCCACCACTGCCGACGTGCAGAGCCTCACTCTAATGGCTAATGTCTTATAACCTCAATTAATTTCTTCCACAAAATTACAGCAATTATTCAACGGCTGCAAATTATATACATTTGTAGCTGTAACTGTATCTAGATGTGTAATTTATGCAAATTAATTTATGATCTAAACGAAAAGTCAACGTAAGAAAAGAGCAGCAGCTCAAGGGCGCAAAGTTTCTCACGTTTAGGAGTGGACAATGTCCAGTTGATGTCCAAAAAGAAAGATTTTCGAAGAAACCGCCCCAGGCAGATGTAACCTAACTCAAGGGGTGCACTGCTTGAAAGGGTGTGTCATACTTACTGCTTGCACTGTGCGTGGTGGTTGTAACGGTTGTTGTTGTTCTTCTTGTTGTTGCCATGCCGGCGTCTCAGTGCATTTTTTGCCGCTTACGCTTTGTTGCTATGTTCGCATCGTGGTGCGCTTGGCTGTCGTTCGTCACGTCACGTAGTCGCAGCTGTACGTCACGAGCTTGCGTTACGTCAAAGCAGAGCAACAGGTTAACAGAGCTTTGCCGCTGTTAACGCGCTGTTAACGCGCTGCTACATAAAAAGCTCGCAGTGTAAGCGAAAAGCTTTCAGTTGCTTGAGCAGCGCGCGCGTGTGGACAGCTGTTGTAGCTGTAGAGGAAGCTTTTTCTTTCGCTTCATTGCAGAATCGGAATTTTCTCTCGTTGCTGTCGAACGAAACTGAAATTGTTTGTTGTTTACTTTTGTTTATTATTCGGTAATCAGCTGTGAAGTGAGTAACAGTTGACTGTAAGTGTTTGCCTTTTACAAGTGTGTGTGTGTTAGTGATTAATTAAACGGCATTAAGTGTGTACTAAATTAGCTAATGCCATAAATTAAACACACGCGTGTGGCATACATATTGATACGGTTAACAACAAAAGCAAGCCACAGCAAAAGCTTTAATAATTCGTGCGATTACCAGCCCCTGCCCCTGCCCCTCCCCCTGTCAGTTCACTCTCAATAAGCAGTGCTAAACGATATGCGTATCGCTGGCCTCAGTCTGATTCCAGTCTTCGCTCGGCTACAGTCTCCCGCAAAAGTAAACTACCTCTCGGCCATTACCACACGCTTAGCGCACAAGATGAGTCTACCGGAGCGTAAACCCTTCACAGCAGACTTCTTCTTTCGTCAGGTATATATAGAATAATCTGTTATCAATTTGCAATCGCTCAACTTGTGATGAAATTGAAATTGCAGCTGTTCGATGGCGAGAGCAGCACGTACAGTTATCTGCTGGCGGATACGGCCAGCGGGGAGGCAGTCATCATAGATCCGGTGCTGGAGCAGGCCAAGCGTGACGCACAGTTGGTCAAAGATTTGGGCTTTAAGCTCAAGTATGCCAGTAAGTGAGCGTTGATAGATTGAAGAGAGCTTTCCATCATTTCTCTCCACCCTCCCCCTCCACAGTCAACACACACATGCATGCCGATCATATCACGGGCAGTGGTTGGCTCAGGGAGTTGACGGGTTGCCAGACCATCATAGCGGGTGCCAGTGGTGCCAAGGCGGATCGTCATATCACAGAGGGCGATCGCATTGAGTTCGGACGCCACTCCATACAGACTTTGGCCACACCTGGTCACACCAATGGCTGCATGAGCTACGTGATCGATGAACAGGGCTGCATCTTCACCGGCGATACGGTGCTCATACGTGGGTGTGGCCGCACCGACTTTCAAGAGGGCAGTCCGAAGAGTCTCTATGAGAATGTGCACAACAAGATCTTCAGTTTGCCCGACAACTATCGCATCTACCCGGCGCATGACTACAAGTGAGTGTTAGGGGGGGAAACCCCTTTAGTCACCACTACTAAAACTCTGATTTGTCCCCTGCAGAGGTCAGCTGGAGAGCAGCGTGTGGGAGGAGAAGCGTCTTAATCCGCGCTTGACCAAGACTCTCGATGAGTTCATCAATATTATGAACAATCTGAACTTGCCCTATCCCAAGAAGATCGGTAAGCTGTATAGCTGCTATAACTGTTCCTAACTAACGGTGAACTTTATGCTTCTATTACAGATGCCTCACTACCAGCTAATCGGGAGTGCGGCGTATACGATATACCCAAGGCGTAAACCCAGCCATAACTATGTATTATCAAGTACTCTCTAAAGGGGCGTGGCTCAACTCTTCCTTCTAGGCATCAACAAGAGACAAATGTTGCTCTGCGATTCTATTTTTATATGATTATATCAGAAATATCATGGATAAACTCTAAAACTGTGAAAAGCTTTAAGTAAAATAAAGAACGAAGATGAAAATTGTAATGAATATGCGCAAAAGTTGAACTTTATTGTACATTTTTGTACATTTTTATTATAAGAAGAACAAATTCGCAAATCGATCTAATAAATCGGACTATTTTACATATTCAATTGTAGAGTGGTTCCGACTGTTATGTATGTAAGAATTCACGTCATTCACTGTGCGTTGTTTTCGACTTAATTGCATATTATTAAGTGTATTTTTTAGATCGAGTAGAGAGTGATTTACCGTAGGTGGCATCCGACTGTTAAGCCGACTTTTTAAGCTCTCATTGTACTTTTATTGTACATTTTTATAATAAGTTATACAAATGCGTAAATCGATTTAACAAATCAGAAACTGTAACATCTTCAATTGTAGAGTGCTTCCGACTGTTACGTATGTACATATATATGAAAGCTTCATTCACAGTGCGTTGCGTTCGACGTAATTGCATATTGTTAAGTGTATTAATTCTTGATTTGTTGACCTTTCCATATTTCCATATTCCTCCCCCAGTTAAGTTTAATTTTTAGATCGAATATGACCTTATTCACTGTAGGTGGCATCCGACTGTTAAGCCCACTTTTAAGCTCTCAATTTCAGAGCAATATTCCGCATATTTATAATATTTTTACTATATTTATTTTCCTTACTAAAGTCTCCCATTTTCTCTCCCTTGCAGACAATTCTGAATCCCAAGAGCTGTGCCAGCGCAGCCAAGTACAGTCTACACTCGACGTCCGAGCACGCACATGATACACAGCTGCAGCTGAGCGGGAGCGGGCACAATGGCAGCGCCACAACGGGCAGGAGGCGCAAGGGTGGCTCACTGGGCGGCACGCTCTCCTCGCGCTCCACGCGCAGCGAGTCGAAGGAGTTGCGGTCCGCTCTGCAGGATCGTGAGGCAGTCATACAGAATCTCCGCATACAGCTCTGTCTGGGCAAACTGCCACGCCCCAGTGGCCCGCCACTGGACGACTCGGAGAAGCCGGCAGCGGAACAGAAGCTGAATCGCCTCAAGGCGGAGGCGGAGAACAAGCGCATCAAGATTAAGAATCTCAAGAGTGCGCTGGAGAAACTGGACATAACAGAGTGAGTATAAACGATGTGGTTGAGCAAGTGCAGCCTGGTTTAACTCAAATCTCTCTCCATCTTCTTCTAGTAACATAGACATACGCATACGTCAGGCGGAACTGGAGTACGCGCTGGGCCGTGAGGAGCTGCAGATGCTGTCCATTGTGGAGGAGGCGCGTGCGCTGCAGGCACGCCTGGAGAAATCCAAGCCAGAGGCACAGACGCTCTACAACATCATCAGTTCTGGCGTGGCGTTGAGTCTCCATGCGGTCCATGCCACCAGTGGACGCTGGGCGGCACAGCAGCGCACCGATCAGCCGGGATTCTTTGTGGAATGGGCACTGGAGGGTGATGGACTGTACAAGGGGGATCGCATACTGGAGATCAATGGACGGCTGGTCACCAGCAAGACCAAGGAGGAGCTGCAGAAGCAAGTGGGCAACTCGGGCAAGTGCCAGATGGTGGTGCTGCGCAAGAAATCCGTGCCCATACCACAGAAGCAACTCGACCAGGAGAAGGAGAACAACATGCGGCTGCAGCATCGCATCTCCTATCTGGAGGAGCAAGTGCGAGAGCTG
The DNA here is from genome assembly GCA_035045005.1 of Liodrosophila aerea. Classification (NCBI taxonomy): domain Eukaryota; kingdom Metazoa; phylum Arthropoda; class Insecta; order Diptera; family Drosophilidae; genus Liodrosophila; species Liodrosophila aerea. The sequence goes on along the minus strand of JAWNNL010000320.1, from coordinate 160,291 downwards.
CAGACGGTCAAGGAGAAACCGCAGCAGCAGAAGCAACAGCTGACCCAATCCAATAATGCGCATGTGACCAGCATTAGCATCTCCTCGCCACCCTCACCCTCCACGCCGGCCGAGAAGCCGCTCATCTTTCAGCGTGGCAACTACATAACCACCCTTGTGGGTGGCAAGCCCATTGAGCTGGTGGCCGACGACCTTCCGCCGGCGCACATCACCAAGACGCTGATCAAGGAGAACACCCACATTGATCTGCGCGAGCGTGTGCCCCACTCCCATCTCTATGCCATGCCCTCCAAGTCGCTGTCCGCCTCCAAGATATCGATCAACAGCGATTCGGCCTACATGCAGCAGCAGCAGCGGCGGGAGAAGGAACGCCAGCGTCGTCCACGCGATGCACTGCAGCAACAGCAGCAGCTGCACAGAGAGCATCTGATGAGCACGCATGCGCGCAGCGTGGAGCATCTCAATCACTACAATGGGTGAGTCTGCTGTACTCCTTGCGATATCTTCAACTAACTCAAGTCTTTCTTTTTCCTTAGCCGCCGTGAGACGCCACGTCAGAGCGAGGCACAGACGCTACGCGCTCGCCTGCCCAGCGATATGCGCAGCGTCAAATCCCTGGACTTTGACAGCGAGAACGAGTCGAAGCCGCCAACGGAATCACGCACTGTGCGCCCCACGCCGCCAAAGAAACCGCTGCGTCTGTCCCTGCAGCGGGCACAGAGTCTGCAGACAGTGGAACTGCATCCCAGCTCGGAGCACGACCGCAAGCGACCCATGAAGCGGATGCACCACAACAGCAGCAGCAACAGCGGTGGCTCCTCGCCCAGCGATGAGGGCCAGAGCCAACAGACAACATCCACAACGGCTGGACTCCTCATCGAGCACTGCAGTCCCATGCACACGGCATCCCTGGGGCGGCACAAGCTGATCTAGAATTAGGTGTACGACTACTTAGATGTTATAAACCAATGGGAAAATGGGAATTCCCCCCCTCCCCCATTAAGGAACAGGCGGACATGTGCAAAAATCATTATATGTAATCTAACTAAAACACTTTACAATCTCTGTACCATTTTCTCATATTTGTTAAAGAATTTCTAATTTAATTTTATTATCGTGTACTTACCACTTAGTATATAGCTTAAGTAGGGCTTGGCTATTGTATCGCTCCAGCTTTCATTATTACTGTAAACTCGAGTGAATCATTGACGATTCGATTAGCACAATTCATTATGTAAATACACACGAATTTAAACAATTAAAAACAGTAAAAACAAATATTTTTTGTATTCTTTTCTATATATATTGAAAAGAATTTGATAAATGGTTGAAAATCATTCTATTATACTGAAGTTTATAAATATTCCTATATCAAATTGAAGTAATAATCAAATATTACTAGTACAAGGTTTTTAGCGCAGTTGAAAAATAGAAATACTTGTATTTTATCAAAAGATATATACTTTAGACCTGAGTAATATTCCAAGGTATTTTCTTTCTTCGAGTTATACCACAATATCTTTCAGGAGATACTAATTGAAATCGCCTCTGAAATTAATACAGTTCGACCATTTCATTAAAAAAGCTCATAAATTATGGTGTATTATTCCAACTATCACTATATACTTTAAACCTGAAAAAATGTTTACCAAAAGGCAATGTCTTAACGCTATAACCGCAGGAATTTTGAAACTCACAACAACTGGCACGATCGCTATGCACATACTAAAACCATATTCAAGATAAATATTTTCAATTAAGCGCACGTAGTCATGTTTCATTATAGTAAAGAAGAAAATTATAGAACGTTCAAAAATTGATTAAATAATTCATTCAATACTATTTAATTACATCATATAAAACTTACAATTTAAAGCTGCTTTTATAGGGTTAAGATTGCCTAACGCCCTCTTACTTTCAATTTGCAATAAAGCAGCATTGCCTCTCTCAGAGAGCGTGAGTGTATGCAATCCAGCAAAAGTGTAGCGTGTGAGAAAACGTAGGTATGTATGCAAGTCTGAGCGACTGCAGCGCTAGCATAATAACAGCGTGCGACTGAGTGTGTGTGTGTGTGTGATTGCAGCAGCAGCATTTGAACATGAGAGCACGTAAGAATGTGTGCGTGAGCGAATGCAGCAACAGCATAAGAACACGAGAATGTGTGTGTGAGCGATTGCAGCAGCAGCATTTGAACACGAGAATGTGTGCGAGAGCGAACGCAGCAACAGCATAAGAACGTGAGAGCGCTTGTGTTTGTGTGTGTAACGTAAACGAGATATCAAATCATGGCATGAGCGGAGAGCACGATCATTGCTGTCTGCTTTGCCACCCACGACGTCGACGTCGGCGTCAAAGTCTCAGTCTCAGTTGAGCGTCAGGTACTCAGTCAATGTGCGCTGGCAATGTCAAAGCACAAATCAGTTGCGTCGCAAGTGTCCAAGCAAGCGGTACGGTGCATACAAAAGCGGTAATTCTCGTGTGCAGTTAATTAATAAATTTGAAGAAAAAACGAAAAGCAAACAGTTGTTAACTAGGTAAGTGCAGCAACAATAAACACTTGTTGATATGCGTGAATATGCACATATAAATAAATGAAAATGCCTTATAAATTACACAAAATAATGCGCAAAAGAGGAACGTGTTAAAAACAACAGAACTGGTTAACAATAACTTTTTTAATTGTGCCAAAAACAATAAGTAAACCAGTTTACATACGTAATATCAAAAACCTTCCTTCATACACCGTACATTGGTCCGTCCTTGTGTGTGGGTTATTGTTACCAGTTATATGGAACCATATATGGATGCCGAAAACAGAATTTAAATAAAAGTGAAGTGCAAAGCAGAAGTTGCAAATTTTTACTTCGTTTTCATTCTCCCTCTGCCAAATTGCAGTACTGTACAATTTGATATGTATACGATATATACGATATACATACTATGAATACTCTATTGTTCTCTGCTCTCTGTGGGAATTAGTATAGATTATCGTAAAACTATCAGCGTATTACTTTCCTTATATTGTGTGCTAATTGGGGCATCAGCATCTGTCATATCTATATAGTGTTATCTGTTTATAATCTTTATGACTTGCCAGATTTTTTGTGTACATATTCACTGAGTCAATTAGCATCTGGTTTTCAAGGTTATTGGTAGTGTATCTCAAACAGATAATTGCTTTGAGCAACCCTACAATTAAATACGATTTTATATATCCAAACTTCATAATCAACTTAAATCTAGTTAGACTGTTTAATACGAGTATTATAAAAAGCAGAGTCGTGAGAGTTTTAATCGAAAATATCGATAATATTGATGATCGATTCATTACATTACATACCTGATCATCCCTGATATAAGTAGAAGTAGTTTGAGAACTTCAAAAACATCGAGGTTTGAACATATTGATCTCTGGACAAATAACATTGTGAGTTGTTATTGATATCTGATTCCAAAATACAGCGATAGTTTAAAACAATCGAAGTATCAATATTACCGATAGTGCTTCAATGTCTTTGTAGCACTTTTAGCACTTAATTGAAGACATAAGGAGGGTGTGGTAAAATATAGATACGTAGAGCCCAAACGTTTGATCTGTATCTACTCTGTGAATACACACACACCTACATATACTATAATATTCCACCTCCTGCTGTTAGCTCATTCCAAAATATTATACTATTCTTAGTATTACTTATTTAGAGGGTAACTTCAAGTGCATAACTCAAGCATAAAGTTCATTGGCCTGCTTCAAATTGACTGCAAGATTATTAAGTTGAGACTTATTGACTAAAAACTTCATAAAAACAGTCAACTAATCAACATGTACAGTTAGATTAGAACTACAGTAATAAGTGACTAAGAGAAACACAGTAAGGAGCTAATAAGGAACCACTCTACTATAACTTTACAATCAATCACCATTGACCTATTTCTATGACACATCGAGCCCTTAAATAATGCATATTTAATGAGCGGTTGACAAATTGATTCCAATTGAATATGCTCATACGACTATTACAGTAATTACTTGGCTAGACACAGCAGTTAGTCTCAGCAATTCTCTAGCTAAACACACCGTCCAACTAACTAATACTTATCTTATCCATGAGAGTTTCGTTTTGCGTGCCGACAACCAGTTATCGTCTCAAGTGAGCACAATGAGTATCGCATTCCAATTTCCAGTTGTAGATACCACTATAAATCTCTATGAATATTACGATGACTGTGATCATGACTGCTGTGAAGGTGAAGTTACTAAAGAATAACAAATTTTGTTCAGATTTAAAGTACAAAGTAAACTATTAATGCACTTAGAAATACCCTAATAGTACCCTGCTCTGGCTAGACTCTAAGATCGGTAAGAACATCCACATCTTACCATAGAACTTGTTGAAATTTTGCGTATAGCTACAGAATGTTTTATGTATATGGATTCATAAATAGTTAAGGCAATAACTTACATAATACAACTTCAATAGAATTTGTCACATATCGGAGAAAAACCCGGCAGCAAATTTGACAAGTTTTGTAATACCCTTTGTCAGCATAGCTCATTGATATATGAGGCAGAAAAACCCTTTATTTTCGACATTTCTATGCTACCTTATAAACAACTCATATACAGGTACTATCAAAATATTAATACACACTCATAAATTCATTGAAAAGTGCGTACAAAAAGAGATTGTTGATTGGCCTTCACGTAACCGGCAATGGCAACGGCAACTTGTAGGCCATCCGCACTTAACCCTGTGTGAAAAAAGGCTATATTAATTTGTACATAGAATACTCACACTTTACATACGATGCGATACAGTATATATATAGTTGATATACAATATGCATGACCCACAAATCGTTTCATACGCTGAGGTTAGGCGCTTCAATTCCGCACACTCGAAAAACTATAATAAAAATGTCAACAGTTTCAACTGAAATCAGCTGTTGGGACTTTTAGAGATGCTCACTATATGCACACTATCTATATATCAATGTGAACTACTAGTATTTACATATGCAAATTGTCAGCATTAAGCTAATGCAGCTTATCAATTAGAACAAGCCTTAGCTCGTCTAAGTAAGAGTTTATTTTTATAATTTATTGCACAGTAATATGTCGTCATTTAAGCCATAAACTGAAACTTTGTGCCTAACCTAATTACCCTAATAAAAATGGTCTAATGCTCTCATATGACTGGCAGTTTAATGAACATGAAAATCAAGTATAAACAGCTGAGTATTTGATATGATTCATTATATTGAAATGCATTAAAGTAGGCTCGACTTTTCTGATGGCATTATTCATTACGAGTTTTATAAGAAGTAGAGACTGAATTCCTTCTGTTTTGTACCTTATAGATACTTTTGTACCTTACAGATACTTTTGTATTTTACAGATACTTTTGTATCTTACAGATAGTTTTCTACCTTACAGCTATTTTTGAACCTTACAAACACTTTTGCATCTTTTAAATAATTTTCTATCTTACAGATACTTTTGTATCTTACAGATACTTTTGTGTCTTACAGATACTTTTGTATCTTACAGATAGTTTTCTACCTTAAAGCTATTTTCCAACCTTATAGATACTTTTGCATCTTTCAGATAATTTTCTATCTTGCAGATACTTTTGTATCCTTCAGATACTTTTGTATCCTTCAGATACTTTTGTATCTTTCAGATACTTTTGTATCTTAATAACAAATTTTCAATACTATCAAATATTTTCATATGCTAAAAAAGCCTCTGTAATGCAATAGTACAACTATCTTAGCTAGATTTCAATCTAAATAGTGATTAAATTTTCCCCTGCTCTAAAGTAAGCTAACTGAACATCTCTGGTGTTAGATATGATTAGCATATAGTAGATACATCTCTCTGAGCCCGTGTGTGTTCTAAATGAAAGTGCGCTTGTGTCTAAATTGGATAAGAGGTCTCGATCACAGTGATAACTAGAGCTGGGCATAGCAGAGAATGGAGAGCATAGAATGAGGAAAATGTATAAAAATCTGTAAGCTGATGACAGAAACAGGTGTCAGCTGTCACACACAACGAAAGAATACTCGCAAATGAATTGGATATGCCATGAATGTTATTTTATTCGCAATGAATTCCTTCTTCTCTTTACAGAAAATGTTGCGTCTACTTATCATCGGACTGGCTCTGTGTGGCGTAGCTTCTGCTGCAGCACAAACTGTGAGTATAAAGCGAATAATTAAAACAGTTATACATCAATCATTAACCCATTGCTGCCTCTGCTTTACAGCGCAGCACCTCGATGGAGGCCATTGCGCATCTAACGGGACCCGTGCAGGCGGACAACAGTCAGGTCAAAGGTAATGTGACCTTCACACAGAACGACTGCGGTCAGAGCGTGCACATCCGGGTGCAGCTGGAGGGCGTCAAGGAGGGCAAGCACGGCTTCCACGTACACGAGAAGGGCGATCTGACCAATGGCTGTGCCAGCATGGGAGCCCATTACAATCCCGACAAGGTGAATCATGGTGCACCCCACCATGAGATACGCCATGTCGGCGATCTGGGCAACATTGATGTGCCAGCATCGGGCAAGGTGGACATCACCTACACGGACTCTGTGATCACACTCAATGGCAAGCGTACTATTGTGGGACGTGGCGTGGTGCTCCACGAGCTGGAGGATGATCTCGGCCTGGGCAATCACACCGACTCCAAGAAGACGGGCAATGCGGGCGGTCGTATTGGTAAGCTAATCACAGTGATTAACTAAATTTAGTCTAACCTTTTGACTCTCTACTTGCAGCTTGCGGCGTTGTGGGCATTAAGTAAATATCTGTTCCAGTAAAAAGCAAAACAATAATGAAATCAATTTGTGTATCTCTGTATGGACTCTATGAAAATAGCAGCTCCCTCTATCACTATCTCTCTATCTCTCTATCTCCATCTCGTTTATGCGTCTGCTAATAAAAAACCTTTCTATACTTTCTGTAATGCTAACTGTAAACGTAACTGTAACTGTTCTACGCACGCATCGAATTTTACCCATAATCCTCACAATTGCATAGGCACAGTGGTCGCTCGTCTATTTGACCATAGTCAAAATTCAGGCTCACATATTTAACTAATTAACGGAATATTTTCGAGTTTATTAAGAATTTTATGAAATTTAATAGTAATTAACGTAAATTCATAGAATGACAAAATAATAGTATGCCAATAATATAGTAATATATATTTTTTGTAGTTATGCTGCAGTATATAATAATAATCTAAAGCTTACAAAATATAATAAAAGTCATAAGTGATCATTACTTACTACTTTATAGTAAAAATTCAGGCACAGATTATTTTAGAATTTATTAAGAATTTTTGAAAGTTTAGAAGTAATTAACGTAAGTTCTAAGTATGACAAAATAATAGTATGCCAATAATATAATGATCAGGCCTGTTCCCATTTTCGAATTCGTTCAATCGATTTACGTTTTGAAAAAAATAGGGTTCCTAATTTCTATGCATCGTTTTCGAGAAATGAAAACTTTTATTGTAAATCTGTTTCAAATTCAAAGCGTTAATCGATTGAACGAAATCGAAAATGGGAACAGGTCTGAATATATTTCTTTTTTTATTTATGCTGTAGTATATAATAATAATCTAAAGCTTAGATATAGGCGTAGATAGATAATAAAAGTCATAAATAATCGTTATTTGTGAATTTTTTTTTTGTTCATAACAAATAATGTTTATTTGCGAATATAATTTATTAAATTATGTATTAACTAGCTCTATTTATAGCCTATAATCCAATTTCTAAATCAAGTAAATAGAACATAATTTTTCTGTAATCATTCCATTGTTAAAAGTTGTCTTTAAATTTTGTAAAGTAGTTTTTTTTTTTCAAGTAGTTAAAACAAAAAGTATTAGAAAAGTATTAGACAAGTTATAGCATAAATCCAGCTAATCATATACTCTATAAAACTAACTCACTTAAAGCATAATATACTCTATTTCTAGCTGCTAGAATTTCCACACACTAAACTCTCAGAAAATTCACTGCAGTTTTCATAGGCAAGCAACCACTGTGCACTGATACAATACCTGTGACTGTCTTAATCGATATACATGTATGAATAACTATTTCCGGTATACACCCTCTAATGTGTGTGCGTGTGCGTGTGTGTGTGTGTGTTGTAACTGTTATTTTTTTGGGCAGTCATTAATATTGTTGTGGGCCTAAGTAAACCGCTATTGATAAGTTACTGGCTAACAGGGTAGGTATGCATAGATATTGGGTTTGTATTTATACTAACGTCATTAGCGGGCGTTGGTCTAATGAAGAGCCATCTAATGTACTGTTTGTTTAACCTGTGACGAACTGCACTTAACATCCACACACATTAACTTGCCATCCACAAGTCAAACTAAGCAACCATCAATCAAAATCCACAATATCCACTTCGACTCATGCCACCAACTATTTGCACTTTCCGCTGCAGCACGCTTGCCACATACGATCCACAAGATCCACAAGATCCAACTGAACAGCAGCAAGAGCAACAGGCAACAAGAACAACAACAACAACACTGCACAACAATCGCGACAACAGCAACAACAACTATCATCAGCCCACATTCTATGTGCCGCACGATCAGCCACACGATCAAGTTCTATATCCACTACTGCGCCATCCCTATCCATATGCATATCCGTACTATATCTAAGAGTCGAGTATAGTCTATGATTCATTTCACCTTTCCTGTGTCCTGTCGTTGTCCTGTGTCCAGTGTCCAGTGTCCTTTGCATGCCAATTGCTAACGCTCTCTCTCTCTCTCTCCACTCTACTATTTACAGCTCGGAATTGGGTGAATGGCCCTGCCGTGATGGCGGTGCCGGAGCAATACGTCTATCCATAAGCATGCTCTGCATACTGGTAGCTCTGCTACTGGCCCAGTAAGGAAGTATTAGCATCTCTACTACACTATATAAACTTTGTATATTCATTCACATTCATAATGTAATCCCACTTGAAATACTCTCTACTGCTTGTAATTTGCCTTTGTTCATCGAAAATAAAATAATAATTTGTTATATATACCATATAATCCATTATATTAAGAATTTGTTATATATATACAGTGCGTTTCATAATCATAAGACACTTTAGAATTCGTTAAAATAAATTTAATAGGATTCATGCAAAACCGATTGGTAGAGGTTCTTAAAAATCGAGGACAATATACTAAAAATAAAGAAGAATTCAGAAAAATTTTCTATCGGTTTTTATTTAATGGATGGTTTATTATAATGAAACACTTAAAAGTCGCTTCAAAACGTGCTTTCAGTAAAAAAATGCATTTGAAAAATAATTCAATGAAAAAACGCAAGATTCTAATGGTGAATTCAAAGCTCAGATGAATTCACATTCTATTTGAAAAAAATGTCGGCTTTAGATAGCTTTAATCACCAAATATAAGATATATATACTCGTAAGTGTCTTATGATTATGAAACGCACTGTAGTACCATATAATCCATTCAATTCAGTTCATTCGTTACGCCCCCTGAACTCCAACAGTCACCGAGATTTCTTAGCTCCGATAAGACACTTAGGCCTAGGACCCTAGAGTGACCCTAGCTGCTGCCACAGTGGGACATTCAAGTCAAACACGCAACATTAAAACAAACACCAAACTCCGAACTTCCCCACTTCCTGCCTGATGACAGAGTTTAACCCAAGAGAGAGGCCCTACTGTGGGGCCTACTGGCATGCCTCTAGGTGCCAACTTTAATTTCCAGCGAGTTGTTTAATTATTCGCACAGTCGTGCATTTGTTTTATGAATAGCATTTATAACTTTCAGCCTTATTCACCCGAAGGCACGCAATTTATTTGGTATTATGACGTGCCCCCAACACTTCCACTCGGATCGATTGGTTCCTAGTATTAAAACCCATTTGTGACATTGTGCTCCATGCCATGTGAATTGGCCAAAACAAATGACCTATTTAATTAGCTCAGCATTCAAATACTCTGTGATGTATTGAGTTAATGCTAAAGTTCAGAGTTGAGGTCTATAATTAAGGAACTACTATATAAATTGGGGTTTAAGTATTCTATGAATCTGATGACTCACTTATGCTTTAAGTTATATGTTCTAGCAGCTATAAAAGATATATGATTTAGAATCTTTGATCTATGATCTATAATCTATGATGTATGATCTTTGATCCATAATTCTCTGATCTATGATCTATGACTTATGTTCTTTGACCTATGATCCATGAACTTTGATCTAAGATCTAGAATTTATAATCTTTGATATATGATCTGTGTTCTAAGATCTAGGATCTAAAATCTATTATCGATGATCTATAATTTATGATCTTTGATCTATGATCGATGATTTTTAACCTACAATTCATGCGCTATGATCTAAGATCTAGAATTTATAATCTCTGATATATGATCTATGATCTGTGACCTAAGATCTAGCGTCTACATATAATCCATTATCGATGATCTATAATTTATGATCTTTGACCTATGATCCATGATTTAAAACCCATAATTCATGCGCTATGATCTGAGATCTAGAATTTATAATCTATGATATATGATCTATGATCTGTGACCTAAGATCTAGCATCTATTATCTATTATCGAAGATCTTTTCTCTGTGATCTATTATCTGTGATCTATTATCTGTGATATATGATCTTTGATCTATGATGTTTGATCTGGACTTTAGGGATTAACATATATGATTTTGGATCTATGATTTATGTTATTAGATCTGGCATCTATCAACTTGAATAGTCCCCGAAATGTGCTCATTATAAATTGATATTCAAACACAATACTGCACCTTTTGAAACCTCTTAAGACCCCAAGTATGCATGCCATATCCTAGCTGAAACTCCTTCAAAATATATACCAAAGTACAGTCAATCCCACAGCTCATCTAATGAAACCCCTCAGCTATCCAACTCTACTGTCAACTAGTTGAACTTTACACTTGGTTTGGTTCGAGTATTTGGCTCCACTCACTCAACTCCTGGCTATTTCTGGATCCCTACCCTAGCCTACAATTACCTACAACTCTTAGGCGTACTTCTAATGAGTGCAATGACTTGTTACCCACTTTTAGCACCACTAAAACGGAAGCCACAGACGACCCAGAATGCCTAAGGTAATGTCTGGGAACTTTGCTCAGGTGCGCGTTGGTCAAAGTTGTTTGGCTTTTGTGGGAGGCCCACACACCTTGGATGGGGTGTAGACGGGTGTAGAGTGTAAAATACCAATGAAATAGGTTAACAAAAGCATAATAGTCGGGGGCCCGATTTCATCGACCAGCTACAGAGACCCTAATCGCATGCCCTGAATAGTGAAACTCTGTGGAACCCTAAGGCTTCGACTTTCACTCACTTTCACTGTATGGTTGGTAGTAGTAATGGCCAAGAGGTAACTGACGTTATTCCCGCTGGTTGCCAACAAGCTCGAATGTGGCCACAACACTGCCCAGACTTGGTTGCCACACATCATAATACCGTTATTATCTTGGCCAGCCGCAGCGACAGCACTCGGTCAGTTTCAATTCAAACGTCAATTTGACAAGACGCGCGGGCTAATAAAAACCATTGCATACTTTGCAGAGCTTCAACAAATATCTTGGATAATCCTTGTAACGCATAACAGATTTTAAATGCGGTTCAAAATGGGCGCGTGTGGTCCTAGAATAATCAAATATGTTCTATTCGCCTTCAATGTGCTCTTTGCGGTGAGTATTTAGAGAAATGACATTCAATTTATTGAGGGGAACTGAAATATCTGTCTATATATAAATTTGATAATATATTTGTTCAGTATATTCTTTATACTTAAATTTTAGAAAATTTACAAAGTTAGTTACACACTTTTAGCCCCTGCTTATCTATATTTTAACTAATTGCTCTGATTATCTATAGCAATTCATGTGACGAGCTCCCTTTGCGTGCTGACTGATAAATTGACTCGTTTTGTAATTTCGCATTTTAACTACATGCACTTTAAATACTTAATTAATTTAAATTACCGCAAACAGTGAGCTGGCATAACACAACGACGATAATTTGCAGTAGACAACAAATTACCAGTCGTTATCCGCTTTAAGTGCAGTCGGAATTTAATATGCACGCTCAAAAGCGGGCTACACAATTTTGCATTTTATATTTCACTACTTGCCCTTCACCTTGAGCAAGGACTCAAACCACTTAGTGAAGTAATTTGCCAGTTTATTGAATTTATATGGAAATTCAATTTTTTTTTAATTAAAATTTATTAAGTGTAGAACCTGTACTAACATAAAATGTACCTTAACAACACATTGACTGAAAATTATAGATGGACCAAACCTTATAACCTAGTATGAGAATTCTTATTATACTATATTATAATTATGATATAATATTATTATGTTATAATATATATAATGAGGATTCTTATTGTTATTACTACTAATATACTTATTACTATATACATATTACTATTGTGTATACTATTATATACTATTATTATATTGTAAAACTTTGCCGATTAAGAAGCCTGAGGGGTCGAGCAGGCAGTAGTCGTCTGGCAAGTACATAGGTGGGAATTCAATCAAACAATATTTCAACAGAAATCGGTTTATTGAAATTTAAATCAAATTATTAAAAATGTTTTAAAAGTTAGCCTATTCTGCTTAAAATTATAATAATATAACATAAGAAGTGACTATAAAAGGCATTTAGTTGGCGCATATAAAAGTATGCAACGTTATTTCTCAGTTGCTTTTGCATGCAATTAAAGGCGCCTATAAAATGTGTTGGTAGATTAACAGCAGCTCTTACGTAGCCTTTATTTAAATTTGCTACTTTTTGTTGCTTTTTATAAAGAGTTTTGTAAATATTTTAATCAAACGGGCCTGCTCCAGCCTGTACGGGCAGCGTTCCTTTATTTGTGGAACGTATTTAAGACGCCAGCACAAAAGTAGGCAACATATTTAGAAATGTAAGAATTCAGCAGCGGCAGTAGTTTGAAACAGTAAATAGTATAGAAGACTACTGCTTGCTCGACCTCTAAGGCATCTTAAACGGCAAGGTTTTGCCAAGAGATTATAATAGTATGTATTAGTATACACAATAGTACATATATAGTTTTTAATCCTCATACATTTAATCCTTATAAGGCTTGGTCCATCTTTAATTTTAAGTTCATGTGTTGTTAAGGTACATTTTGTGTTAGTACAGGTTCTGCTCTCTCTGTTTAATGCAAGCTCAAAATTCAAGCTTTAAATACACTTGAATTGTTTTTACAATTATTTAAGTCCACATTTGTCAAAGCAGTAGACATTGCCTAGCTATTGTGGAGTAAATTGTCTGCAATTATTCAGCGCGCTTGAAAGTAGGCAACGCATTTTTCAATGCCAAGCTAAGCAGGAGCAACAACAACAATAACAATAATAATAATAGCAATGACGAAATGGTAAAGCCAATGACTTGGCCAATGGCCGGCAACAAAGGCGATGCCTTATCAGGCAATTAGAGTCGGTAGAATACAAGCACAAATACAAATGCAAATACAAATACACACACTATACACACAGGCACGCACACGCTTCTGAAGTCATAAGGTATTTACATGCGTAGATTTTGATTGGCTGGGCCATTAAGTAAAGTGTGCCACAAAATCGATGGCAGTGCGCTGTTTAATTATGCTGCACATACAAATTGATGTAGTATGTATGTATATGTGTATATCCTTCTAATCCTGACAGATCTCTGGCCTGGGCATACTGATCGCTGGCGCTGTAGTCCTGGCCGATGTCAGCGAGTTCAATCACTTTGTGGAGGGTCGCGTGCTGGCACCGCCCATAGTGCTGATTGTGACGGGGCTCATCATATTCTTGATAGCATCGCTGGGCTGCTTTGGCGCCATCAAGGAGTCACCAACGCTGCTCTTAACGGTGAGTAAACCAGGCTTAGCTTCAACTCTATGTATTTATATTATTACTCCCCCTAGTACGCCGTACTGCTGGCCATGATCTTCATCATTGAGCTGGCCGTTGGCATTGCTGCCAGCGTCTTCAAGAAGGATCTGGAGGGCATGCTGAAGAACTCCCTGCTGGAGTCGATCAAACGTTCCAATGCCGAGGACAACATGGCCTGGGACAATGTCCAGCGCAAGCTCATGTGCTGCGGCGTAGACACTCCGGCGGATTGGCGTGCCATCAGCTTGAATAAGACACTCCCGGCGAGCTGCTGCCAGCCACAGTACATGGATGCCACCGTTGGACACTGTCGCGACTCCCCTGGCCTCGGCCGGGATAAGTACTACCAGGAGGGTTGTGTGGGCAAGCTGAAGGATCGCATTGACAAGAATGCCGTGATACTGATTGGCGTTGGCATTGGCATTGCCTTCATACAGATTCTGGGCATTATCCTGGCGTGTTACCTCGCCTCGGCCATCAGGCGACAGGAGACCTAATTGAAGTGCGATTATAATGTGGATGCATGGATTTCACTATACACTTTATTGATATCTCATAATTATAATTAATCATTGTTGTAGTCTGTATAGTCCTGTATCCAGTGAAACCAGAGTTCAATCAACATTCAATCAGCTAAATGAGAATCAGTGCTCAATGGAACTATATAAACTCAAAACTTTACTATGACTATAAAATCTGTAATTCTTGCCTTAACAGAGTTCTTAAATATGTTTAGAAAATGCTTCTCTATTTATAATTATTCTACAATTCTACAAAAACTCTTAAATCTATTAGAGACTTGTATTAATCTCTGCTTCATATTCATAGCCTATATTCTTTCCTGTATTTCATACGTCCTGTTGGCATTGCCATAAATTCATTAAGCAGCGCAAAAGTATGCAATATTTTTGGTAATTGCTACAATATGCAATTGTAAACAGATCTCTCTATTAAGTTATATATAATATATTATATATTATTAATATTCCACATTTCTTCTCACAATAATCTCTCCATCTGCATCCCCTTTAAATTTAATCTTAGTATTTCTCTAAATTTAAACGTATATCTCTCATTACTTCCCTCCTTCATTGTATTTCTCTCTGCTTACATATTCCTATATTTCATGTGTCCTATTTTTGGGGCGATTTCTCATATTTAATTGCATACTTTTGAGGATGCTTAGAAAATACAACTGAAAGTTGAATTCATTGAGCAGCCCAAAAGTATGCAATTTATGTGAAAATTGCTACAAAATGCAATTGTACACAGATCTCTCTCTCTTAAGTTATATATTATATATTAAATCCATATTCTACATTTCTTTTAACAATTATATCTCCATCTGAATCCCCTTTAAATTTAGTCTTAGTATTTCTAAGTCTTAATCTTTCTTCTAAATTTAAATGTATACCTGTCATTACTTCCCTCCTTCATTGTATTTCTCTCTGCTTACATATTCCTGTATTTCATATTGCTATTTTCAAGGCAATTTTACATATTTAATTGCCTACTTTTGAGGATGCTTAGAAAATACATGAAGCAGCCGAAAAGTATGCATTTTTTATGATAAAAGATCCCTCCCTTAAGTTATATATTATATCCAATTTATATATTTTTTCTAACAACAATCTCTTCATCTAAATTTAGTCTTAGCATTTTCTAAATTTAAATTTATATCTCTCATTACTTTCTTACTTCATTGAGCGACACTCGATTAAAAACGCAACAAATTATATAAAATTTAAATAAAATCCGTATAAAAATGCAAGAAGAATCATAAGAAATTCCTTGAAAAATTATATAAAATTTCCTCAAATGAAAATCTACATAATTCCTACAATTTCCACTCTTTTTTCGAAGCTCTAAGCTTAGCTACTCCGACTCTATACTTACCCAAAGTTTCCAGCAAAGCAAATTGATAAAAATATACTTAATTGTTTGCTTTAATTGTATTTAACAAATAAATAATGAAATTGCTCCAATACTTGTACGAGTTTATTGTGTTTGAATCTGTTTTAATATCTCTATAAATTTATAATTTCTTTATGTTTTGCTCAACTTTTTATAAAGGCTTCAGGCGTGTACTATATGTTAGATACATCTACAGCTTACACTTAAAAAAGAATCGCACTACAATTTCAATTAAAGTTAAATATAGCAAATATTTTGTAGGTTAAAAATATCTGCAATATTTCTATTACTTTTGCCTTTGGCTAAGTTAGCGTTAGTTCTAGTTAGTTTCTCTCAGTGTAGAGCTAGAGTTGGTTGTGCCACAGCTGGGTGCAGTTGCCTCTTCTCCTTAACGAGTGCTGGCTACGCGCTACATGCTGAGTGTGTGCCTCTACTCCACCAGGGATCAGGGTAAGATCTGGCAAATGCATAACTTTTGGTCCTATACCGCCTAAGGGGAGGAGCAGTGGCTTCCTCACTTGCTCTGCAGCAGAGACTCGGACAGACGCTCAATGCCCGTCACTGGCGTCTTTTTGCAATCCTTATCCGCTGCCGCTGTGGCCGCCGCCTCAGCCTCTGCCGCATCTGCCGCCTCCTGTGCCTTGGCCTCCTCGTGCTCCCGCTGCTTCTGGAAGTGCCGGAACTCCGTGGGTGTCAACATGCCGCGCAACACCGTCTCATAGCTGACACTGACCCCCTTGGCGCTCATCTTCTGATGCAGCTTCCAGCACTCGCGCTCCTTGATGCTGCACACATACAGCGGGAAATTGTAATCCTGCTGCTGCTGCTGCTGCACATTGCAATTGGCTGCGTTGTTCTCCTTCTTGGCCTCCTCCGAGGGCGGACTGGGCGTCTCTGGCGTCTCCACCGTGGACAGCTGACGTTGCCGCTGTGACGTCTCCATGGGCTGCCCGGCTGGCTTGCTGCTGGGATCATTCAGAAATATGGACACTGGTGGCGCTGTGGGCGGTCGATTGGCCCGTATGCGGGCTGCCAGTGGGGCGATGGATCCACGACGTATCATGTGCGAGTACTCCTTGGAGGCCAGTTGAAAGGTGGGCGGATAGCTGTCTTGAAACGAGACTGCAAAAATAGTTAGGCTTGTTGTTGTATGAGAGTCTCTTAACTGTAGCATATGCATGTCGATGGCGTCCGACTGTGCGGTTTACTTTTACAATAATTTACATAGAATTCATACATTCATTTATATAGTTACTCATTCATTCCTTCTGTTATTCGTTCGTTTATTTGTTTATCAATTCATTCATAATTTCATTTATTCTTTTATTCATTCATTTATTCATTGTTTAGTTTTATCATTTATTCATCACTGCATTTATGCATTGTTTTATTCAGTATTCATTCATTGATTAATTCGTTCATTACGTCAACAATTCTGTTCTTGATTCATTCTTTTATTCATTCATTCCTTTATTCATTCTTTTATTCATTTATTCCTTAATTTCTTCAGTTATTCCTTCAGTCATTGCTTCATTCATTCATTGATTCGTTCATTAATTTATTTTTCATTCATTCATTCGTTCATTAATTTATTTTTTTATTTATCCACTCTGTTATTCATTCATTCATTCATGTTTTCATTGATTCATTCAATCATTATTTCATTCTTTCTTTTTTTATTCATTCATTCGTTCATTAATTGATTCTTATATTTATCCATTCAGTTATACATTCATTCATTAGTTCTAAAAGTGTTTTTTTCATCGATTCATTCATTCATTAATTCATTCTTTCTTTTTTTATTCATTCATTCCTTCATGGATTTATTATTATATTTATCCAAGGAGCTATACATTCATTCGTTAATTCTTTCATTGATTCATTGATTCTTTCATTGATTCATTCATTCATCGATTCATTATTTCATTCTTTCTTTTTGTCATGTATTCATTCATTGATGTATTCTTATGTTTATCCCTTCAGTTATACATTCATTCATTGACTCTTTCTTTGATTCGTTCATTGATTCATTCATTCATTAATTCATTCTTTTTTCTTTTTTTATTCATTCATTCCTTCATTGATGTATTCTTATATTTATCCCTTCAGTTATACATTCATTCATTGGCTCTTTCATTGATTCGTTCATTGATTCATTCATTAATTACTTCCCTCCCTTAGACAACTTACCCGATTTACCCGTTTTACGCAGCAACGGCGCCCGTCGCTGTGGACTGCGCTGCGCTGTGGGCGTGGCCTGCTTCTCGCCGCCCGTGGGCGTGGATGCCGTCGAGTTGTCCTCGCGCTCTGAATCGCTGCCCTCGGAGCTTAGCAGCGAGACGAGGGTGATGACATCCGGAGCAATGACACTGCGAGCGCGACTCAGTGACTTCTTATTGCCCGCCACATTGGCATCGCTGGCACTGAGCAGGGGGCTGCCATCGGGCGGCAGGGGGGCAGCGGCCACCGAGGAGGCGGCGCGGGTGAAGATCTTGCGACGTCGTAGCTTCTGCTGATTGCGCTTGTTGGCGGCACCGAGTACACTCTTGCTGCTGCTCTCATCCAGACGCACCGGAGCGGACATAGCACGCACCAGGGGCGGACGTCGATTGATGGTCAGAGCGGCGGAGACCTGATCCGCCGTGGAGGTGGCAGCGATTACTTCCACGCCTGGCCTAGTAGTAGTAGTGGGTTCCTGCTCCTCCTCGCTGTGTAGCTCTGGGGGCTCCTGTGGCTCCTGCTCCTGCTCCTGCTCCCGCTCGTTGGTGGCGCGTATCGTCTGGGCGAGCACAATGTTGAGATTGATGCGATTCTTGTCCGCCTTGGCGCTGCAGAGTAAGCAGAGTAAGTGCAAGTGTTGTGCATGAGTGATTGATGGACTGATTGATTGATTGACTGACTGACTCACTGACTGACTGACTGACTGACTCTGGGAGTGACCGAGTGACCTACTGCTTATGCTAAATTTAAATCAAATTATTTTGGCATTAGTTTATTGCAATTTGCAGCATGTTGCATGCGACCCCAAAAATAGAAATTAATTCGTGCAATTGCGAAGGCGGCAACCCTAGAAACCCTCCCCCTGCTCCAATGCAACTCTGTCTGTTTGGCAAAATGAAACCATGTCAATTACATTTGCAATTTGCGCCCAAATATCACATTCTCTTTTCACTTGCTGCGAGTCCTTCAGCGCGCCAAGTGGAAAGTGAATCTTTTTTGCCCAAAGTTCATTGAACTAGTTCCCTTTCGCTTACCCTCCGCCGCTATCTGCTCTCGCTGATCGACTTAAGTGTGTCGCAACGCGGCGTATGAGTAATATCTGAACTCTGGCATGACTACTACTGTGGCTCTAGCATAGGCGAGCATAGGCTCTGCCCTCCTAATCATATGCACTGCACATAAAACAAAACTACTGTATAACTATCTTCACGTCGGTGTCAAGCATGCAAATTGCCCAAAGTATCGAAAGTGTCATTTAGGCATAATATGATTCTGTTAGCAGGGGGAGGGGGGGAGTGTGTATAGACTCCACCTGGCACTATCAGAGCCCCCGATTCATTTGCATATTAATATGCGCGCATATATACCAGCTCTATGCATATGGAACAGTCAGCAAGGTCGCAGCGAATATTGACATTTTTTTATGAATTCTTTTATTATTTGGCGCTAGACGCATAAAAAGTATACATATAAGACTTGTTAGTATCTGCAGCTAAAAGGCAAAAATATAAGCCAAATAATGAAATAAAACTAAGCTTTAGTAGCAAATTAAATGTAAATTATATGCTTTGCCCAATGGCAATATTTTTAAGACTGCGCTCAAAAGTATACTTTAAAAAGTAAATTGTAAAATTAAAGTCCTTTTCAAACATCTTAGCCATAATAAAAAGTATGCCTTACAGATGGAAATTATAAGAATATTCAGTGACAATTTTAAACAGCTTACTAAAAGGTTTTACAAAGAAGTTTTCTACAAACAAATAGTTGAAATAATTTAGTAAGAAAATAAAACGCTGCATCAATGAAACTGAATAAATGAAAATGAAATGTATGTAAGTCCAACAGAAGAAAATGTTTGTAACTATATATTTGCTGGAAATAAATTGTAACTCAAGTCTTTTTTAACTTTAGGCCAACTAAAAGCCAGTTTATTTAAATGTTCATGTCTTTCGCCGCATAGCAAAATTTTAACGATGCGCAGAAAAGTATGCTTTAAAATTTGTATTGTTGGAATAGTCTGTGGCCATTTGAAGCAGCCTACTAAAAGGTTTTACAAATAAATAGTTGAAGTAGTTTAGTTTTTTTTTTTTTTTTTTTTAATTTTTATTTATTAAGTGTAGAACCTGTACTAACATAAAATGTACCTTAACAACACATGGACGGAAAATTAGAGATGGACCAAACCTTATATCTAGTATGAGGATTCTTAATATATTATATTATTATATACTGTTATATATTCTATATATATACTATTATATATTATTATAATCTTTTGGCAAAACCTTGCCGTTTAAGACGCCTTAGAGGTCGAGCAGGCAGTAGCAATAGTTTAGTAAGAAATTAAATATGTATGTCAGTATTTTAGACCTGCGCTGAAAAGTATGCTTTAAAATTTTTATTGTTAGAATACTTTGTGGAAATTTGAAGCACTTTACTAAAAGGTCTTACAAAAGGCATTTCAGTACCCAAATAGTTAACTGAATTACTAAAAATATGAACTGCACAAACTTAATACACCCTTTAGAACTTTTTTAAAGTACAGGTTCTAAGAAAAGTTAACTAAATTTGCTAAACTGATGTCTGTCCCCAAATAGTCAATCGGGTTTATTGCTTTTGTATTGTATTGAACTTTATTTTATGTGTAATTCATCATCAGCTCACTTACTTGTCTATCTTCAGCTGCGCCTCCTTCTGCTCCTGCTGCAGTCGCTGCTGCGCCTGACTGCTCTCTGCCGCCGGCGTCAGCGAGGATGTGGATGACCAGGCCACGAGAGTCTTCTCCCGCAAACGTAGCGTACCAATATCGTGTGTCTGTCCAGCACGTGCCGCAATTCTGGATGCGCTATCGTCTGAGGAGAGTGTAGCCTGGCGACTCAGCTGAGCAGCGGGATGGACTGGATATAGTCGCTGGCGTATGCTCTCAATGGAGCGTCCAACGGACAGGCCACGTGAGAGATAGCCACGCTGCTGTGCCGTGTATCTGCTTACGCCTGAGTGGGAGTGGGCGTGGGCGTGGCCGTGGCTGGGCGGCTCAATCAGCGAATGCTGTTTGCGTATGGGCAGCGCCGGGTGTGTGGCAAGTGTCGACGTCGGCGTCGACGTGGCAGCGGGCGTCTGGTAGCGACGACGGCTGGCCACTGACAGCGACATGTTGCAAGTTGCCTCTGTGTCTCTGTGTTGCACGTTTGATTAGCGACGGTGAGGACTAAACGAAGCGAGCACTTGACTGGGAATAAACAGTCAATGAATTGCCTCAATGAATCACATTCAGTTGAGTTTCACATTCACATTGGAGATTCACATCGAATGCAAATCAATTACCAAGTCATTAAGCCAGCGGCAATAACTTTGTCAACAAAAAGTCTACCATACCAAAGGGTGGCGAATGGCACCCCACAAATAAACAGAGAGAGTCAAATGGAAGGCAATAGATACTGATAGCGAATGGCAGTATGAAATGGAAATCGAATACCGGCTGCAGTCACGAACCACCACCACGAACCACGAACCACTGCGAACCACAATGTGAATGCCACTTGAGTTGAGTTGAGTTGGGTTCGACTCCCTTTACTTTCACTTCAGGCTAATTTGCAAGTCTGCTTTTGGGCCAGGTGCACCTCCACGTCCACGTCCAGTTTGTTTGCCTGACGCGCGCCAACTACTGCTGCTGCGTTTTGTGAATGGAAGCCTGGCGCTGCCTCAGCTGTGCGCTGCCTCAGCTGCAGCCAGCTTCGTTATGTTACCAACAAACAAATAAGCAACAACAACAACAACAACAGCAACAACATAACGTGGCCCGTTGCCAACGTCTGCCTCACACTCCCACTCTCACTGCCCCTCCTCCTTCCCCGCTGTAACCGGTGCCATCGCCGGTGCAGCAAACCGTTATGCTCAGCTTCGGCTGTCGCTCGGCTTGACTCCTCAGTTGAGTTGTACAATATGCCCCATTTCCGCACACGTGTGCGCCGCCAGCTGCGAGGGTCATTCGATAAATACTATTTAATTTAATTTAATTAGTTTAGTCATTTAGCTTGAATAAACTATTAAAAATAAAAATAATAATAACTAATTAAAAATAAAAATAATAATCATAATAATCATAATAATGAAATTATATAAATACAACACATAATATGAAAATAGCTAAAAAGTGGCAGCACTTATAGCTAAACTTATAGCTAAAAAGGCAACACTGTTTACTTAAGTCATACTCGCTCAATTTCATTGAAATTACTTTGCTTTTATTTTTGCTTGCTTTCCTTTCATTTTACATTGGCAACTAAAAGTAGGCAACATTTTCTATTAGTTTCACAACCACAGCCACTCTTCGTATTAAATTTAGGCATAAGTAATGACAGCAACGCTCTCTTAACACAGCAATACAATACACAGCACTATAGGGAAAATACCCACTTTAAGCGGCATAAAGTCGTTTTTCAAAAGTCCAAATTATTCAAATATTTTGATAGCCACCTATCGGAAAAACACCAAACTAAAATGTTACATACCAGAAAATTTAACAGAGCGCGCCACTGTTAAGTTAACAGCTGCTAAAGTCAGCTGTTTGTTATCGATAAGCTTGTGCTGTTAAAACGTGCTAAATATAAGCTCAATTCAAAACACATTTAAATTAAAAAATACGTAATTTTATAAAAAAAAATTAAATGACGTCCAAAATTAATGGTTTGTACTAAGTGTTTGTGATTGTGATTGTTCGAAATTAATCGTGATGTCTTTATAATTGTGTGTTTTTGTTAACCATTTAACATGTAGAAATTGGTAACTAAAACTAATCTTTGAGAAGGCCAACAAAGTGAGTCCAGCAAAGTCCATCGATCAAATGTATTACGTATTGTAAAGATATTAATTCTTGTTAGAATGCAAGTTGTCTCAATATCCACTTTTTCCGATTCTCTCTGCAATTTAATTTTTTAGGAAACAACATCGTAGTTGAGAATGCGCGTTTGCTTGCAAAGTGGCAACGCTGCGACGTCAAAAACACAGGAAGGGCGGGCGCACTCAATATTGTTTACCTAATAACTTCAGTGTTTTTTGACCGATTTTAATAAAAATTTCAGCATAGATTATTGTAGTGTACAGTTATACGATTATCAAATCGCACCTTTTAAAAGTTTAAAATTGTGCTTGTTATAAGGTATTGAATTTAATTTTTTAGATTTGAGGGCGGAGGGGGCGTGGCATCCAAAAATTTGTGTTATACGTATTTTCCGAATTGTATTTGGCTACTAATATATAATATTAATTTTACTTAAAAACAGTCACAAATACAGGATATGAACATCCTTGCTCCTTAAAAAAGGATGTGCCACGCCCATTTTTTCAATATAAGTTTTACTAGGCCTTATGAACTCAAATCAAAAAACCGAATTAAAAAATTATGTTTCGTTCTTGAGTTATTAATTAATGCCGCTAAAAGTGGGTATTTTCCCTATAGTGCACAGTTGGGAAGCATAAGTCACAGCAAGCAGAAGAGAGTGCACAGCGTATAGTGCATAGTAAAAAGTATTATAAGCGATATTTCATTGTTGTACTTGGCTTACATATGTTTCTTTCATTTTTATTTGAAACATTTTCTATATTAGTTTAAAAACCAAGGTCAAGCTTCGTATTAACAAGTGGCATAAGTAACGTTTGTCAAGCACATGGAAAAGAGAGCACAATGACAACAGCGCTCTCTTAGCACAGCTATACAAGAACATGGTTAAAAAGCGCAAGGCTTAAGACTTAAGAGAAGAAGAGATCATAGCATGCAGTGCATAGTAGAAATTTTTATTAACGATATTTCATTGTTATATTCTGCTTGTTTTTATATCATTTTTATTTAAAACATTTTCTACATTAGTTTAAAAACCAAGGTCAAGCTTCGTATTAACAAGTGGCATAAGTAACGCACATGGAAAAAAGAGCACAATGACAACAGCGCTCTCTTAGCACAGCAATACAAGAACACAATTGAAGAGCGCAAGGCTTAAGACTTAAGAGAAGAAGAGATCACAGCGTGTAGTGCATAGTAGAAAATGGGGTAAATGATGGACAACAGCTTAGCGATTTTGAACAAAGCTTAAGCAACAATTAAATATAATTAAATATAAATTAAACAAATTACTGTTATAACTGCCCTCGCTAGTATGTAGAGTGCAAGTAGTACACGTTTAAGGCATCAGGCTGACTGACTGCCAAGTTTTGCCAACTCAATGAACTCGCACGAACTTTTGTTTTCATTTCGACGCGCGCCCACGCACACACACACACACATGCCCACTTAAAATGTAATCAAATGCTGTTGCCAAAACAGTGAGCGAAAGAGGGGTGAAAAGGGGGAGCGGAAAGCGTAAGCAATTAGAATATTTGCTGTAGAAATGCTTATGCAAATCCTGGCAAATAATATGATAAAAGCAAAGTGAATGAATGAATGAATGAATGGCCGGCGGGGATGAATGCGTGAATGCATTGCCTTGTACAACTCGTTCTCAATGTCAACAAATGTTAGATGCAAATACACTCAGGTGGGCGAGGGGGAGGGGGGAGTTACTAAGCTGAGTATCTGCTGGCAAGTGAAAAACTTTCACATTTGTGACAATTTCAAATTCATCAAAGACATGCAAAGTTGTATAAAAGTTTTTCGTGCGCGTTGGCAATCAAAAAGTAACGGAACATAACTGCCCTAGGTGCCCCAAAAGGAAAATGAGGTAGACCCAACAGAGAGAGAGAGAGCCAGAGAGACCGAGAGACAAAGGCAGCGAAAACAATACAACGGTAGCGGTAACGGTAACGGTAACGGTAACGGCAAATGGCATCAAGAACCAAATCAAGCCAAATTTCAGGGTCATATATATGTAGTCTATATAACCGGGCACATATACATATGCACATAAGGGCATGTGTGTGTGAATGTCAACGAATCATTACGAATAGAGCACTTAAAACAATGCCAAAAAGACAGCAAATAAAACAGACTTACACACACACATACACACTCACACACACACACATACAAACATACTGTAGTCACATTAATCATTTCAAGTCGATATTTATTGATAGGGCGGCACTTACCCCGCCCACCTTGGCGATTTGGCATACCATCAAAATGTATTTCGACTTTTCGCTTGCATTTTCTTTTCTATTTTTTTGCAATCTAGAATCGAATTATAATAGAAATGAGCTTAGCAAATATCAGCGTTAAATAAATTCATATTTGTCAGGCGGTGTCAAAATACCGAGCGGTACCAGCAGGCACCACAATTTGGACCCGAGTCGATACATGTATATCCAAAACTATTTCAATTAACGACTTCAGTTATTGCTGCCACATGCAAGTGTGCCTGACTACCAAATACCCTAAATACGAGTATGTGCGAGTGTGTACAAATTGTACAAATGAATTTGTTTACAACACCTATTTACCTTGGCTTAAGGTTTAGGATTTATTTTAAGTTTTGCTGGTAAAGCTTTGAGCTGTTAATAAAGCTCTGCATGAGAGCTGTTGTTAATGATATGGTTAAAGCAGTTAAAAGTTAAATGGTTTGATTAAAGCTCAACATTATAGACTTTTTAAATCTTTTTGCTTTGAAAGCTTTAGATACTTATGAAAGCTCCACATTGAAAATACTTGATAAAGCTCCACATTAAATAGAATTGTTAAAGCTTGACAATGAATTTAGCTACACAGTGTAAACTTAAAATCTGTTGTTTGTCTTGAAAGCTTTACATTAACTTGTATTATTAAAGGTAATAAAGCTCTGCATGAGAGCTATTGTTAATGATATGGTTAAAGCAGTTGATAGTTAAATGGTTTAGTTAAAGCTCGACATTGATGAAAAGTTCACATTATAAACTGATTTTAAAACTCTTTGCTTTGAAAGCTTTACATTAAATTCTATTGTTATCACTTAAAATATATTATAAATGGCCTTGTGAAAAATCCACATTAAATTGTCTTGATAAAGCTCCACATTAAATGCTATTGTTAAAGCTCGACATTGATTAAAGCTCCACATTATAGATTGTTTTTAAAACTTTTTGCCTTGAATGCTTTACACACTTGTGAAAGCTCCACATTGAATATTCTTGATAAAGCTCCACATTAAATAGTCTTGTTAAAGCCATTGACTTTAGCTCCACAGTGTAAACATTTTTAAAGCTTTAGATTAAAATCTGTTGTCAAATCTATTTGCTTTAAGCCTTACACTAAATTGTAGTATTATCACATAAAATATATTATAAATGGCCTTGTGAAAGATCCACATTATATTGTCTTGATAAAGTTCCACATCAAATGCTGTTTTTAAAGCTCGACATTGATTAAAGCTCCACATTATAGACTGTTTTTAAAACATTGAATAGTCTAGATAAAGCTCCACATTAAATAGTCTTGTTAAAGTTTGACATTGACTTTAACTGCACAGTGTAAACATTTTTAAAGCTTTTGATTAAAATCTGTTGTTAAATCACTTTGCTTTGAGCTTTATATTAAATTGTGTTATTATCACATGTAATATATTATAAATGACCTTATGAAAGCTCCACAGAAAATGATCTTATTAAAGCTCCACATTAACTGGTCTGTTGTAAAAGCTCTTTGCTTTGAAAGCTTTACATTAAATTGTACCATTATCACAAGTCTCAGTGTATAAAATATATAAAACATTATCTATAGGAACGACTCAACTTTCACATATATGCATAGCCGACAATTATACAGAAATTTGACCTATAATCGTACTGCCTGATAAGCCCGTACTTTTGTTTAATGCTCCCCACAAATCTACGGCAGTTGTTTACGGGAAATTCATAGAGAACATGCAGCTTCTGGTTGGCCTCGGTCTGTTGCTCTTTTGCGCCGAACTCTGCTGCCCAAGTGTAAGAAGAAGAATTAGAAGAATAATTTAAAAATTTTGGATTTATATTTAACCTAAAAACTGTACAATAGGCCCACTGTGCAGCTGTCAATGAGCGTGGACTGCGTCTGCTGGAGCAACAGAGTTGCGGCACCTTTGTGCGGATTAAAGTGATCAATGGACACGAGGTGAAACTGGGTTCCAGACCCTGGATGGCATTGCTGCTATTACGCTATGGGAACAACGAGGGTTACGCCTGTGGAGGCACGCTCATAACGGAACGTAAGTAGTGAGGTACAGTACTCTACAGATCATATAAATCTTATATATATTTAGACCCTGTACTTTAAAAAAGTACAAAAGGGTCTATTAAGATTGTGCAAGTCCGAAATGTATGTAACAGGCAGAAGGAGGCGTGGCAGACCCCATAAAGTAAATATATTTTTGATCAGGATGACGAGCTGAGTTGATATAGCCATGTCCGTCTGTCCGTCCGTCCGTCTGTCCGTCTGTATGAACACCTATATCTCGGAAACTGTATGAGCTAGAGACATCATATTTGGCAGTTAGATGCCCCTATAGTACAAGCAGATCAAGTTTGTGTTAGATTTTTGATACCTCCTCCCCCTCCCCCAAAATCCGCGAAAAACCACCACAGCCACAATTTTGAAGATACAAACTTGTGCTTTTGCATACGATAATCTTATGATAATCTTTATCTGTACTGTGAATTTCGGCTCACTCGAATAATCAACACCGGAGATATTCATTTCTACAGGTTTTGTGCTAACTGCCGCGCACTGTGTCTCCGACTATGAGCTGTGAGTATTGATATTGATAACTTAGTAAATCAATATAAACAATTTACAATTTACAGGGTATCTGTGCGCTTGGGTGAGCATCAGCTGTCCACCGTTACAGACTGCAGAATCACCGGTAGAATACGCAAATGTTCACCGCCCGTGGAGGACATCGGCGTGGAGCGAATCTTCAAGCATGAAGAATTCTCCACGGAGAAGCGACAGAACGACATAGCACTCATCAAACTCTCCAGATCCGTGGAATTTAAGCGTGAGTAACCATAGTAAACACCTACATATGAAACTAACTCCAAATTATATCCATTTGCTAGAACACATTAAGCCCATCTGTTTGCCCATTACCACAACACTGCAGCAAGAGGCCAACACTATGGAAACCTTCCTGGTCACTGGGTGGGGCGTTACGGAAAATGGCACTGCATCCGATGTGCTGCTAGAGACTAGCATTCAGTTGCACGATAGACCTGTATGTGCTAGATCCTTCGGCAAGGACATTAGCTCATCGCAATTGTGTGTTGGGGATCTGAGCAGTGATTCGTGTCGCGGTGACTCTGGTGGTCCATTGTCCTATCCGACGGAGTATCAGAGTAGGCAACGTTTTGTGCAATATGGCATTGTCAGCTATGGAGCTCGTGATTGCGGCAACGGTTATCCGGGTGTCTACACTAACGTGGCCAGCTTTATGCCTTGGATAACCAACATACTGGCGGCACATATTTAGTTATTTTTAAACCAAAGTTGTGCACAAAATGTAAATTAAATTATTACCATTAATTCGTTTTTTATTCTCATTTATTAGCATAATTTAAAATTTGAAGTTGGCGCCAAAAACCATTTGAATGCTGCCAGACAAAAAACTTAGTTGTACATGTGCCATAGCAAGCAGCTTTTTTAGCCAAGCAAATTTGAGTGAACTGTGATACAGTGGTGTTTTGGTGGTGTGCCACAGCAAACAGCTTTTTCAGACAAGCAAATTTTGCTACAATGGTGTTTTTTTTTCTTATATTGGTTCTTTTTTGAGCATTTTTAATTTTGCCGACGCAAGTGCTGACGTTTTTTTGCGTCGGCTGTCACTTTTGACGTTGCTGTCGTGGCGTTGGCAGAAGAAAGTTGATAGTCGCCGATTGGGTTTGATTTGCTGTTAGCTGGCATTTATTACGATTCGTAAATTAAATTTATAACAAAATCAAATACAAGATGTCGCGTCAAATGTTTGCGCTCTGCCTGATTGCCGTTGTGTGTGCCACGGGCGCACAAGCGAGCTGCAAGGCCACGGTGAATGCGTTCAGCACACAGGATGCCACAATTCTCACCCAGCTGGCGCATGTGGCCGAATTCACGCTGGAGTGCAGCAACTCTGCTCAGCCTAGCCTGTTCGCCGAGTTCCCCTGCGGCAAGGTGGTGCCTGTGGCCAAGGTGGGCGACAGCAAGTACCAGGTGAGTTAGAGCCAAATGTCTTGGCCGAATCACTGTGCTAATCTCTGACTGCTTTCGTGTAGGTGAGCTGGGTGGAGGACATCAAGCAGGGCAGCAGCGGCAGTGTGCATGTGCGTCTCTTCGACGAGGATGGCTATGCCAATGTGCGCAAGGCGCAACGTGATGGCGACAAGGTTTCCTCCGTCAAGTCACTGCTGGACATCACTGTCCCCACAAAGGGCGCCTACAAGGGACCCTGGATCAAGGCTGAGCTGCTGGCTGCCATCCTGGTGGGTGGCGTGGCCTACTTCGCCTTCTCCACCAAGGGCAAAGTGCAGTCCTAAGTGTGCGATGGGCACAGAGAGTACTTGAATGAAATTCATTCACCCGTAACAAATAGAAACAAATTAACGAAATTAGCGATTCATCCGTATTCCATTCACATCCTCTGAGAGATTTAGTTCATTGGGAATCGCGACAATAAAGAGAAGAGTCAAATGTCATCATATTTACACAAGGAATTGCATTTTAATGCCACTATTTAAATTTACTTAAAAGCTAAGAATACATTCTGTAAGTTTCTCGCCGGGATTGGCCGCTTTAGTGCACTGCTGCGGCAGGTGTTGCGACTGCGGCCAGTCCGCTGCCCCCGTTCATATTGCTCTCCTCGTCCGAGGATATATCGATCATGCTCTCCACACGTGATGGCGACATGCAGTAGACAAAGTGCTCCGTGGATCCTTCGGGTTGCATGCCAGCTGTGGTCAGTAGCGGAGCATCTGGAGCCTGCGGTGGTGGCGGTGTGTCTGTGCAGTACTTGAGATTGGGTGTGCTGCCTATTGACTCCTCTGGAGGCACCACCCCATTACAGTCGAAGTTTTCCAGCTCCAACTCAATGTCGCTAACAATGCGCATGCAGCGCATCTTGGCCAGCGATTGAAATTTCATTGGCATGGCCCGCACCTGCCGCGCCAGACTCAGAAAGAATAGCGTGTTGGCGTCCAGCTCACGATTGGCCTGCAGCACGGCGGACACATCCCAGTCGTTGGGAAACTTCGGATCGCTTATCTTGCGCGTCTTGGCGGGCGACGGCTGTGAGCAGGCGGATGAGGCTGCCGCTCCAGCTGAGCCCGTGCAGCTCAGATTGATGGCAGCTGTCTGTGGCGAGGGTTGCACCCGTCGTACCTTGGTGCTGGGCGGCGGTGGTGGCGGCGGCGTCGGATTTCCCAGCCCAATCGATCCCACACCGCCGTTAAGACTGTGTGCCCGATTGGCCAGATTCTGGAAGAGACCCAATGGTGCACCGGCCGCAGCTGCTGCACTAAGCTCCTTCTTGAAGTTATCCGCAGCCGCAAAAAGATGTGGCTCAATGATCAGGCAACCCACATTACTATTCGTGCTGCAGTTGGGCGTCAGACCCGGAGTCGTGGGCATGGGCAAACCGGCTGCAGCTGCCGCCGCCTTCAGTGTGGCCAATGGAAACATTTGTGCAGCAGCCGCTGCTGCTGGCAATCCCGTAATCCCCATGGGTAACCCCGCCAGTGTGGCCAAGGCAGCCGCATTGGCCGCAGTCACTGCAGCCGCATTAGCTGCCGCCGTTGCAGCCGAAGCCTTGCCAGCTGCAGTCAGCGGCAATCCGGGTAGAGCCAGCATGCCGCTGTTGGAGTTGCTGCAGCTGTTGTTCGCCGGCGGTGTCATGGCATTGAGTGTGAGTGGCGCCACAGTGGCACAGTTGCTGCCATTACTATTGCTGTTGTGATTCTGGAGCGGCATACTAGCGCTGCAGCTGCCAGGCGAGATCAGATTGGGTGGCGTGGCGGCTGCCACACTGGGCGTCAGTATGGGAGTCGTGTAGCTGTTGACGGTCTGTGTGCTCAGCGCTGATGTGGATGCCGTTGCCGTGGCCGTGGCTGTGGCGATGGTAATCTTTAGCTCATCCTCGCCACCATTGCTGGCGGCCTTGGCCAGCACCTGGTAGCCAAAGTCGCACTCAGTGTCGTCTTCATCGTTGGATTTGCCATTGCCATTCGCAGAGTTCCTGTAGGTGAAATGGGTTCGTATAACTCGTATAACGGGGCTAATAGTGGGTGGGGGTGCACTCACCTTCCTGGTCCTTGAAAGGGCTTCAGGAATTCCATGTGATCGGCATGTGCCCAGTACTGATATTTCTTTGAAGTTTTCGTTCCAACACGGAATGAGCGCAAATATTTTGTGTAACTGTCTCGTAGGTTTTTCCATTTTCGCTTTGAAGCTTCTGCAAAAGGAAATGCAACAAAGTTATAACATTGAATACACATACATACACCCGCGCTTATGTACAAACATACATATACATATGTATATGCATAAATATAAACAAACATTAACTACTTCCAGCTCAAGTATCGACAATTTGATGACTCCGCTTTTCATTCCTTTCCGATCCCTTCGCAAGAACCACTTCACATTGGCAGTAAAACACACACACACTCACACATACATACTCTGTGGATCGTATTTCTAGGCAAGCGCTTTATTGTTTGCCGTTAGAGATGCGACAGTTGCGACAAATCACCAAGAGCCTGACTTCGCATTACATTATATGACCCCATAAATATCCATTAATATGTTAATATTTAATATTTTAGAAAAATTTTAAACTAAAAATTATGTTTTCCTAAATTCTGTTTTTTTTATAGGTTTTTTATTATTTTATATTTTTAATTGTATGATGTATGTACATATGTATGTAGCATATCACTTATTCCTTTTCATTTTCTGCGCATCACTTATTGCGTCTTATTTTGGCGGCATCAGCAGTTTGGGCTGTCCCTGTCCCTGTCTATTGTGGTCCCAGTCCGTTACTCCAATTCAAGCGCGAAGCTCAATGAGTTTTGCTTCAAAAAATCTTCGACTTCAGTTTGTCGAGTTCCGTTGATCGTGCCGGTTGTGCCTTGAGGACACACACAGCTTACACACATACATACATACGAGTGAATTATTGACATAATGTGAGTGCAAAAGTAAACAGTAAGAATTGTGAAATAAGTAAACAGTGCAAATATGCATACAAATGTACATATATGAATACATATACGTACATACATATGTATATGAATACATATACATACATACATATATGACTACATATACATACATACATATGCACGAGTAGAAATAAAATTTACTCATTTGCATAAAAATACTCTCTATTGATATCCTGTTAATATACCACCTTGAAATTTAACTATGATCTGATAGATAGATTGTAAATAAAAACAAAAACTAATAAATTAAAAAGATACTATTAAGAATGGTCAAATAAATCTAAAGCATAAACACATATATGTACATGTATGTATATGTATGTAAGTATGTATATGTATGTATGTAAGTACATATGTATGCTCGAGTAGAAATAAAGTTTAATCATTTGGAGGAAAATATTCTCCATTGATATCCTGTTAATATACCACCATGAAATTTAACTATGATCTGATAGAAATAAATCTACAGCATAAAGACATATGCATGTATGTATATGTATGTATGTACATATGTACGCAGCACGTAGTAAAAACATTACTACATATTTGACTCTTCCTCTTCCCTTTTCTATCATCCTTTGAGCTATGATCTACGCACAGTTAGCCTGCAAACTAAAACGTAGTATTTGTAACTGTTATTTAGATGTCTTACCATAGTTTTGTTGGCTTTAGAATAATATAAAATTAACAACAATAAAACACTATTTAAAAGTTTATAGTTGCAACTTGCAAGTGAGAAAAGTAAACATTGCCAGCGCGAAAAAGAGAAATGAATGGCAACAATTGCGCCTTGCTGCGTTTGTTGTTATCCAAACGAGGGATGTGCGTGTGAGAGAGAGAGAGTGTGAGTGATGCGCAGAAGCAACAGGGTGTCGCATTTTGCATTGCTATAGTTAACAGTTCTTTAGTGAATTCATATTTACAACATTTTAGCAAAAAGTAATAGTATTTTTTGTTTTTTTGCTTTATCCTGTTGGCATTGCCAATATGCATTGGCACCGCACCACATGCACATACATACATACATACAAACAAACTCAAACACACACACAGACGCTCGCTAACGGCTCTCTCAGCATCGCACGAGCTAACAATAACAATAACAAGAGCGCAGAGCGCACAGTTTGTATCAATTTCGCTCTTGTGTTTTTGTTTGCTTTTTCTTTTTCTGCATGTTCGTGTGTTTGTAATACTCTTTGCCAGAGTCTGTTATGATTTGGGCAAGCCGGTGCCTAAAACATACGCACATACGGCACTATGTTTATACAAATATGATGTTACTTAAGTGCAGCCAGCAGCTTAAGAGAGCCACCGCTTTAAGAGCGTGAGTGTATGGGAAAGAGTATCTAGAGTTCGTAGTGCTGCAGACGTTTTGACGTTTGCTTTGATTTTGTTTTTGCCTCACAATGCAATACTATATTTATACAAATATGATGTTATTTAAGTTTAAGTTTTTAAGTTTAAGAGAGTCGGCGCTTTAAGAGCGTGAGTGCATTGGAAAGAGTATCTAAAGTTCGTTTTGCTTTGATTTTGTTTTTGCCTCACAATGCAATTCGCCGACCGCGGCCGCGGCGTTCTGCACAGCGCCATACCAACCGCACCACACACACACGCACACTCTCTTCCCCCGCCCCCGCACAGCTGTAGGCGCGCTCACACTCAGGCACGCACACATACATACATACATATGTATGTATGTATGCGTGTATGTATGTATGCGTGTATGTATGTATGGGCCGGCGGTTCGTCGCCGAAACGACGATGCCAGAACGTTTTGTCCGCTTTGACTGTGCGACGCGCACCGCTGGCTGAGTGTGAATGTGTGCGTGTGTACGTGTGTGAGTTTCGCAGTATATAGACGGCGTACTACATATATGTGTGTGTATGTATGTGGATACGTATGTATGTGTGCATGTTTGCCGTGCACGTAGTAATTGAATTTGAGCGAACAGGCGTCCGCTGCTGCTGCTGCTGCTGCTGTTGCCCTGACTGCTCCCCCACACACTTCCTTTCTTCATAGAAAATATCAGTGAGTAGGTATGTGCGTACATTTATATATGTATACATATGTATATGTATGTATATGTTGTTGTTGGCTCCTTACCCACAGATAGTCCAATCTCATCCGCTATTTGGGTCCACACCTTCATCTTCACCTCGACGTTCTTATAGTCCGGATTGTGATTGTTGTAGACCACATCGTACTTCTTGACAATATCTATGAAATCGGATGTATTATCGGAAGTGGTCGAGGATTCGCTAATCGCTCGCGCCACTTTCATTTCCTTCATTGTAACGGTTTTTCTTGCTCAAACGAACGAAATCTTTTTATAGGTGTGTGTGTGTGGGCGCGCGATATTGACCACTGCCACCCACTCTACCCCCGTCGCCGTATTGTAATGAACGGTATAGAACACAAGCGAACGCAGGGAGAGACAACGCGACGAACGAGCGAACGAATGAAGGCAAAGCGAACGAGCGAACGAGCGACCGACTGCCGCTTTGTATGACCGCCTCGACAAAAGTTGGACACTTGAATGAGGAGAGCGCACATAAGCTGCATGCACACAACCTAACAGAGCCAGCAGCAGCAACGGCAGCAGCAGCAGCAGAGACCGCAGCTGGCAGCGGCGCCAGCAACGCGACAACAGCAGCAGCAGCAGCAGCCAGGCAAAAACAAAAACAACAACAACGCCAGCAGCAGCAGCGTACGAACGAAACGAGCAGAGGAGTGTGAGGCGAACCGTCGGTTGGAGGACGTGTAAAGAAGAACAAGAAGAAGCAGCCCAAGCTCATCATGAGCATAGCAACAACAACATCATCATCATCATTGTTGTTGTTGTTGTTGTTGTCGTCGTTGTTGCTGGCGTTCAACAGCAGCAGCAGCAACGGCGGCAGGCAGTCAGCCCCATGACATGCATATACACACACACACACACACACATTCACATATATATAGACTTATATACACACACACTTACAGACTTACGCACACACACAGGCCATACACACAGCGACAGCGCAGTTTGACGCTCGCAATATACGCGCAACGCTTGCGACGCCATTGCCCCCAACACACACCACACACAGCACAGCACACCATCAGCAACGCCGTTGCCATTGCCGTCGTCGTCGTTGTCGCCGCTCCAACCTGCCGCCCACATGAGACGCCCGCTGCCAGCAGCAGCAGCAACAACAACAACAGAAACGACAGCAGCAGCAGCAGCAAAACTCAATTTCATGACTATGTGCGTCCGTCCCCCGTCCCCCGTTGCCGTCGTCATCGTCGTCGTCGACCCACCAGGCAAAAAAGCCAGAGTTTTGTTATTGTTGTTTGCTGCTGCCTGTCTCTGTGTGTGTGAGTGTGTGTGTGTGTGTTATGTGCAGAACTGCTGGCACTCACACTGTGTAACCACAGCTCCCTCTGCCCACCCCAGACCCCCGCGCTGCCATTCACAACTCTACCCTACACAGTTTTTGTGTGCGGGAGCCTCTGCACTGGCAGCTCCTTGATCCTTGTGCTATGTTGGCGCTGTAAGAACACAGATATATACATATGTATGTATGTATGTATGTATGTATGTATGCATTATGTATTTACATATATATGTATTTTATACTTAAGCTGTTTTTTATTTTTGTTTTGTTTATTATTTTTCGCATTAATGTCTGCTATTATTTTACATTTATTTTATTTTTTGTTATTTGATCTGCGAATATCCTTTGCTTTGCTGTTTATATTTGTTTTTGCTGCTTTTACTTTTAATTGAGATCTCATAGCTGATAGCTTTGCGTCGCTGAAAGCTTTTTCGCTAAAGCTCATGTGATGTACTCTCGTGATGTATGTATGTATGTGTGTATGTAAGCCGCTCTTTGCAGCTGCCATATTTGATTTGTCGGGCTTATGCTTGTATGTATGTATGTGTGTATGTATGCAGATACGTATGTATGTACATCATTTGCTTATGCACAAAACTACTCTCGTGATGAATGTATGTATGTATGTATGTGTGTAAGCCGCTCTTTGAAGCTGTCATATTTGATTTGTCGGCAGTGTTGCCAACTCCTCACCACAAAAAAAGGACCGATCTGTCCGGAAAAAGGACAAATTGGCAACACTGTTTGTCAGGCTTATGCCTGTTTGTATGTATGTATGTATGCATATACATATGTATGTACATCAATTGCTTATGCACAAAACTGTTACACATTTTTATGCAGTTGCTAAACTGAAGTTCAAGGTCATTGCTTAGGCTATTACTACACACATATGTATGTATGTATGTATGTATGTACATATTTACTGTTGGTTAATTATGCCTTTCGCATCAATCGATCGTCTCGCCGTTGCCTTTGCTTCCGTTTTCATTTCGCTCTGCTTCTTCTTCATCTGTTGTTGTTGTTGTTGTAAAGTTGAACTGCTGTCGCTGTCGCTTATCAGTTGCACCGCCCGCTGCCTCCCCCGCTCCTGCTATATACTAGAGTCTGACGTTCTTTTAGTATTTTTGCAACACGGCAACTTTTATTGTTGTTTTTCGCTTTGTTTTTTGCTTTGCTTTCAGTCGTTGTTGTTGCTGCTGCTGCTGCTGTTTCGCATTTTATGCTGTACGCCTCCCCACTCTCTGCTCAGCGCTCTTCGCTCTGCTCTGGCTCTCTTCGTACGTCGAACGTCCGCCCGCCGCCATTGTCGCTGCGACGTTGCCAGCATCCCAAATTGTTGCCATCGATTCGACGGCAGCAACGGTCGCTCGCCTGTAGTAGAATTTTCTACTACTCCTCGACCCCTCCCCTCCCACCTCATACTCTCGTTGTCTCTGCGCTTCGCTTCGCACTGTACAGCAGCAGCAGCATCTTTCGCTGTGGCTCTTTTCCTTTTTTTCCAAGTTGTTTTGTTGCCGTTTATGTTGTTGTTGTTGTTGTTGTTGCTGGCCCACTCAGCTGCTGCTACTGCTGTTATTGTTGTTGTTGTTGCTGTTGTTGTCTTGTGACTGTAGCGAACCTACGACCAGTTCCTCCCTGCCCCCCTCACCATTACGTCCCGCCCGCACGAGCTCCTTCTGCGTGTGGACTGTGTGTATAAGTATGTGTGTGTGTGTGTGTGTGTTTGTGTGGCGGACTAGCGTGCCCCAAACTAACACGTAGACGACGTCGTCATCGCCTGTGCCTCTGTGTGTGTGTGTATATATGTATGTATGCATGTGTGTGTGAGTGTGCTTGTGTCTCTTCAGCTTGTGCGCGTTTTTGTTGCTTTTATTATATTTTTTCGCTTTTCTCTATGTCCCGTGCTTTAGTCAGCGCAACGGCAACAGCAACAGCACCTTCCTTTAGCTCAGCTCCTACTGCGAATGACTGAAATGCCCCTGCCCCTGCCCCCTCCCTCTACGCTCGCTTCGCCCGCGCTTGGCTCAGCCCAACACCCAACGCAAAGCCAACCGCCTGCCGCGTCCTTGTGGCCTCCCCAGTCGCCCAGTCGACAGTCAGCAGTCGGCAGTCACCAGTTCCCATCGTCGTCGTCGTCGTCATCATCATCATCATCATCATCATCATCATCATCATCATCATCATCATCATTGCCATCATCAAAAGCCCGGCAGCACAGAGCCAGCACACACAGTCAGGGACGGCAACGCGCGCGTTCTGCCTCCCCCTCCCCTTGCCTCCCTCCCCTACAGTTCACTCACTGTGCGCAGCGTCGACCCACTGAAACGAGCGCCAAATGGCTGAGCGGACGAGCAAAGCAGTCGAGAGTGGGGGGAGAGCAGTGGGGTGAGCGAGAGAGAGCGGTGTGTGGAGCGGGGAGAGGGTATAGCTGTTGGGGCGTTTGCGTGCGGCCAGGGGCAGCGCTGTATGTGTGTGTGTATGGGCGTGTAGTGTTATGTGTGTGTGTGTGTCTGTATGTGTGTTATTGTTGTTGCTTTTGCTGCTGCTGCTGCTGCTGCTGTTTGGGGTTTTTGCTATCATGTCGAAGCGGCGCGGCCTACAAAGTGCGACGAAGTTGCTGGCGCAGTCATCGCCGCTGCTGCTGCTGCCGCTTTTATTTTCTGTTGTTGTTGTTGTTTTTGCTGCTGCTGACGTTGTTGTTGCTTTTCGCAAATCGATAAACGATGTCCGGGACTGCGGCATAGCCAGGCGCTTTGCGTGTAGTATATATGTATTTATACCTATGCATGTGCAAGTACATAACGTGCCTGTACATGTTCTATATACACATGTACAGTTGCGTGTGTGTGTGTGTGTGTGTAAGGGGCAAGGGGAGCACACAGTGGCCGCCCGTGGCTGGACATCGTTTGCTGCAGTTATCACTGCGCTCAAAATGCATTGTGTAAGCGATAGTAAGTGTGTGTGTGTGTGTGTGTGTGTCGCATACATATGTACTTCATGTATTGATTTGCAGACAATTATTTTATCAACCAACAACACTAATAACACACATTTTAATTTGATTTGTATTGACTGCATGCTAATATGCAGGACTTCTAGCTTAACGGCAATCGTTAACCGTTTCGAATGTGCCAAATCATTGAACCGTTAGCATAACCGGTATTGTCATAACGGTTAGCTTAGAACTACCGTTTTGATTTCTTAAACCTTATGAGCTAGAGACATCATATTGGCAGTTAGATGCCCCTATAGTGCAAGCAGATCAAGTTTATTTTAGATTTTTGATACCTGCCCCCCTCCCCCAAAAACCGCAAAAAACCACCACAGCCACAATTATAAACATACACACTTGTGCTTTGGCATGTTATGATCTTATGGTAACCTTTATCAGTGCTGAGAATTCTGGCCCAATCAGATAATAAACACCGGAGATATTCTAGATTAAAGAGTCCGTACTAGGCAAGGAGGAGCAGCGAGCATGCACATAATGCATGTACATATGTAAGTGTGTATGCGTGGTTGCGTCTGACTTGGCGATGTGCGTGTGTGTATGTGTGCAATGTTAACCTTAGCTGCTGCAAAGGAAAGTACAGGGTCTCCTACTGTCGGTTGCATCCGACTGTAGCTTTTCGAGTTTTTTAATTTGAATAAGTTTTATTTTTTTTTTTATAATTTTTTTCATTTTAATAAAAACTTAAATATTATATCTGTTCATATTTTGTATTCATTATTCTAGTATATATTTATTTTCATTAAATTTCGACTTATTTAATTTGTCTTTTTGTTTAGCACAAGACCAATTTGAAGGCCAATTGAAAAATGTCGAATTTCGAATTCTATCTGAATGATATAGCCGCTGATATTACCTGTCCGGATGATGAACTGGACAGTGATGATTTTATTAACGTCAAGTATCACATGATGCGAATACTGAGCTTGGAGGATGAGTATTTTGCTAATATATGCCAAGCCGATGTACCGTTCGGTCAGTAAACCGTTATCTTGCTGCCACATATCACAAACTAATGCGATGCGTTTACCTTTTGCAGGCAGTGTTGCGCACAATATACGCCTGCACAATGAGGATGAATATGATGTGTTATTGGAACTGGAATTTCCGGCGTATAATCGTATCAAGCAGGTGATGGATACGCAGCGTCCGGGCTTTATGTATCTGGACTTTTCGAATGCGTGCCGCGATTCTATGATGAGTAATAGACTGGCCAATAATAATAAAAACTATTTGTGCCAATATGCGCTGAATGGCTGGCTTCATGACGTTTTTAAGAGTGCGTTGGACAAGTATGACAATGATATGGTGCATACTGCCTACCATGATTTTATCCTTACCTATCAAAGGCGCGGATTTGTCTATACTATCTATGCCAGGTCAGATACGCGCGACTTTTCCATAGATTTTGTGCCAGCCGTTAAGATTGTGCGTCCCAATTCGAATACCTGGCACGCAATACCGAAGCAAAAGGCCGGCGCGAACCCCAAGTTCACATTTATGATCAGTAATGCTCAGGCCGAGATGTGCCATATCAATCGATGTGGTGGGGTCATGAGGAATGCACTGCGCCTGCTTCAAGCCATGGCCAGATCGAAGAATTTGAAAAAGTTGCGCCCCTACCACATGGTGACCGTTGCCATTTGGATGGCCAGACGTGAGGGACACGAAAACATTTCGCATCGATGTGTGGGCAGCGTCTTCCTATCGGTAAGCCATGTCAAAAGTATCCTATAGTTTTACCTTATTGAATTTATATTAATTTTCACCAACAGTTGCTCTCTGATCTGTGCGATGCTTTCATCCAGGGTCAGCTCGAATTCGTCTGGGACTCCGAAATGAATCTACTGGAGCGAATAAAGCCAACTGAGAGGTCGCAGTATGCTGATGTTCTACATAACGCCTACAAAACTCTCAAATCATATCCATATCAGCCAACATTGAGCTATAGTCGCTGCTTGGGACACTTCCAGTAGCAAGTTAATTTGTATCTGCGTGCCACAAGTGTCAAGGGCACCCTTCCATTTCCATACATAAATGTATATGTACTTTCTGTTTCAAATGAATATAAACATTAATATTCACATTATAATTAATAAAGATAACGCTTTTCTTTTTCTCTGTTCAATTATTTTGTCTACAGTTATTTTAAATCGTCATTAGGTGGTAACTAGAGCTGGAAAAGAATCGATGGTACTATCGATTGTATCGATTGTTTCGGGTTTTGGATGAACATCGATTATTTTGGGCCCCATCGATTGTTTCCCTCTATTTTTTTTTTTGTATTTTTTTTAAGTCAAAGTTTTTGTGGGTATATTTTCAAAATTACAGAAAAAGACTATAGTTACGAAGAAGTTTGTGTCGGAAAGAGCAGTGGAGGCTACCACCTGACACCACCTGGCAAGACTCCTCAGCTTAATGGTTTAAAAAAGATCTTTAATAAAAAAGCAAAGTCAATTTGTATGTTTTTAAACATTCTAAAAATAAATTAAACGAATAAATGAAAACTTACAGAGAATAATTGTATTAAGTGTGCGAAATCTATTTTTTTTATAAGATATGGTCGAGGGGTATCCTAAGTTTGGTTTTAATATTTTTTAGAATCAAACGATAGTATTGATGGTTTCATCTGAACACTATCGAAATCATCTATGGTGACCACCATCGATTCTTTTCCAGCTCTAGTGGTAACGTTGTGTGACACGATCTGTTATCGATATTTTTGAGTGAATGCCGCTTTAAAATAAATACCAAAACAGCGGCAAAGTTTTGCGCTTTATTTGCATGCCAGTAATCAACTTAGTATTTTTAAATTCTATGGTCACATTGCATTAAGCGAATTCATAGGAAACTTCGGTCAAAGTCTATACATATATTGGGGATTTTGCGAAACACAAAATTTTTGATTTCATCTCACGGAATTCAAAGATGGGTTCGCTGTTCGATAATTATCTGCATGATATTGCCGACGATACAGTACGTGAACTAAGCTCGTCTGATTACAGAGACTTT
The DNA here is from genome assembly GCA_035045005.1 of Liodrosophila aerea. Taxonomy (NCBI): domain Eukaryota; kingdom Metazoa; phylum Arthropoda; class Insecta; order Diptera; family Drosophilidae; genus Liodrosophila; species Liodrosophila aerea. The sequence continues at coordinate 118,646 of JAWNNL010000320.1, read as the reverse complement.
GATGCTGTCAAAGATCATGTAGTGCGCAGATTACGTGCAGAGTGCACTGTGTTTAATAGAATCTTTGAAGAATCTATTGATATTGGTAATATAAATATTGGACGCATTACTAAAATTGCCCTTGCACATGTGAATATTTCTAAGTACAACTCTATGATATTACAGGTCCTACCGCTCATGGAACTCGGATTAGCAATATCGATGAGGACGATGAGTATGATGTGCTACTCGTACTCGAGCTGCCGAACTATCGTCATATTGTGCAATGTGATAACCAGGACAGCTATGTAAAGTTAGATGTTTCACAAGTTGCATACAATTTACCCATGGCAGATGATGCGAATTATATTAACCGCTACTACCTTATGGAATTCCTGGAAGATATATTTGTGAAAGCAATCGACAAAACTTGGGCATATGGATTCTACCTCACATACCAGTTAATCGGCATGCGGCATACTGTTTGGGCAAGTAGTAGCTCATACAAGTTCTCCATTGACTTTATACCAGGAATTCGTATATTCATGGAAGAATGCCCAAATTCTGTTGAGTGGCATGCCATACCCAAACTGACTCCTGGATCTCGGGCTAAATATTCTTTCATGATCAGCAACTCAAAGCATGAACGAGATATGCTTAACAATGTGAATCTAAAGAAAGCATTTGTTCTTATTCAAGCTATGTGCGAGTCAAAGGACTTGACCCATATACGTCATCATCATTTAATGAACTTGGTTATTGCAAATAAAATTGATGAATTTGCTTCAAATCATAAATTGGAGAAAATCTTCGTTGAGGTTTGCTATTAATTGAAATGCCATTATTTCCTCAAGGTTCGTAATGTTATACATTTTTCAGATACTTCGTCAACTTTACAATGCAGTGAAGGCCAAGCATCTACCTCACATGTGGGATAATGACATAAATCTATTAAGCCATCTAAGCTCTGAAGAGTTATCCGAATATGAGGAAATACTTGATAAAGCCTATGACACTCTGAGCACTTATCAGCCAACGTTGACGTATGAGCGCTGCGAGAGTCACTTTGACTACTAGAACTAAATGAAAATCATTCCTTAAGTCATATTCGTTTCCATAAACATATATATATCTTTATTCGTTTGTTAACTATACATACTATGTATAACATTGAAATGTTATTAAACTACAAGTTATTTTGATGAGTCATTTGAGACATTGGTCTAATTAATTCCACATCCTTGGGAATGGGCACAGCCTGGTTCTGCTGCTTATCCTTAAGTTGCAGCTGAAAGAGTAGTTGCACCAGGACAATCACATAGTTGGCTAAACCATTGAAGACCTGTGAATAACAATAGTTGGATTTCAAGCGAAGTAGATTCATTTGGATGTTGCATCTGTTACCACATAGATCATGGTGATATTGCAGTTGAAACTGATACCGATGGTAGCCGTATGCTGGTTATGCATACGCCAATGCTGGAAACAGTCCACCCAATTCTGTATGGATATGTCTTTGCCATAATGGACGCTGTATTCGCTGAGCAGGCGCAGGCAATTGCGTTTCTGTGGAGGATCGATAGTGATCCGATCAGAAGTGATTAGTTGGTACCTCAGTGGCTTACCTCACGCTGCAGCAGATGGCCGTAAGCACAGGTGATGATCACCTTGTAGATGTGCACCACGAGGTGCAACGATAGAAAAGCATATTGTGTGTCCACCGACTCGGAGCGTAACACCTTCTGGCAGAGAACGTACACAAAGCAGGTCATGTGGGTGAAATCGTAAAACATGCCCGTGGCAGCCACTGAACTACACACTGCGTTCATCTCGGTCACCAAGTGGGAGCAACGTTTGCCAAACTCAAAGAGATGTACAATGCTTTGCTGGTGCTGCTCATCCGGTGGTTTGTGATATAGCTGCTGCAGCAATAGCATGATCAGACGAAAGCGTATACGCATGTAATCCATGAGCCCAATGTGTATGAAGCCCACGGCGCCCATGCTACTGGTCAGCCAGGAGTAGGTGAAGGCAATCAGTATGGTGGACACGAAGCCGCAGCGGCACTGCGTTGTATCAAACATGAGTGCCAACGAGAGCAGATTGTAGATGATCGTAAGGCCTGTAGTGCCGTACCAGTACTTGGAACGTGTGCGCTCATAACGCCAGTCCACTTGTGGAAACTCAGCCAAGATTTGTGTGTCCAGCAGCTGCATGCTGGTCAACATTTCGATGTGCCGCCTGCGATGCCCGTCCAGGGTTATGCAAAAGTGCGCATAGGTGAAGATGCACGACAGCGACTCCCAGCTGAAGATTATCTTCACCAAGGGCGATAAATGACTGAACATGGCCAGCGACATTTGGGCATCGTTGAGCTTTATGCAAATCCCCGCTATAAAGCCAAATATCAAGCCTAAGCGCATGGCCAAGGCATAGCAAACTCGCAGTGGAGTCGACTTGGGTCCACCATCTCGCAGATTATGCAGCCGGAATGTTATGATACCCCAATAGTATATCAGCCTATACAGGCTGTCGTAACAATAGACGAATCCCTCGCCATCTGTTGTGCTCACCTCCATTGCCTTTAACTGACTGAAGTGGCTCCTCCGCTGTAACAATTAATTACAGCTACTAATCTTTGATCTAATTACTTTTTGATGGAATCGTTTAAGGCAATTCAATTCATAATTTGAGAGTTGTGTTTATTTAGGTCCATATACAAGGCTGCTACTACCCTATTCACTGCATATAAACGTATATAATTTGCATACTTTAGACTTAGTTGTAGATACACATGCATATGCGGTTTGTCTCGAAACTGTTTGATTTAGTTTAAGGTGAAATTTATAAATTACAACTAAATACGATTTTGTCGGCTAGGAGCTGGACATGGGCTGAAGATGGTTCATTTTCAGGTCCGGCGGTCCTTCTTGTCATTGACAGCACCGTTTGTATACGCATGGCCATGATTGTTGTTGCTGCGTCGCAGCGCCTTTTGCAGAACGTAGGCATCCGCTGGCTCGATACGTTTGTAGTATTCCTCTTTGGTGTCAACGATTTCAAAGCCAAACTTCTTGTAAAACTCAATAGCGCTATCGTTGTTGATTTGCACATGTCTAAAAAAATATGAAAATATATTTCAAATCTTCGTCTTCTTTGCTATTTCCACACACTACTCACAAGAAGATACTGTCGAAATTTCCATCCTTTTCGGCATAATTCATAATGTGCTCAAACATGACCGTGCCGATGCCCAGCCGGCGATAGGGTGATAAGCATCCCAAGGTCATGATGTACAGGCGCCTCTGATTGTCGGTGGTATCAATGCGACAACAGACGGCACCAACAACAATGTCGTTGTAGTAGGCTAGCTTGGCCAGCTCGCCGGCCTCGAGTACATCCACGTAAAATTTGTCATTGTAGGAAACAGGAAATACAACCGTATTGAGCTTCTTGAGTTGCTTTATATTATGTGGCGTAACGTCGCCTAATTCGATACTTGATCTGCATGAAAGAGAAAAAAACCACACGATTTGGGTATTATTTGCATTCCTTCGTTCTTTTAGGTTAGAATTTCGGCGCTCTTGCAGCGAGCTCGTCGTTTACATTTGCGAACTTACATACCTTGTCATTTTGTTTGAAAACAGAATTATTAAGTCCTTAACAATGCGCTCCGCGCCTTAATTTTTAATACAAAGTGTAATAAATTACAATAAAAATGCTAAATCCAGAAAAACTGTCTACTGTGTTATCGTTATCGATATCGATATTCTTTTAATCGACAACAAAAAACAGCTGCGCACGAGTGTGACCACTAATTTTTCGTAAATATTCCGTCTTTGCCTTCACAGGGTGTCACTTAATTTTAATTTTCATTACAAGTTCACATCGAGCTGGGTTCAGTTGTGAAAAAAGTGAAAAATTGTGAAATAAAATGAATCCAAACATGAATATGATGCAAATGACTGGGCCTCCTATGATGCAGGTCTCGCCGATGATGCAATCGTCACCGCAGCCAATGATGCCCACTGGCCCACCCGGTCCGGTGCCCATGCAGCAACAGCATCAGCAGCAACAGCAGCAGCAACAACAACAGACCGAAAAACTGGACAACATATCGAGGGTAAAGAGCCTACTGGGACCTCTACGTGAATCGATGTTCCTCACCATACGCTCCAGTGCATTTGCATTGCAACAAAATAATCTGGCGGACAATTTAAAGCGCGACACTGGTGGACATGGTAATCTGCCCCGTTTTGACAAACATCTAGAGGATTTCTATGCGTGCTGTGATCAAATGGAACTCCATCTCAAAACGGCAATTCAGTGCATGCAGCAATTGACATCGTCGCAACATTATCTGCCGGGCGCCGTCACTGCGATGAGAATGGATAACTTTATGCAGGACAATCCAGCCGGACCAATTTCATATCCCACATATTTGAATACAGTACGGGTGCACGTACAGTCGGCGAAAGATATACACGACACTTTGATTAGTGCAGCGCAAAATATATCTCAAGCCGATTGATGATTGTAGTTCATTTATGTTTAATTATATCATTTAAAATTGAAATTCGTATTTAGAAGAATTAAATATGTATGTATTCATAATTGTAACAAATAAAGAAAATTTTATTACCCACAACAGCTGCCACACTTGGCGTTTTTCAGCCAAAATTGGCACTTTTTTAAATTGACTAAGATAGGTTTTGAGTTGAAATCGATTTCAAGCAATGTATAAATTCAAAAATAATTTTGTGTGCTCTGTTTTTGAAGCAACTTGCTTTGTTTACCTTTTTGGTTCGACCAACAACAACTACATTGCTCGCGCCCATGTTTGAGCGACCCGGAACGCGCGCACTTGTTGCATGCATAGGGCATTTTTAGTTCTTTCTTGTTACAATAAAAATAGATTGCGCCAAATTCAATATTTTATTAGGATTTTGTTGTTATAATAATTATTGTTTTTATCTATATCAATGCTTGTTGTTTAAATATTATTCATAACAATGAATTGGGGATTTTTCTAGTCCATTCGCCGATTTTTTTTTTAATTTATAATTAACAGCAACACCAGTTCTGGTGCAAAAGTAGCAAGTAGAAACTGTGCATGTGGTGTTTAAACTGTCATCGATATATTTATTTGTCATCGATATATTTTTTATAGTATTTTTGGCACCAAGTTTCCTCACTATTTTACCGATTTGTAGAAGTAAACAACAAGCGTCAGCTTGCAACAAAGATTTCGCGGGAAATTACTATTTAATGTTAACGAATGAGTTTTTCGAAACTATTAATTTACGATGGCCCCAGGAAGCAGTAAGAAGAAGTCGAATTCAGATTGCAAAGCTGCCGAGCGGTTGCGCAATTGGCTATCAAAGGACCAGACACATAAAAGGTAAGTGCTCTACTGAATGTGTTGTTAATAACAACTTGTTATTCTAATAGTTTTTATTTCTGTTCTGTGTTTAGTACACATCCCGTTACGTTCAAAGTATTTAGCAATGTTGTGGAAAACTTGCCGGACATTGCATTTGAGGTACAGATGATTGAGATTGAATGTATGCACAAAACACTGGACGAGTGTGCACTGTGGTACTACAATGCCTTCTACACTGATCCATCAGTGCGGACGAGGTATGAAATTGAGTTGAGACCCTGCCCAATGGGTGTAAAGGAAAAGTTGTTGCAATTGCCTGTTGGCGTCGAAAGAACGATCGCTGAAGACGAGAAGGGGGTTGAGATTAACGTTAGGAAGTGAGTAATGAAATTGCGTATTACTTACTATTTACTCACATTCATTTCATTTTCAGAAGCGGACGTTTCCGGTTTCCTGTGGCGTTTGATACCTTTGAACAGTATCTCGATAAGGATAATTTTCTCCGCTTTTTAGTAAGACACAAAATCAGAGACAAAGCAAAGCGCAAAGATTATCTTGCTGATAGTGCTTACTGCGAGAGAATGGTGCATAAATATTACAGAACATTTTACATATTTCCGAACAAACGGACATACGGATTAAAGCAGGCACCAGCGGCCTTACAAAACCAGCTGCTCAAACCTGGAATACCACTGGACAGAGAAGCTGTGGAAACGGTAGAAAGAAATATAGAGTAAGTAGTGCGGTGTTCTTATGGATACGCATATAATTTCTAAACATTTCTTCCCATCTACAGCAATTCGCACAGTTCAGTTAGAGAGGCTCTAGACAGACTCACTTCAAGCGAGAGGTGAGTGTATTTTTACATCTGTACATCGATATACATCTTGACAAGCATTTTCATTACTTATGCAGAATGTCTAACATTGTGCCGTTTCCCGTTTTCGAGAAGTACGTTGAAAATTTATATGAAATTGTCTGCCGGTTGAAGATGAGCGATGAGGGTTATACGTCCAAAGGTTTCGAGGATTGCGCCTATACGTATTATTTGGCATTCTATCTAACGCCCGAAATAAGGGATAGATATGAGTACAAACTTGCGCCGTGTACAGATGCAATGAGAACTCGCTTGCTTGCTCTGCCCAACGCAAACGATGTAAAGATGTTGTGCCAAAGTCAACGCTTGACGCAGCAAGAATCGCAAGAGAACACTGATCCAAGGTTCGTAACGTCAATGGAAGTGGTTGAAGATACTGAAGTCAATTATAAAATGTTACGTATATTTTTGTAGAATTCGGTCGTCGGAGAAGGAATCACTCGTCACCGAGCAAGAATCGGAAGGGAACACTGCTCAAAGACTTGACACGCCACTGGAAGTTGTTGAACTTGAAGGTTCCGCAAACGAAGAGTATGAATCAGAATAATATAAGCCATTTATAAATATAAATCATAATTCTATTTTTTAGAATCCCGTTGCCGGAAAAGGAAGCACCCATCACCGAGATGGAAGCACCTAGCAAACAGCGCGTTTCATATAAATTATTTAAGCGGTTTATACAAAATTTGGACTTTATCGTGCATCAAATGCAGCATTGTGAGGAGTATAAAGGCAGAACTGAGGATGAGTGTTCCTTAGAATACTTTACAGCATTTTATGCCGATCCGCAGATACGTGATCGCTTTGTCTACGAACTTCGACCTTGTCCAGCCAAAATGCGTGACAAACTGCTCGCAATGCCCAGTAAGCAGGAGTCGGAACGAAGGTAGATTATCAAGATTTTAAACAAGTTACTATTGGTTAATACTCCCTTATTTATAGGAATATTGAAATGGTGCCTGCTGATGGCGATTTTGATGGCATTGTCAACGGTACAGATGTTAGTAGGGGTTTAGAGCAGAAATTGTTGCCGCTAGATGAAAATGCACGGCCACAGATTACAGACGCAGCAGTGGACCCACACAAAGATCAGCCAGCAGTGGAAAAAATGCCCGTGTCATTCAACTTTTTCAAACGTTATATTCTCAATCTGGAGGATATTGTGCTACAAATGCAGGGCTGTGATGAGTACAAAGCCAAAACGGACGAGGATTGTGCTTTGGCTTATTTTCATGCATTCTATACAACCCCAGCAATACGGGAAAGATTTGAGTATCAGCTGAGACCATGTCCAGCCAAACTGCGTGTCAAACTGCTCGCAATGTCCATGGCGAAAGTGAAGCCTGTAAAGGATACTAATTGTTCCTCGGAAAAGAAAATAATTAAAATCGAGGAGAAATTCTACGAATTGCCAATATCATTGCATACGTTTATGCGTTATGTGAACCGGAAAGAACTTGTGGCAGAACTCAGAAGTGCCCATGCGCAGGAGCATATAGGTGGCGCTATGCTCACTGACCACGAGTTGATGAGACGTTTCTACGCTACCTTCTACATCGATACAAGTTTTCGGAAAAGGTTTAATTACAACTTCAATGCAGCACCAGCTAATCTAAGGGATAAACTAATGCAGTTGGCAGTACCAGTGCCTGGCAGAGGACCACAGGAAGCCAGCGAAGCAGCTAATGCTATGTAATGTACACTCACAATTTTAGTTTTAGATACAGCTTAATAAGTGTTTCTTCCACAGTCCGTCTATTGAGCCATGCCAAGAGACGCCAAGAGAACCAGATAAACCTCTGGTAGCGGAATCTCATAAAGCAACTGTGATAAGAAAACAAGATACTTTGATTGATGTGCTGGGCATGAAGTATGCATATCCCGTTTCGTTTCATACCTTTAAGCAATATATTAACTACGATACCATTAAGCCAGAACTAGTCAAAGCGAAAGCCAAAAATAACAAGAAAATGTTTGAGGAGATTATTAACAACGAGGACAGATTTCGGCAATTATTTCGACGCTTTTATCACTCGTTCTACATTGATAAGGCCGTACGTAAATTATGTAATTTCAATTTCAATGCTGCGCCAAGAGAACTGCAGGACACGTTATTGGAGTATGCCGTGTGTCTGGGCAAATCAGAGATGTTCCCAGTGCCACCGCCGCGGCAGTCAACCAGAGCGACACCTGAATCTCCGCCGGCAACCAGAGCGACACCTGAGTCACCGCCGGCAACACAGCTGCCTCCAGTGGAGGTTTCTCCGCAGGCTACACAGTCAAGCGAAGCTCCATCTTCACAATGTGAGCACCACAGAGTGTCATACGATCGATCATCGACATCACCCTACCCCATCTCATTTAATATATTCGCCAATCTCATAAATTTGGATGACATTGTTAAGCAAATGCAACAGGAACCGAAATATGCACAGTTAACTGCGAAGGCTTGTCGACTGGCCTACTATAAGGCCTTCTACCGCACTCCCGAAATACGGAAAAAGTACTTAGCTGTATTAAGACCCACTTTACCAGCGCTGAGAGAGAGATTGCTACAAATACCCCCATCAGAACTGTTCAAGAGGAGCACTGCAAAAGCGAAAAAGTCTCTTGGTTTCGATAAATTTTGCATTCCTGAAAGACAAGAGCAACTTGCAAGGTGAGATATGAAATATTGTAATAACAATACTCCAATTTTAATCAATTCTCTTCCTCTCATAGCATGGAAAAGTGCAACTTGGTCAACTATACGCCGCATAATTTACAAGCTTATATTGAGCAGCGTACGCAGTGCCCTCGGAAACGTCAACTCCTGGTGGAACATTTCATAAAGGGAAGAAAATCAGAGGAACTGTCCATCGAGAAGAATGTCATAGATCAAAGAGCACACGGCTTAGCTAAGCAGACTATCACAGCTTCACCCAAAGCATTCATTAAGTCACGTGTTGACTACGCCAAGGAGCAGGCAGTCGTAACTACACCAACAGTAGGCCCAAGAGTGCATAATGATGAGGAGCAGGCAGCCAGAACTACACGCTCAAGTGCGATTAATGTTACGAAGGACACAGTCACACCTGCTAAGGCGCAGACAGTTGTAACGCCTCCAAAAGGAGTGGAAGAAGCTGTGGATCAAACACACAATCCTCTTTCAAAAACAGTCTCAACATTGGATAAGGCTAAACAGCTGACAGTCCCAGCTTCACCAAAAGCATTCCTTAAGTCACGTGTTGCTAATGCCAAGGAGCAGGCAGTCATAACTACACCAATAGTAGGCCCAAGAGTGCATAATGTTGAGGAGCAGGCAGCCAGGACTACACGCTCAAGTGCGATTAATGTTACGAAGGACACAGTCAGACCTGCTCCACACGCAGGTGTTGTGGCGCCTCCAAAAGCAGTGGAAGAAGCTGTGGATCAAACACACAATCCTCTTCCAAAAACAGTCTCAACAGTGGATAATGCTAAACAGCAGACAGTCCCAGCTACACCAAAAGAGCCTTCAAACGTTGTGCCAACTGTAGTTACTACAATAGCTCCAAAAACACCTCCCCAAGTAGCTTATGTTATAGAAGCTACTAAAACGAGTCCTCCAAGCCCAGCAGCAACTGAAATTAATTTTGAAGTTCAACAGAATGCGGCAAGAGACTCACAGAGCACAGCAGCAACTGATGCGGGCGATGGGACTACTCCGATGCAAGTTAGATCAGCTATAAATTGGGTTCCAGGCGTGATCAGTTCGCCATCTAACAGCAATAAAAGTGATCCACCAGCAAAAGTACCAGCGTCAATGGCTTATAAGTCACCAAATTGTAGGTCTAGTAATGTGACAACTACTATCACAACGTCCAGTGCTGTGGCAGCCACGGCTGCAACAAGTACTACTGTTGCAGCTGCGATTTCTGCTGCATTTACTCCAACTGCGGCTGGTCGAGCACTGCGCTCAATGGCTGGTGTAGCTGGTGGCCGAGTAAGAGCAATAGCTGCCAGTCCCGGAGGCAGAGCATCTGTTCCAGTTACTGCAATTGAAAACGCAGTCTCAACCTCAAGCACAGCTATAGTTTCCAGCCCGGCTACAACCACTGTCGTAAGCCCAGCTCCAATTCCCAATACAAGCAGAGCGAGCAGTCCAACTGAGAGCAGAGATTTCTTTGCCAGCTGCAGGAAGGTAAGTGACTGATTGTGATAAGAGAATTGTGCATTTTCTAATACAAATGTACTACATTCTCAGGAAGACAAATTGATGTACTTGCTCTACACTAGTCATGGCCTGAAGAAAACCATTTGGCGCATTCTCTCGCAGCTGAGCTTTGAGGAGTTTAGGCTGTATACGAGCATCCACAAGGGCGTATCGATCTACTCTGATGACTTGAAGTTATCTCGTTACTACAATCATGCGATTGGTCAGGGTAATTGGCCCGTCACTTTGTACGTGAAGTTAGGCATGTTGGGGGAACTGTTGCATAGAAAAGGTGTGAAAATGGAAGTGTTGGAGTTGTCCGAGTTATCACCAAAGATGGTGCATTGGGAAGAGCTAATGCGTTATACCAATATCGATGATATCGTTGAGAGTGAATATCAGCGACGTACCGGACGTAACATTTCACAGATAAACCAGTTGTTCATAGAGGTGGATCAATTCTATACGAGATGCTGGACACATGATCATTGGATTACAGAAGTACCTCAAATAACAGCACAGGAAATTATACGGCCAATTAATCCTGAAGCGACATTCGGATCAGCAATTAGTGCACATATATCTCCTAATAGTAATAATATGAAAAGAAAACCTTGGAGAATCGAGTAATGCTCACCTTTACCTATTCTATTTCAGTTCCATTATGTCTAATAAATGACAGTGCAAACTATTCTGATGACCAGGTGATGTGTGAGGAGGTAACAACAGCAACAACCACAACAAGCTCAGGTAAGTTTGTGTACTGCTTCTATTTCTCATCTTTAACTACCTCATTTATCACAGACTTGGATTGTCCACCCACGCAATTGAACACGACCAATTTCGTAGATATGGAAGACATTTGTCCTTCTACGCAAGGCGTAGAGACTCAAAATGATCCGCTCTGGCAGAGCAGCCAGACTGCCGTATTGTCAACCTCCATACAGGCACCGAATCCCGATCTACCATTGCCTGTGGACCAGTTGTGTCAGGTCAAACAGGAGCCATTTGTATTTCTGAACAATCTATGCTTTGCTATTAACTCGAATGGAGAGTTTTGCTGTGAGAGCATTTCTAGTCAAGATCAGATCATTGATTTGAGCTCTGATGATGCACTGGCAGAAGCAGTTAAGATTCCTAACATGCCTGATCTTCAGCTGAAGACGGGAGATGAATTACTTGACTGTGATATTGAGGATTTAATGGCCGATGTGCAGAACATGACGGATGAGTTCATAGCCACGCAGGACTCACAACCTGCAGTTGCTCCAAATCCGCCCACTGCAGTTGCTCCAAATCCGCCCACTGCAGTTGCTCCAAATCAGCCCACTGCAGTAGCACCTGCGGTCAAGCCTGCTGTTCCCAAAAAGAAGCTTCCGGCCAGCGTCACAGCAGTGCCCAATAAAAGACAACGTTTAATGGCTGATAATGTGCCGCAGTTGCGACACGAGTTTCGTCCTCTACAGCTTACTACCCTGCCACGTCCTGATGTGATAGATGGCGCTCAGCAAGCGCTCAGCTCACAGGAATCCAGTGGGTCGACTGTATCGCAGGATTCCAATGGGACGACCATATCGCAGGCCCTGCGCAAAGACAACACGTTGATGGAATCGTCACAGCTGCAGCATTTGTTGGATGCTCCCTATGTCAATCTGCGCAAGGTAATTGAAGCCCCTAATGATCATGATAAGAATTCTAGGCAAATAACGCCAACTCTGCCGCCGATGCTGACGCATCTCGTCATCAGTTCACTGGAGCAATTCATGTATTTTGATGCACTGACAACGGTGCAGATTAGTAGAAATCTGCTTAATTGCCTTGCGGTGGGCTCCTCCTATCAGCAGTCACTAATCTTTGCTGACGGCTGCCTGTGCCATGTGCATGGCTCGCTGCTGGAGAATCTGTTTCCAAACAGTACTCCTAGTGTCCTGGATGGGCTGAGATATCTGCTGATGAATGTAGGCGAATTTATCTATAATAGCCGTCGACATTTATGTCGAGATAACAAAGAAGATTTACGTGTTCGTGTGCTGGATGTGTTTATGAGATCAGCTCCAACTTTCACTCCCATGCAACTAAAGTTTCAGAACGAGAGCCGTGAATGTGCCCACTGCAGCCCCATTGAGAAGCGAGATGCTGATATTATGCAACGCAAGCCTATATGTGATATTCGTACTACTATTCGACCTGAAATACTCGAGCGAATGAAGGCATTGAAGAGCTTATACTTTCATTAGTTCCCATTACTACAAATGTTAATCAATAAAAGTTTGTATATGTTGAATAACCATGTTCGCTTATCTCTTTTCAGAGACATCAGTGAGGGCGTTTTGTCTTGGAATAATTATTCTATTTCAACGAAATTTGCTAACCCAATTCACATACGTTTTGCATAGTTTTAGTTGTATCAAAAGAGACATGTAATAAATGAAGAAGATTGTTTTTTGTTAACAATAGTACATTGTCATAACAACGTGTAAATTTAGGTTTAATCTTGGCAGCGCAGCACAATCGACAATCGATATATCGATAAATTGGGATGTGGATGGCGGACTGCCAACTGTATTGGCAGAGTTGCTGTGAAGCCTTAAAACAGGGCTGCATAGCGCAGCTGTTTCTGGCGCGGTTTTCAAATGTGCTCTAACCAAATGAATGTATTGTAATAAGTTGATAAAATAATTAATTCCTTTGCATAAGACGCTAAAGTATTTCAAATATATGATTGTTATAAAGTTGATGACATTATATATGTCATAAATGTATAAAACCTAGACCCAATTCAATTTGATAGATGTATTTGGCTAAACACTGTTATCACACACATCTCACTCAACCCTTTACATTACCACAAACATGACACACACACACACACAGACAGACAGAAGGCACACACACAGGATAACGAAGGAAACTCGAGAACAATTTAATTAGCGATGACATGTTGCCATTTAATCTTCTTGTAAAAAGTGTAATTAAAAATGTGCCCTTCACAGTGTGAATGACACGGTGTAGGACAGGACAGGGTGGGGGCGGGGCAGGGGCAGTCATTGTCTATAAAGTTGCCAGAGATCATATATCGGTAGGTTGGTAATAAATCATATTGCGGTTGCCGCTTGGATGCAAACTACCATGAGCGAGTATTAGGCTCTAAACGACGAGATAATCTATGGTCTGGCAGGCAACAAAATGTTGCAAGTGGCAATAAATTTCGAAAATACAAAACATGCTGACAATTTTCCAAACTATGAAGGTGTATGTATGTGTAGAGGGTTAATGTGTGTGTGTGTGTGTGTGTGGGTTTTAGTGTGTCCTGTGCGCACACACTGAGGACAGGAGTCACGTCAACACTTCCAACTCTTTTCCTCCGTTTTGTTGTTGTTGTTCGTTGTTTTATTTCAGTTTTTCTTTTTTTTTTCATTCGTATCCTTTCGGCAATAAAAATTCCGTTTGCTATTTATCTTGATTGTCCCTTCGCTCAAGTCCAAGTCGAAAGCGGACGCAGGACACTTCAACGTGGCATACATTGTGTGCTGTGCCACAAACCCGTGGCAGGAGTCAGCGCCAGTGCCTGGTCTAGAGTTGGCTAGAAATTTTTTGCTTAATGAAATGTACATAAAACTAAATGAAATTAAGTTTCTGACGTGCTCGTACCCAGCGCCCAAAGAGGCCCCCAGTTCGCCAGTTCTCCAGTCCGGCTCCTGCCACAATCCTTTCGCGCTTTTGCTGCGTGTTTATTACCATGCCGCGCATAAAATGCAAAACGCGTTCAACTCCTATCAAAGGGCACAAAATGGCCGCCCAACCCTGTGGGGCATGGAAACCCCTTTTCCAAGAACCAAGTTGTCCAACAGTTTGAGGCATGTCCGAGACAAGTCCGAGTCCAGCTACATATTTCCACTCCTCCCACTCCTTGAGCAGCAGAGCAGCTGCTTTTATAGCGAAGGGGGCGAGAGAGGGTGGTAAAAGCTCATAAAGTCGAAATTAAATAATTTGTCTTCTTAATTTTCAAATAAATTCTTCATCATCCAAATAAAGGAAAACCCCAAGCAGCAAAAACAATTGCGCACAACCGAAACACATTCAGCCAACCAGAAGCGTGGCGAAATCCCGACAACAACAAAAGCAACCAAACCACCTCACTCCACTCCACTTGCCACTTGCCATTCGCTTCCCCCCTCCCCTGACACTTTCTCGCTGAGACTACGACTGTGTGACTGAGGCAACTGCACACACTCGAGAGATGTTGAGCGCCAGGGACTTTTATTAAATTCGACCTACGCCATGCCATGAATATGCTAGAGCCCTATGTCCTTACATCCTTATATCCCAACGTCCTTATGCTCATCTCGTATCTGCCGCCCTCGCGACAGTTTTCGTATTGTATTTTTTAATATGTTTGTCTCTCCGTTCCGTCTGTCTGCCCGTCCGTCTGCCCGTCCGTCTGCCTGTCGCTCGGCACAAATAATCGTGTACACCATTAATCCTTATTTCACGGCATTGTTCTCATTTCCCACCCCGCCGACAGCCTCCAGCTCCCCCTGCCGCGACGCACAAGTGGCATGTTTGCGATTATCGCTAGGATAAATGTATGAAGCGCAGAAAAACAATAAATGTAAAAATAAATAAAAGGGTGTCAATGACTTTTGATAAGAGAAATGATTGTCCAAAATACTGGTGCAATATTTCGTCAATGCACTGAGCGAAATTTAAGGCAAATTGAGCAAAGACAAGCAGTTTGATTAAGGTAACTTTAATGCCTTTAATGAAGCACGTTACATTGAGTAGTTATCGATAGCGCACACATCGATAAGTTTCAAGTTGAACTTTAAAGCCAAAATAATAATCGATAGACCTAATGTTATTTGTAATCGAGGTGTGTTTAGCCTAATCTTATATCGAAACTTTTTTATTTTATTTACTGCCCAATTTGCGAAATTTTTAGTAGCAGTGTAGATGAAATCTCGTGCCAAGAAACCAATAAAGTCCAACGACAGCTTTTAGCAATCACAAAACGATTTGAAATAAACGCACAGCCAACCAGCTGACAACAGCAACAACAATAGCCAAAGGAAAGAACCCCACGCACTGAAGAGTCAGTCATCAATGTCTTGGTGCTGACTGTTTGGTCCTTGGTCCTCAATGGCTGTGCACACTTTCCGCTTGGCCTAATTGCCGGATGAGCAGCGTTAAAGCTGCTGCTGTTCTGCTGATGATGATGATGATTCTGCTGCTCTGCGGAATGTTGGACTTTTCGACATATACAAATTTTCTGGTGGGGGGGACGAACGGGGACGCTGAACGAAATGAAAAATGACAACACTGGCAGGGTCGACAGTGTGTGTGCGTATGTGTGTGTGAGAGTCTGGAAATGGAATGACTTTGAATGTCCCATGTCCTCTGTGTGTGTGGGTTGTGTGTGCGTGATCCTTTCTGCATCCTTTTGATGCTGAGGGTGCGAAACGTTTGAATGCGAAATTAAATGATAAAAGATTACAAGGACACACGCACGCACACAAATGCTGAATTCGGGGGGGAAGAGACGACAGCACTCCGCCTGCCCCTTTGCGCTCCAGTTGGTTGCGCCCTTCATTTACGCTCCGTCAACGCTGAAGGTCGAGCACCTGTTTTATTAAAAAGCAAATAAACGCAGCAAGCCAAGACACCACAGACAGGCAGTCGAGTCGAGTCGAGCATTGTTAATGTTAATGGTCGGGCGGTGGTTGGGCCTGGGCGGAGTGGGGTGGAGTGGTGGTGGCACTGCCAGCTGGGCAGGGTGCGCCAGCAACAGCAATAATATATATTAAGGATCATGGACTCGGAACTGTCAAGTGGTTGGCGTAGCATAATAATTGTGCATATTTGGCTTTTTAATAAAATCTAATCGTCATGGCATCAAGGGGCGCCGCACTGGGGTAAAAGGCCGGTGGGTGTGTACACACTGGAAATATGCGTGTATGTGCGTGAGTGCGTATGGATTGTCCTACCATTAGCGGCCTTATGTGCAATGAAATTTTAATTAAATTTGCCAAATACAATATTTTGGGCTCTAGAGCTGGGGGCACAATTGGCATTGCTTGGATTGCCTGGGATTGTTGCAGCTGAGCTGATGCGCTAAGCCCATGCCACCAAATGTGGTAAATAGCTGCAGCTAATAACGCATATCCAACCGCAAAGCGACTCAGCTGAATGCAGGCCCGTGGGTTGCAGCCAAGATCACTGTGGTATGGCTACTAGGTGCACAACTTGGAGCGGATCTGGTTGCTGGAAAACACGCACTGAAAATAATTCAACGGTATTTCATTTTGATAAACAGTTCGCTACGTATTACAGCATACTTAAGTGTGTGTGTTTGTTTGGTGTAATATTAATAAGCAGGTCGATCGGGGTCCGGCTGCCACACTTGGCGTTTTTGCGCCAAAATTATAATTTTACTAATACAATCGAGCAATGAAATAATCGATAACAACATCTGTTCGATAGCAATAATTGTGTCAATCTGTTGGGGGTGTGGTGAATTTAACATATTTTAAAAATATGAATGGTATATTATTTGGTATTAATTAATTATAACAGTCGATGGGTAACTAAGATGAGTTATTGAAATCGATAACAACATATGTTCGATAGCAATAGTTGTGTCAATCTATTGGGGGGTGTGGTGAATTTAACATATTTAAAAAATATGAATGCTATATTATATTGTATTAATTAATAATAACAGTCGATGGGTAACTAAGATGAGTTATTGAAATAATCGATAACAACATCTGTTCGATAGCAACAATTGTGTCAATCTGTTGGGGGGGGTGTGGTGAATTTAACATATTTAAAAAATATGAATGCTATATTATTTTGTATTAATTAATAAGCTGCAAATTTCTCTTTTCCAACTTTTTTCTTGGTGTTAACTAAGCAACCGCAAACCAAAGAAAAAGAAAACATGACAAAAAAGCCAAGCAAATGCCAAACATGAAATTTTTCGAAATTAATTTCTGTTTTTCTCTTATCGCGCTGCCCACATTGGGACAGAGACACCGAGTCCTCAGTCCAGTCCCCAGTCCCCATTCCCCAATCCGCAGTTTCAACTGCAAAACGACCGGATACTGCCGCTAAACGTGATGATGCATTTAAGATTCTTCCGATTGGTCATTATTGCCTGGCATTTAATGCTGCTGCTGTTGCGGTCTGTGACGGCTTTTTTGATTGATCTACTCATTGACGTTGCTCCATCATGCCCCGCCATTGCCGCCATTCCCTCGATTTCATGACAGAAAATCATCATAAGGCAATGACAAGTAGACTTTTGGCACAGCAGAGGGAACAGCGAATCCTCTCATGATGACGGCGGCCGATAACCAAGAAAATTCCAATTCCTGCTGGCAAAATGGTAGCTACTGCTGCTGCTGCTAGTTATTGATGATGATTCAAGGTTTTTAATGGCTGCAACAGAGCTCTGCATTTTCTACTACTATTTGCAAATTGCATTTCTTAATAACGAAAACGAAGGGCAATCATAATAATACATGTAATAACTGCTAATTAAGTCATTATTTAAACGATGATTAGCTTTATGTAGTTATTGATTATGATGGGGTTGATTACATAGCGAATTGGCATTCAATAATATATGGAGTTATCGTATAACAAATTCTGCCAGTCCAGTTATCGATATTTTTTGTTGATAAACTTTTTGAAACCAACATCGCTGGTCGATATTTGAATATATTGTTTATTCGTTCTCTCTCTCTCTCTCTCTCTCTCATTGCTTCATGTTTTATAAAAGTATTAGTTGCTCCTGTCACACGCTCATCCTCATTGTCAGTCTCATCGAAATAGACATCGACATTTTGAACGCCAATTGTTGCCAGTGCAACAACAATAATAATAACAACAGCAGTAATAAAAAAAAAAAACAACAGTCACAACTTAGCGTGTTGCATGCTCGCGCGTACACAGAAGGCATGCAAGCCGCGGTCGCAGCTACGTCTCAGCCAACTGCAGCGCTGCAAACACAACGACAACAATAAGCAGAGGAAGGTAGCCACCAACAACAACAACAACAACAAGAGCCAACAGTTCAGGCCTAAAAGTTTCTCAAGCTTGGGATTGGGATCGTGCGTCATATGCGAGCTTCTATGTATGTATGTGTGTGTCTATATGCACTTTACTGTATGTGTGTTTGAGTTGTTGTTTAGACCCTGTACTGTTTAGTACAAAAGGGTCTATTAGGTTTGTGCAATTCAGAAATGCATGTAACCCCCAGAAGGAGGCGAGTAGGGTCGTATTTCTGTCCGAAAAACACAAAAACAGCCGTATCCTAGCCATTAAAGGAGCTAAGACGATGTCCTTTTGCAGAGAGCTGCAACGACGAAGGTTCTTTAAACACTCGAGTTATAAGGACTGTTTTGTAAATAGAAAAGTCCTTTTAACTCAACCATATCCTGTTTGATCCTAGTGTCAACGAACGAGCCTTGCTAAGGACTACAAACTGTCCAAAGGACATACAAATCGTCGTTCAAAATACGGAGTTATTAAGGATTTTCGAAATATGTATATATAAATTTTCCCTCATATTTTTGGATGCATTTTCATTGCATAACAAAAGAAAGTACAGGGTCTCCTAAGGTCGGTTACATCCGACTGTAGCTTTCCGGGCTTTTTTTTTGTGTAGTTGCCGTCGTCATGAAACAAATTTGGTTGCAACTCGTTCTCGTTGGCTGCGCGGTTCGAACATTCGATCGTCGTTTAGGTGGGTTGAATGCGGGGGATGTGAGGGGAGGGGTTGCAGCTAACAACTGCAGCTGAAAACGCAGCGTTGCCAGAGCGACCAAAAATAAAGTAAAAAAAAAAATGAAGGAAAATGAGAAAAAATACAACAAGCCAAAGAGACAACTTGAAAGCATTTTGCAGTGGAGCCGACTCCGATTCGTGGACTTCATCATCTTTGGCCTGGGGTTTGCCAAGCGAGCGTTGCAGATCAAGAGGAGGAGAAGGAGGAGGAGGAGGGGGCAACTTAAAACTGACGAGCGTCGGCCGTTTGTTTGGGGACCATTTGCCGACGCAGATAAGAAATTTGCGATTGCCGGTTGCTGCTGCTGCTGCTACTGCTGCTGTAGTTGCTGCCGTTGACCAATTGGGAAAACTAGAAAAGCAACAATTTGATTATCCGGTGCATTTCCAGGTATCGCTGTGGCTATTGGTATTGCAAGTGCATGCCTTATCAGTCGCGTCTGTTGCTGAGCTGCAGCTGAAGTTGGGGGAGGGGGGGGACTACGATCGTGTTCGATATCGAAAACTGCGCTTAGAATTTCGTCCTGCTGCCGGCCTGTGTCTTTGCCATTTTGCCGGCAGAGAACAAATGGTGTGTCGCAGCCGCAACTGGAACTGGTCAGAGAGAGAGAGAGAGAGGAGGGGAGAACAGAAGATGAAGTACAACAAACACAAACAAAAAAGCGCAGAGAATATCAAGGCAAAGCGAAGACTGCAAAACAGAAGCACGCGCGGAATGTGAAAAGTTGGTTCCCATGACTCCATGGACGGAGGCGCTGTTCAAAGACACCGAAAATTCAACGTCTCGTTGCTCCTCGGGATGTGTGTGTGTTTCAGTGTGTAGTGTGTGTGTGTCTGTCCCGTCGTTTTGTATTGTTTTGCTTTTGGAGTTGCAGTTCCAGTTGGTATACCACTACCACTCATCTGCCCTCCCCCCTCCCTCTCCGCACCCCATGCCGAGGATTGCGATTGCGGCAGTTGTTGCTTTATTTTGCCAGCGTTTATCAGCGATTTGGAAGCATTCGACAACATAAAAACAATATTGAAACATTTCGCATTGCGATAGTTAAAGTCGTCGTAGCCAAACTGTTGATCATGCTAAGGCAGGACTTGGGACCTGAACTCCCACACTCGCATAGCATACTTCTCAGCGCTTACGGAGGAGGAGGAGGAGGAGGTGAGGTATTCGCGTTCACCTCAAAGTAAATATCTTGAAAACATTTTCATTACGTCAATTTGTCGTCGTCATCTCTTGGAGTTGCTTCGTTGCCTGCCTGATTGCTTCTTGACTCTCATTCCCCACTCACTCCACTCTACCCCCCTCTACTATTTCTATTCATAACTTGTCTGTCTCTCTGCTTGGGCTTTCCGCTTTTCGCTTGCGCACGCGGCATCCCATCCAGCGTGTAATGAGCCCGAAAAATTGTGTCCCGTTGCCCGTTGCCAGGCAATCCCCGTCGACAGAGTTCATCAAATCCCGTGAGTCGGCTGGATTTTTATTTAATTTGTTTGCCATCGAAAGTTTATCGAAGCAGCCAAAAAGCACTCCAGCGCCGTGTGACCTTGTCGGCTTTTATTGAGAGCATAAATAAACGATTTGGTATAATAATATAAAAGGCACATCTGATGTCTGTCTATAAAGAATGAGCTTTAAATTTAAATTCACATGTATATAATATGTTATAACTGTACTCAGTCATATGGAAGTAACGGAGAATAGAATTCAGCAGTTTTTAGACCCTGTACTTTAAAAAAGTACAAAAGGGTCTATTAAGATTGTGCAAGCCCGAAATGTATGTAACAGGCAGAAGGAGGCGTGGCAGACCCCATAAAGTATATATATTCTTGATCAGGACGACGAGCTGAGTCGATCTAGCCATGTCCGTCTGTCCGTCTGTCTGTCCGTCCGTCCGTCTGTCTGTCCGTCTGTCCGTCTGTCCGTCTGTCCGTCTGTCCGTCCGTATGAACACCTAGATCTCGGAAACTGTAAGAGCTAGAGACATCATATTTGGCAGTTAGATGCCCCTATAGTGCAAGCAGATCAAGTTTGTTTTAGATTTTTGATACCTGCCCCCCCTCCCCCAAAAACCGCGAAAAACTGCCACACCCACAATTTTAAAGATACAAATTTGTGTTTTGGCATACGATAATCTAATGATAATCTCTATCTGTGCTGTAAATTGTGGCTCAATCGGATAATAAACACCGGAGATATTCAAGATTCAATTCCCAGTACTAGGTAAGGGGGGAGCAGCGCGAGCGTATGTGTGGTTGCATGCGACTTTGCGCTATGTGTGCTTGTGTGAGTGTTAGCGTGTGTGTGTGCAAAGGAAAGTACAGGGTCTCCTACTGTCGGTTGCATCCGACTGTAGCTTTCCGAGTTTTTAGATCTGTTTATAAGAAGACAATACTGTGGTAGGACAAACACACTAACATAGTCATCTAAACATATTATATTTATCACTTTAATCATCATATAATCGCGTGGAAGGTGCAGCAAGAAACTAAGAACATACATATACTAAAATAAATATAATAACATTAAAACAACGTGCTCATATTCATCTCCCACAATACAGTGATGTTGAATAGTGCAAGACTATGTATAAAATAAGTTGATAAATTTGCATATTTAACAGACTACTTTAAACGCATTGTATAGGTCCTACGAATTTAAGATTCAAGTCGCCATACGACTAAGATTTTAGGAACTGACTGTGAGAATGCAAAAGACCAGATCGTATTATGCTCTAACTACCACTATCTTTATTCAAGTTGTAATCCCAATTTAACAGATTTTTAGACCCTGTACTTTAAAAAAGTACAAAAGGGTCTATTAAGTTTGTGCAAATGACATTTGTGTGTAACAGGCAGAAGGAGGCGTGGCAGACCCCATAAAGTATATATATTCTTGATCAGGACGACGAGCTGAGTCGATATAGCCCTGTCTGTCTGTCCGTCTGTCCGTCTGTCTGTCCGTCTGTCCGTCTGTCTGTCTGTATGAACACCTAGATCTCGGAAACTATAAGAGCTAGAAACTTAATTCTTTTTTTATTAGGTTAGTGTATTACATAGGCAGGTCAAGTTTATTTCAAATGTTTGACAAGTCATCCCCCTCCCCCTCAAATTTGCAAAAATGTTCTTAGTATATACAGTTTTAGAGTCACTGGATTCATTTTCTGCAGGATAAAAGCTTTAGGTGCTTTGCATGTTTGGTGCGAGTTGCAGCCCAATCGGATAATAAACACCGGAGATATTGGACAAAGAATTTTCAGTACTAGGCATTTGGCTAGGGGAGGGGGGAAGCCGCAGCGTATGCGGCCACTAGGGCGTATGCGTGATTTTTGATTGTGCGTATGAATTTCTGCATGAGTATTGGTTATTGTTTGTATTTTAGTATATATTTGTATGTATAAGTGTATGTGTGTATGTATACACACATATGTTTATATGTATGTGTATGTGAGTATATACTTATATGCAGCTGCTATTATCAACGCCCAGGGTAAATCAAAGTACAGGGTCTTCTACTGTCGGTTGATTTACTTAATTTCTGCTAAAAATCTATGTATTCCTCTATTCATGTATTGATGGGTTTTAGCCTAAGTGCATTTCAGACTTTTTCACTAATTATTTAGATTAATTTTTTTATTGTTTTTATTATTTTAAGCTATGTGAAAAGTTTATTGTTAATTTTTAAGGTTGCAGGATAAAATTTATTTAATTTCTTGGTTTTCTATACCCCACAATCCTTATACTACTGAGTTGAAATTTGCTATTAGCATTAGCTATGCAAGTGCTACATTTAATCTAATTTACAAATTTTATAAGTAATTGTTGATAAAATATATACTTATTAAACAACAAGATTTGATATTAAACTACTACGCTAAGCAAAATGTTTATTTATAGTTTATAGTTAGTTTATTTAGTTTATAGTTTATTACCATTGTAAGCAATAGGATCTATTTTAAATGTAAATCAAACTTGATATAAGTACGACATACAGTTCGTAAGTACATACAGTACCAAATTTGATGACCCTGGCTCTCGTAGTTTTAGAGATCTGTGTTTTAACATATAGCCTTTAAATGCAAGAATGTGTAATATATACTAGGATATATACTATCTCTATAAAGACTTTCCACTCTGCGCAAACTGAAAACTCATTTAATCAGCACTGTAATTTATTCCTGCATTAACACTTTAATGCTCTCTCGGAGCTCATTTGACCAAGTTGGAGTACATATAGTATTTCATTATCTCAGTGTGTCAAGGACTTGCGTATGGCATTAATTTCAACAAGAAATTTTTAACAGCTGCCGCACTGCATACAAATGTGCTAACTATGCTCGCATACTACCATGATAAGTATATGTATTATATATATGTATAGTCATATGTATGTATGTGTGCTAGTAAAACTTGAATGAGTGTCGACAGGCGCGCTGCTGATGCGTCTGGCTGAAAAATGCAAATCAAGTTTCAAATATTTGTACAATAATATTTGTGGAATGCCAGGCAAATGCTTGAGGGAACCCGAAGCCCGAAAAACCCTAAGCAGCCAATACCCGGAGACTCCACCAACATACATATTTAAAATGTCGCGTGCCGTTAAGTTCGAAATGCCGAAAAGACCGGAGTCGCGCATACATTCTAATTAATAGTGCGCGCCGGATTGGGTATGGGGGTTCGGTGTACGGGGTTCGGCCATGGGTTCGGTCGGAACAAATGAAAGGCGGCATTAGAAAGCAGCTTGGCAACTGGCAAATGCAGATGACAGCCGATGATGTTTGGGGGCAAAATGAATGCATTACGAGATGTGGCAACTGCCAGGCATTTCCGTCGTTGCTCTGGTCACTTAGTCAGTCTGTCTGCCTGGCCTTATCAGCGGCATTTGGACAAGCAGCTACCGGCCAGCCCAGGCAAGTTGAGTGCTCGCGCTCCTCTCCATCTCCATCTCCATTCGCTTGTTCTGTTTTGTGACCACCATTCTCAGGCTCAGTCTCGTTTCCCAGCGATGCTGATTTAGCTGGCCACCGGGTGCGCTGCGGCTATCGGGGACATATTGACAGGACATTATCGGCACACTTGTAGCGCGTCTTATCTTAATTGCTACTGACCTGCGCGTATGCTCTGGGCCCGAAGTTATTTTAAATGCGTTTTTCGAGTGCCTGCAGGCCAAGAGGGTTGCCATCAGTCATATGTGTATATTTTGCATATTTGTGGCAGCCCTTTTTTGGCTGCTGCACTAATTGAAGATTATGCCTAGCGCGTGTCCATGCGCATGCCACAGATCGCTCGCCAGCTGGGTGGGATGAGCCGCAGCAATAATAAGAAAATAAACGAGAATAACAACAATAATAGGAGCAGAGGCTGCTGATGTTGCCAACCAACCTGTAGTCACAAAAATGGGCAACGCTGGCAAGGCGACTCGCAGTGCGCATTGCGTTTTGCGTTTACGTCTTACGCTTTGCGTTCTACGTTTACGTTTCTGCTTATTCCGCAGAAGTGTAAATTGCAGCTCAAATGTGCGAAATTATCATTTCCATATCGGGTCTAAGAATTTTAACGGCCATTCGTGTGCGTGTGTGTGCGTGTGTTAGAGTGCAGCAAAATCATGTAGCAGTTGGAAACTCGCGCAGCATCTTGGCGGATTTACGTGGAATTGCCAGCGGCTGTCTTCCTGCTGCTGCTGCTGTTGCAGCTACACAGACAGGTGGACACCCAATATGGCTATTGAGTTATTCACTTTGACATGCCGGCAACGACAGCAGCATTCCACTCGCTGCACCAACTGGGCGGTCCCACTGTGGCTGCTGCTGCTGCAGCTGGAATGCGTATTAGCAATAACACTGCGCATATTTCATATTTTCGGGTGCGGGGCAGAAGAATTATGACAGCGTCACATAGTTAACAAAGTATTTTCTATGCGTGTGCGTGTGCGTGAGTGTGTGTATGGGTGTGTGTGTTGGCAATTAGCAGCATTTGCTTTGCATGCACACATTATGCCTAGTGGGCGGGGGGAGAGCCAGGGCTGCAGGCCAATTTTGGCACATAAGGTCAGCATCGAGTGCTGCATGGAGTCTATCAAATATACGCGAGTGTCCCTGTCTTTGGCTCTCTCGCTCACATTCGCTGTGTTTCTGTGTGTGTGTCCTTTCGCCATTATTCTGTGAGTGTGTTTGTGTGTGTGTGAGAGCATAATTCGCCCGTCAGTTGTAATTGTTGTTGTCCAACCCTTGGCAAAGATGTCTGCTGCTTGCTGCTGCTCTTACACTCACACACAAACGAACGAACACACAGTGACAGCAAACTGGTTTGCACACTCACACACAGCCAGTGGCAAGGGGTTCGCATGGGGCGGAGACTTTTCTGTCGTTATCGTTGTTGTTGTTGCCTTTTTACTTGCTCTTATCTGATGGCAATAAGCCGAAACCCGAAGTTGTGCGCGCCCCCTCCCACTCCACTTCCACATCCACTCAGATCGCTTTAGCTTGTTGTTGCTGATATGTTGCACGAAATGAATTGTTTGCTTGCCATGCGAATACATCATGCCAGCCACTGTTCACTGTTCTCTGTTGCTGTTGTTGTTGCTATTGCTGCTGCTGCTGTCACGCACACTATGGTCGTCTCGCTCGCGCGCACGCAGTTCCAGGCTGGGCGCAGCGCTGGAATGAAACCAGGGCTGAAGCCATACCCAAAATGTGTGTTTGCTTATGGTTTTTGTTGTTGCTTTTGGCAAATGTTGCAACTGCTGCTGTTGTTGTTGTTGCCGTTGCTACAAGGTGTGTTTCAATATTAAAATCGATCCAAGCAAGTGAACTGCATTTGTGGCACTTGCACTTGGCTGCATTTTAAAGCACACAACAATTTTTCTGTCTTTTTGCTTGCCTGTTCTCCTTTTTTTTCCTTTTGCTCTCTTTTACCGAAATTCAGATATTTCAACAATTTCTGTTCGCATCCACGAGGCATTTGGCGTTATGAAGTGCATATGTGTGCGCGTGTGTGTGAGTGAGTGTGAGTGAGTGAGTGTGTGTGCGTTCATACGTGTGCATTATTAACCAAATATTTTATATTCATCTCTGCTTCTGTCTCTCTGTGTTATTTGCGTACTTTTTCTGTCCTGCATTTCATGCTGGCATTCGCCCCGTCTATTTGCTGCTACGTGTGGGCCGTGGGCGCATCGGATTCCCTTTTAATTAACTCAATTTCATGGCATTTACCACTTTTTTTTTTATTGTATTTCGCTGATCTGCGCATATTTCATTCATTATTGTAAAACACATGCACAATGCACATTGTCGAGCCAATATACATATATTTAATTATTGCAGAGTTGCATATTGTACGGCATTTATTTTGCTTTTTGAGAATATTAATGTTGATTGTACTTTTTAAAATGAGTAGTATTGCAGTACCTTTGCAATTATGCTAATTATTTTGATTAAATGCGAATACGAAGCATTTTTAATTAGGCAGATATTGCAATAATTCTGCGTACTAATTGGTAAGAAATATTAAAATCAAATTTAAGATTTAACGGCAACTACAGGCTTGCCTACTGTCAGCGAAGTCCGACTGTAGCCTTGCCTGCTGGTGTGTATTTATGTAATGTACTTACATAGTGTAAACTTAAATATCTTTCTAAATAGAATGTGCATTAATATTTATAAATAAAAAAAATATATAAATGGTTTAATTACTAGTTTTAATAATGAAGATTGCAATAAATATTAACGGTATCGCTAAAAATGTTAGCATAATCCGTTATACAGCACATTGGCTTGCGTTATTGCTTTCATCTGCTTCCCTTCTTTGCATTGGCTCAACCTAACCTAGGTTTAGCATTACCTAACCTCACTTGCTCTAATTACAATCGAAGGAATATATGTACTACGTTCTCCCTTTGTGATCATAATCCGCTATAAAGTACATTAGCTTGCCTTACAAATGGTTTAATTACTAGTTTTAATAATAAAGATTGCAATATTAACGGTATTGCTAAAAATGTGATCATAATCCGCTATAAAGCACATTAGCTTGCCTTACTGCTTTCATCTGCTTCCCTTCTTTCCATTGGCTCAACCTAACCTAAGTTTAGCATTAACCTAACCTCACTTGCTCTAATTACAATCAAAGGAATATATGCACTACGTTCTCCCTTTGTGCTAACTGAATTTGTGAAAACTTAACTCAGTCTGCAACAAGTTGAGTAAAAGATTTCCGCATTTTATTAAGAAAACGCGCCGCAATATACGCCCCTTCAGTTTATAATCGAAAAATAACTGTTTAGGACAGACAGGAAGAAGGAGGAAGAAACACTTGAACTGCCTTGGGCCGAGTAAAACTAATAAACTCGCGTTTTTATACCGACTTTTTGGTTAGATTCGCCCACATCCAGACTACGCCAAGGTTTTTGTCTTTACCGCTCGAGTTGGGCGCCTCTAATTGCTGGTAGGGAGGAGGAGGGGGAGGGGTAGTCGCTGGCCAAGCGCAAATGTAGACAGAACTGAAGTTGAATTTTTGTGAATTATTTTACCATTATGAGCAGATTAGGTTTATTGTGCAGCGTCTTGGCAACGCCAGAGAAAGTAAAATGAAACCGGGCAAGAAAGGAGAGTAAAAAGGGGCGACTGCTGAGAATAGAGGATAGAGGCAGCCCGGAAGGCTTTATAATATAGCCAGGAACTTAAAACACAGACAAAATGGCCACACGACCAAAGGGAAGGTGTGCGAGTGTGTGTGTGTGTGTGTGCTAAGGGAAGCCAAGTTAAGGGTAGCTTTTCCTTAGCCTCCCTTTTGTCTTTGTTCCTACTGTCATGTCGCAAACGGTGAAAAGTTCTGGCGCTCTGCCTTTGTTAGGCAAATTGAAAAGAACAAAGAGGAAAAGTATTTTAACGCGGTCTGAATATCAAAAGTTTTGCCAAGGTGCTCAACGTGGACGTGGGGGGCGGGGAGCGGGGGGAAAACACTTGAAATTCCCGCTTTGAAGCGTTTGTTTTTATGCGAAATTTTCCATAATTTTGGGGCTTATTTGCGTAACGTGTAAATTACGGCATAGCTGAAGGAATGACAATGTCAGTGGCAGAGTGTGAGTGCATCTTCATCTGTTCCCATTTAGACATGTGTTTCTGTGTGCCACATTAATTAGAATATCAATGGAGCATGCGGCTTTTCCGATACATACTACTCGTACTCACTCGTACTATATGTTTTCCCGTTTACAGGAAATGTCAATAGCTGCGACTGCAACAGAAGCTGGGAACTGGCAACTGGCAACTGTTTGTTGGCGCTGTGTTGCCTCAAAGATCAGACAAATAAATCACAATAACGCCAGCTACTGACGTGACCGGCCAACCTACAAAAACCGCACAAAAAAACACACACACACACACACACACACACACACACACACACACGGAGTGCAACCACAGGACGGCGCACAAATGAACCCAAAAGAGAGGAGACACAGTGAGACAGTGAGAGAGGCCCGAGGAAAATGATGTATTGCTTTTTTAACGCTGATGATAGTCTGCGCAATCGCAATCCGTATCCCAATCCCAATTGCCACATGGATGCGGATGCGGCTGTGGCAGTAGCTGTGGCTGTGGTGGCTGCTGCGGTCTCTCCTCTGCCAGTCTGACTGCCCGTAATCAGCGCTGCATGTGGGATCAATGGACGGACCTGGTGCACAAGTCGAGTAAACATGTGGTCGAAATATGTTAATTCTACGTTAATTATAAATTGATTTCTGCCTGACTGCATCAGCCAGGATATGTGAGCAATGCCAGTGCACCTTCTTATACCACTCTCGCTGCACTAAACAAAAAATGGACTGTAAATCGAGGCAAGTTTAGAAATGCCTGCAGTTTGTTGCAGTGTAGAAAGTAGTCTAATAATTTTGTTATAAAATACTGTAATGTTACCCATAGTACCATGATCTTTTCAAGTCTTATAGTTAAGAAATGGCTACGGTTTGTTGCAGTGTAGAAAATGTTGCTGCTAGTAAGCTTAAAATTTGATAGGAAGTGCTGTAATATAACCCATAGTACCAAGATCTCAAATCTTCAAGTAAGATGTGAACTTCTATATACAAAGCAGATCTTAAAATAAGGTTTTTTGTGCTTCATTTTAGGCGAAACTATACTGAATATTTACAAAAGATTTATGCTAGATTTTAATTTGAAATTCCAGCAAAGAAAAATTGTCTAATTAGGTGTGTATGTATACATATGTAGATATACATATAATATATAAATATAGGTTAGGTTAGGGTTAGGTTAAGCGGTAGCTTAGTAGTGATCCTTAGCTCACTTAGGCCAAAAGAGGCCCATTGTGTATATATATAACATTTATGTGAGGTGGCAACACTAGATATATCTGCTAACCCGCTTAATTTAGTTTATGCGCGATGAACGCGCTATTAAGAGATGCCAACTGTTGTTAAGTTTAAGCAAACGGAGGGATTCGGAAGAGAAACGCGAGAGAGAGAAGTTGTCTGCTGCCGAACAAGTTGAACGCCGTTGAATTATTAAAGTTGTTATTACTATTTTACTTTACTATTCTAATATAATAAAAACCATTCATTAATTATAATAAACATTGATCAATAACCGATCTTACATTTATAGCAAATAAAAAGTGCTTAAATTAGGTTTAATTTC
The DNA here is from genome assembly GCA_035045005.1 of Liodrosophila aerea. Classification (NCBI taxonomy): domain Eukaryota; kingdom Metazoa; phylum Arthropoda; class Insecta; order Diptera; family Drosophilidae; genus Liodrosophila; species Liodrosophila aerea. The sequence continues at coordinate 88,797 of JAWNNL010000320.1, read as the reverse complement.
ACACCTAAATTAAGTTATCTTTTAGCTTCATTCAAGCCTTTTACCATAACAATTTATGAAGTTATTCTATCTATTATATTCAGCTATATATTTAGTGACAACACGCTGTAAACTAGCCTACAGGAATTGTATAATTGAAAGACTCTTTACTCAAATTAAGTTCTTTGAGCTTGGTTTAAGTACAAGCCTATTAAAATGTCTTCTAACTTGACTAAGGTCTGTTGCTCTTCTCCACCGAAAAGAATATAAATATCAAATCAATTTTAGCTATAGCTATAGCTAAACTTTTAGCTATCGATTCGCCCCGCTAGCTATAACTCAGTCGGAGCAAAGGCCAAACGCAATAGAGCAACAATGCCACCTCCCACCACTGTTGCCCCTACTCCCCCCGCCCAATTAGCAGGCAATTCACTTTTGATCGAATTTACGATTGGCCATTAAGCATTTAAGAGTCACAACGACTCGGGCTACGTGCCGGCATACGGCGTAACATCAATACCCCAAAGACAACACACACGTTGCCTCTTCTGTTTATTTATGCATGCGTTTTGTGGGCAGCCCAAAGGTAAGTGGGAGGAGGGGAATCGGGGAATTTGGGGAATCGCTGGAACTGAAACTGGGAATGGGCACGCATGGATGGATCTATAACAGGCCAAGAACATGCGGCGCCCATAAAGTGTGCCTGCTTAGATGTCAAAGTTCCTATGATAGTTCACGCTACACACACGCTCTATATAGTATGTGTGTGTGTGTGTGTGTGTGTTATTATTGTTTTCCCATCTCTTATTTATTATCCAACTTCGTTTAGCTGCTCTGTTGGCATAATTTAACACGTCCAACGATTTGTTCACATTTCCCCACATTCTCCACACACTTTTTTGTTTATCTTCAACAAAATTAATTTCCATTTCATTTTGTAGACAGTTTTAGACGCTTTATGCAAGTAAAAGTTGAGAAATATTACGGAGCACTATAACTTATTATAGACTGTAAACGAACTAGCTTTTGTTTTAATCTTAATCTCGGTTAAGTTTGTAGCAGACATAAAGCAGGTACTCAAGTATCTATATGCTGAATTTCAGTTGTATAACTTGATTGAAGAAGCACATACATACAATACTAAATATATAGTATATTATGTAACTGTATACCAAATTTCATAAGTCTAGCTGTATTAGTTGCACAGATCTAGAAATTAAGCATACAGCTGTGCATTTAGCAGGATTCTTCGATGTAATTACAGTTGAAAGTACTAAGAGTACTCAAGAAACTCCAACATCTGTATGTCTCCTCAACTAGTTCCGAACTAGTTCCTCAACTCAAAAGAAGTATTTTGAATCTATATACCTAAGTATGTAGTATAGTATGTATCTGTATACCAAGTTTCACAAGTCTAGAGCTCAAACTACTTTGAGCTAAAGAGACTCCTACATCTGTATGTCTCCTCAACTAGTTCCGAACTAGTTCCTCAACTCAAAAGTCGCATTACCGTCTTCTCATTAGCACACAATGAGCTCATAAAACACAGTTGCAGCTCTATAGCCAAGCTGATTCACTCGACTTCCACTGGCCGGAACAAGGAAGTGCCGCCAAAAAGAAAGAGGAGAAAACGGAACCATCTGTCGCACCTTGGCCAGGAGTTGAGTGACAACGCGAAGCACATAAAAAGCCTAAAGGGAGAGCACAAAAAACACACAGTGAATTTAAACAGTGGCCGTGCAGTTATTAAAAAGCGATAAACCCAGAGCAAACGCATTGGCGAATTGTTGAACACCTTGAGCGACGACAGGGACAACAGAGAGTTGGGCAGGGCAGGGGGAATTATGGAATTCTTATGCTAAAATAATGTGACCACGGCTGCCACAACTGCAAATGCCACAAATGTACGATGCGATCGATCGATCAGTAATAAATTTGTTGCGTTAACCCACGGCAAAAGCGGAGAGACTTACCATGGAACCAGTTGGCCTGGCCGGCCAGTGTGTAGAGCAAAAAGGGCAGATACTTGTGCCCAATGTAAATGTACGCACACACGGGAGCAGCATGTCGCGCGTTCTGTATCTTTTCTTTAATTCATGAGGAGGATCGCTCGCCACTCGCCTGCTGCAAAAGAGTAAACAGTGGCAGCCGGACTGACTGGGCCAACTGTGCGATAAGTCATTCGCAAGTCAATAATATGTTACTCTGTATTGTATAATAGCCATAACAATACGCAGCTACGCTGCAGATACATTTGTATCTTTAGCTGCAATATGCATCTTCAGCAGTCACAAATTTGTGTCTTATTTATGTGAGTTGAGCCGTGCTCAGATTTCAGTTTCTGTTTGCTTTTCATTAATTATGCATCTCTCTGTGGCTGCGTCTGCTTCTGCTGGGGTTCTGCGCCGCCAACGCCGATGATAAATAGCTCGAGATTAATAAGGCGCCTGCCTAAATGGCGTGGAAAACATGCACATGTGATATTAACGATTATTAAATTTGTTGCCTCTGATATGTATCTCTATCCGGCTGGCTCCCTCCTCATCGTGTTGCTCAGTCCAAATGGCATCATTAGGCCAGCGCTTTGCATAAATTATGACTGTGATTGAGGAGCAGCGGCCAAGGAGTTAAGCATCGCTTTTCTGATTATGTGTATTGATACTTATCGCAATTAAATGACAAACAGACAGACGGCGGGAGGAAGTGATAAGGATACGCTAAATGAATGAAAGGTTTACACATTGTAACAAGAGCATAAGTATCGATAACTTAAGAAGAGATACATTTGTTTCTATCTAACTAAATTTACCTTCATAATACACTTCGCAATTAAATATCTTACTTTTTTAAGCTCGACAGAGCGATCACACTTAAGTGAACTACTAGCTCAATTAAACTAAACTTGTATCCAGATACATTTGTATCTATCTAACTAAATTTACCTTCATAATACATTTCTCTATTAACTATCTTACTTCTTTGAGCTCGACAGAGCGACCACACTTTACTTTGAAGTACGAGATCAACTAAACTAAACTGGACTTAAAAATAGACATAATAGATATACAATTAGTATAATATAAATATTCATCTTACCCGTAAATAAATAGTATTCATTACCTTCATAAGTATCAAGCTCTCATATAGTATATATATACACAACAATTTATTATTAATAAAAAAACGCGCATCGCTTCTTTTTGATTGTATTCAAATTACTTTTTTATTTTCATTTTTTTAGAGTTTTATTTTGTGTTTTTCTTTTCAGTTTTCGTTTTTGCATTCAATTTGTATAACCTAATTTGTGATTGAATTCAAAAGTCGAAGAAATCGTATTAAACAAAATAAATTCTAGCTTTTAAAGTTATGTTCAAGTCGTTAACTATACAAGAAATGTGGATTATTAACGTGTTATCGTTTATCGATATCGTTATCGTTATTGTTATCGTTAAGTGTTAGATTAATATTATTATCGCGGTAGTAAATTGTCACCAAAAAACTCTAACGCAGTTTAGGCATAAGTATATCATATATCTTTATATATATATATAGTTTTAAATGTATGTGTGTGTTTATCTATATGTATGTATGCATGTTATGTACTGTTTATTTAGTATATATGTTTGTATATGTAGGCGTGTCTAACTTGCTGATATGGGATGCTAAACTTATGGGGGTTTACAATAGAATACAAAAAAATTACATCGTTTATTAGATCGCTTTTTGTGTAATACGCGAAGTTGTTTACAATATAAAGGAGTTAAACGTAAGAAAATGTTAAACCTCACAAGCTTATGCAGTTTTCTCTCCGTGTATGTGTGTGTGGCTGTGTTTAAAACTCAAGTTCTTGCACATTTCCTTAGATTTCATCGCATATTGCTGGAGCTTGCTTCGCTTGCTTGGGTCTTGAATTTACTTTAGATTCATTCGAGTGTTCCTCTTCTGCTTTTATACAACATCAACGAGACTTCCCTCCTGCCCCCCTCCCCACTTCACTGGGATAACACTAGAGCGCCGCCATTCGTCTAGAACCAGTATAGGTCCTTTGATGATTCCTGCACTTGAGCTTCCAGACCTAGATTGTAACAAAAAACACAAAACAAATGCACATTTGATTAGAGGTCAAGTCCTGGGACGTATTGCCATGGCAATGGCACACAAATGCTCCAACTGCTGCTGCTCACCTGCCATTGTTGGGTAACTCGAGTAGGCCGCCGCACTCTCCAAGGCATGCGCCGTCTGCTGGTCATGATGGAGTCTGCCACAGAAAGAAAAACAATGTAAAACGAATCAATCAATCAATCGTTTTAGTGTGCGAAAGTAAAGTGTGATCACGGTAAGCTGGGACAGTAAGTATAGAGAGGGAGTTAATCTGAATGGGAGTTGCCTCTTGCTGAGCTGCTATCTACTAGAGATCTGCATGAATCATTCAAAACGTGAAATGAATCATTCACTCTGAACATGAGTACCAGTTTCATTGCACACTTTTAAATTAATGTGAATGAATGCCCTCATTCACTCATACGTTGTGCAGAAAATAATGGGTGCAGTGTGTAGTCCCAAGTGAGTGAATTCATGCAGGCTTCTACTATCTACTAGCCAATGTAGAACTAGCGAGCTTAGTCTCATTTTAATCTGTAGTTTTTGCTACAGCAGCTCGAGCGTATTGACCTGAGAAGTAGCTGAAGTTGGCTGACTAGTTAGAAGACTGAATAGAGTAGTAAGAAGACTGAGTAGGTAGACTGAGTATGCTGCATAAAACTAATAATTCTAGCATGGATTTGAAACTAAATGTATTAGAAATATGTGCTTAAAGCAAAGCAAAGTTAAGCTGCAAAAGGTTCAATCAGTATTAAAACTGGGAACTAACTTAGTTCATTTATTGCTCATATTCATAATGCTAAGTAGTTCTGATAGAAATGGTTTATACTAGACTATAGTAACTAAAGAATACTTCTCCTAAGATATACATTTATGTGTTATACTGTACATAGTATCTATCCCTATTTATGTGTTATACTGTACATAGTGTCTATCCCATCTATCAATCTATCCTTCATTTATTGTTCACATTCATATTGCTGAATATTTCTGATAGAAATGGTTTATACTAAACTATAGTAACTAAAGAATACTTCTCATAAGATATACGTAAATAAGTGTTATACTGTAAATAGTATCTATCCCATCCTATTCTATACTCTCCTATTCAATACAGTCTGAGGTCTGAGTTCTTATAGAACTACTGTATCATATTAAACTGATACTGCATACATATACTATATACACTTTAATATGTATAGAGTTTAGATCAGTATTAATCATCAATCAAATTTGTATAACACTATATTCACTACACTCTTTGGAAGTTTGAGAACTGGCTTACTATACTATTCTATAGGATACACTAGTATCTGTATCTTTATCTTGTTCTGCTGTATATAGTACAGCATAAACTCTATTCAATCGAATGCAGAATAGCATCAATTTAGCAATACAGTTCTCTTTAAGTCTCAGCTCTTCTCAGTTCTCAAAGCATTTCAAAGCGTATTCCTTCCCCTCAACCAACTCCCCTCTCGTTCACCATCAAGTTGCCTCCGCTTACCTGGTGCCGTGGCTGTACTGTTGGGGCAATCGCAGCAGACTGCCGTATTGGGCCATGTTGTGGTGGTAGGCGTGTGCGTGGGCAGCGTGCGCATGTGCCGCGTGCGCGTAGGAACCATAATGCGCGGCCGCTGCATGCGGCACCCAGGGATCTGTGGCATAGCCGGTGTCCGTCGCGCTGCCATACAAGTCGCTAACCTGTGGAGAGATTGTAAATAGAGATTGGCATTTAGCAAAAGTCGAATTACAACTTATTTAAAATGCGTGTGCAAGGAGGAGGAGCAGCAGGAGCAGGAGGAGGACACTTGCACACTCGCGTAATTGTGGCACGTATGGCCGTTAAACGTGTGGCAAATGCTCTCTCCCCTCCCCCTCCCCTCCAATGCGACTCGCAACTCACCTGTGGATGTGTGGGGGCGGGTAGGGGATGCACGTAATTGCTGTTCCAGAACGATGGTGGGAAATTGCGACTCGACATGGGGCTGCCGCTGTCTGTAAAGGAAAGAAACAAGAGCCGAAAATGAACAATCGATATGAAAATCAAGCTAAACAATTTGAATTCCAGCCAAAATAGTCAAAAAGTGTGGGGAGTAAGAGGACGCAAGGCAGCATATAAGAGGAGGAGTAAAGTATCTATAAGATGGCGAAGTTGAACTACACTAAAGTCGTTCTTTAATACCTCTAGGAATGCTTGGATTCAATTGAAACTTGTGCTACTTAAGCAACAGTTTTCTTAGTTAGGATTATCAGGTTCTATTAGCTCTAGGTCACAGTCTAAGTAGCTAAAAATACCTATAGTTAAGGTACTATAAGTATAAGCTATACAGAGATTTACACTGATAAAAAGAAACGAACTAAAACTAAGATTTTTTTGCGATAAAATGATGAACATTTGGAGAGCTAAGTAGAGTAATCTCTGTGTAATTTTAATTTAAGAATTAAAACAGTATGTTCCAGCCAAAATAGTCAAAAAGTGTAGGGAGTAAGACGACACAAGGCAGCATATAAGAGGAGGAGTAGTGTCTATAAGATGTTGAAATTGAGTTACACTAAACTCGTTCTTTAATAATACTAGGAAGGCTTGAATTCAGCCAAACATTAGGTTACTTAGGTAGCAGTTAGTCTTAGTTAGGGATTATCAGGTTCTAATAGGCATAAGTCAAATTATGAGCAGTTAAAGATGCTTATGGTTGAGGTACTATAAGTATAAGCTATATAAAGTTTTACACTGCTAAAAAATAACGATTACAATTAAGATTTTCGGCCATAAAATGATGAGTAAATGAGCAGCTAAGTAAGGTAAACTCCTTGCCATTCTAATCTTAGAATTCCAAGAGGATTTTCTCAGTATTTTCTGAATTTTGACTAATACGATGCTTTTATGATTAGTTATAATACAATATGAAATCGTTTTAGACAGAGTATAGCCGCAGCAACTGCATTCATTCCCTGCTTCACCTACCTGCGCTTCAAAACCAGCATACCCCATTGGTGAGGGTAACACACACAACAATTGCGCTGGCAATTTTCAATTCAAGCGCATAATGATTAACTGAGCAGCTGCTGCTGCAAGTTGCCAACGTGTGGCACGTACGACTGCTTAGTTGCTACTGTTGCTGCTGCTGCTGCTGCTGTTGTTGTCGTCGGCGCCACGGCTTGTTGCAAATAACTGAGCGGAATGTTTGTTGTCGTTTTGTGGTTGTCGGTTGTCGTTTGTCGTTGTTGCTGTAGTTGTTGCTGTTGTTGCTGTGCCTCGTCGTGTTCAGGATCATCACTTGTATTAAATGGTTGTAAATCTACGCGTTTATGAAATCGCCAGATATCTCCATTATGTGGCAGCAACTGAGGCGAGTGTAATGGAGCTGCCGCCGCCGCCGTTTGGAAAAATTGTTGCCGAAAATAGCAGCAGCAGAAGTTTTGGCTTGGCTTGGCTGACTGCCTGGCGTCTGTGGCATGCACCATGTGGCACAAGGACTGCGCCGCTGGGACACATAGGCGCATTTGCGTTGACAACATTCCAAACTCAATTCGAGAGAAAAATATACAACAACTGCAGCAGCAGCAACAGCAGCAGCAGCACGCTGTAATAGAGCCAGAGCGTGAGGCAGGGGCAGACTGAGGAGGGCAACAGCTTTTTGAGGATATATGTTGCAAGCAGCGAGTGCCTCGGCACGTTGCGTTTTGTGCCTTGCATGCTGATGATGCTGCTGCTGCCGCACTCTGCACTGCCGCGTGCCCCATTCATTGTGGCAAGCATTGTGGCAGAAAAAGTCGTCATTGTCGCCATCTTCCAGAGGAGTCGTCATAGTCATTCAGTCACTTGCTCAACTCGCTGCTCAGGAATTCCCATTAATGTGCAAACAAGCAGGCGAAAAGAAACGAAAATACATAAATAAGAAACAGAGGCTAAGATTTTGTGGCACTCACTCACTTTCCTTTCGAGTCATAGATACATTTGCTACCTGTTTAACTCTCGACTATTGCTTTTACCTTTCACCCGAGTCGCCTCTGCTTGCGGCCTCTTTATGTGTGCCTAATGAAGTTGCAACTGCCGCTGCCGCTGATTAGCTGATAAGACAGCGAGCTGCTACAGGACCACCTATAGCAAGGACATCGATACCTGCCACAGGTTGAGCCTAAGGCACTTTTGCCTGTGCATCTGCAGCGGGTGCTAAAAGAATTTTAAATCGAATTTCAAATCGAATTTCAAATCGAATTCTCAAGGCATCTAATTAAATGCCTTATATACACACACACGAGTATCTATATGTATATAAATATCTCCAAGGGGTGTGTGTGTGTGTGCGTGTGTTTTTAGTTATTTTAAGAAAACTGAAAGTGCAAGCGTGCCACACACTCGCACTCGCACTCACACTCGCACTGCTGCTCGACTGAACAGTGAACAGTTAATTGAAATGCATTTTAAAACCGTAATGAGGAATCTATGCGGCATTCGGCATTGGCACCGCCAGACGAACCGCACAACAGCAGCAACCACATCGCATTCCGGCGACATTTTATAGCACATTCCAACTAGATATATATAATACACACACACACACACACACACCCGTACACACACGCACAACACAGCAACAACAAAACTGCACATTGAGTCAAGAGGGAAAAATCTATATAAATGTTGAATAGTTTTTAAAGTACCAACACGTCTGCCTGCGTGTGTGTGTGTGCGTGTGTGTGTGTGTGCAAAAACCACTCAAATAGACAAATGGCCAAAATGAACTTTAAATACCATTAAGCAGCATCACGATAGCAACAACAACAACCGCACAAAAAACCTGCATAACTCTGTTGTTGTTTTTTTCAGTGTGTGAATTGCGCAAGTTTAGTAGGAGTGTGTGTGTGTGTGTGTGTGCGTGTGTGTGTTCAAGTGTGTCTGATTAACAACAAAACCAAATAAATATTAACGAATTAGCGCAGAAATTTGTTCCAAATTTGATCAACAACAGTTTGTTTACACTAAGTGAGTGTAGATGTTGAAATGTTGGCTCAGATTTGCTTTAACAAATGCTGAAATATTACCACATTATAATGACATTTAAATGTGGTATTAATAGTCCTAAATATCTGATGTATACATTTAATTTTAGCTACATTTTGAAGACCCTTTAGCTGTGTTATCTACTATATTAAACAGTTTTAGTGTTATCAATCTGTAGGGATTTTTGAACAATAACGAAAAGAAAACTTAGTTAACTTTAGTACAGTATATGCCATACATAATTTGAAGTAAAGTTGATCTGATCTATGATATATACCTAGCTACAAACCAAATTTGGTGTGCCTAGCTCTTATAGTTTATGAAATTGGCGAGTTTATACTGACAGACAGACAGATGGACATCATACAGAGGGACAGGGCTATATCGACTCAGTTCACACCCATTTCTACCAGTTACAAACAATATCAAATATCGCAAAGTCAGACGCAAGCACGCATACACACTTATGTACATACATTATGTGCATAATCGCTGCTCCCCCTTGCCTAGAACGGAAACTTTAATCTCGAATACCTCCGTTGTTTATTATTCGATTGAGCCACAATTCACAGCACTGATGAAGCTTACCATAAGATCTTTGTATGCTAAATCACAAGTTTGTATCTAATAATAATTGTGGCGGTGGGTGTTTTCGTGGTATGCGGGGGAGGAGGTATCAAAAAGTTGGCATAATAAATGTGTATTTATATGCATAATTAATAAGAAGTTTCATTGGCAACACTCAACAGAAACTGTTTTGTTTAGTTGCAACATTTCAAACTGAAGAACTTGATAATTATTAACTTTGTGGATAAAGTATCTATGACTAATAACACTAAATCTATCCAAATGTAAGCAGTCAAATCTTAAAATCTGTTTATTGATTGTAAATGCGTTTAAGGCAAATAAGCAAAAATAATAAATTAATATTCATTTTATGCTATTACATCTTGGATACATGCCCCATCTTTCCACTTAGACTTCCCTCGTCGTTGCATGAATGAGGAAAAGATAGAATATTTCCATCAACTTTTGAGTAAATGCCCTACACTTCTTTGAAGAATAATCCAATTTCTGGTTAGAACCTTCATTGAAAACCTGGGCAGAGTATGACTTAAGGAACTGGTTCATTTTATTCCGAAAACGATTGATTGAAGTAGGAACAACTAGCTTAACAGATATTCCCTATGAAAAGACCCTCTTCCCCTTTCTACTCTACCCTACCCTCTTCATCATACCAGTACACTGCTTGCTTTCAATCCTTTCAGTTTTTACTGCAGGTTCAACTTTAATATTTCCTCTTACTTCTTAGTAGCAAATGTGTTTAATTTGAAGCTCAATATTATACTTTACAAATTGAACATCAGTTGAATTGAATTGGATTGAATTGAAGCAGCCGAATGCAATAAACGCTAAAAGTAAACGCAAAATTTGCAATTAACGCGCCATGAAGAAAATGTTGTACTACACACACAAAGTGCCAATAGTCCCAATCAGTAGCACCACAATACACACACAGTCACACACACGCACACCCCCTGGCGAAAAGTCAATAAAAAGCAACTGCGATTGCGATTAGCGGTAAAAAGGAAAACGCCGCAAAACTTTCAAACGTTCCAACTGCTCGCTGATTGGTGAAATTTGTGGGTGGAAAATGCGGCTGAGCTGTTGATGAAAACTCAGTATGAGATACACGTACAACACATTAGTGAATGGGCAGGGGGAGGGGGTGGTTGTGGGTGGCAGGTGAGCAGCTGCTGATTAGCATGCAAATGTGTGTATTCGTGTATCCGCAGCGTGATAATTGATTAATTGAGCAATAAAATTGGATGTGTAAGTGTTATGAGAACTTGTGGGAGTACTCTGGGAGTTGTAGACAGGGGGTACTATAGGAGGAGAGTAGGAGAATTGGGAAGAGAGACTATGTAAGAGCAACTGGATATAGAAAGTGTACAGCAGAAGTTGTGTTAATGCCATGGGTAAGAGGATTGTTTGAAGTGATATGTCTGATTCTATATACTTATTCTTCTATCTATAAGTACATATATATATTATACATAATCAAAATCTCAGCTCAGCTCAGCTTAACGTTTAAAGGAAGAAGTATATACTATTAATGTTAGAACAACTTGATATTAAAAGAGTATAGAAGTTGTTAATGCCATGGGTATGAGTATTATTTGAAAAAATATGTCTGCTTCTATGTAGTTCTTTAGTTTAGTTTAGTTTCTTCAATAAGTATATATTTTATGCTTAATCAAAATCTCTGCTCTTCTCACTATTAATACAATTTATACTTTATATTATTTTAAGTAGAATTTTGTTTAACAAAAATGCTAAAGTTTGAACAGAAAAGTAAAACTCAAAAAGATACCAATTGTATAACAATTCGAGCTAAATATTAAGACACATTTAGGACATACTTAGTCCCCAATTAAGCATAGTTCTATAAGCAGTTTAAAGTGTGCTAAATCTGCCTAATACTTTCCTTATTTCGACAAACATAAAACAGAGAAACTCATCAGAATAAACCCAGTGCTTCTACTCCACATAATGCCAGTATAGAGAGTCTATAAGTAATGCAAACTGAACAGATGCTCGTTGCATACTATTAAAAATAAAAGAGGCAAAGAGACAAGACTTGCAGAGACCGACAGACAGACAGACAGACAGCAAAAGAAACCAACCCCAGACAAGGGGAGGGGGAGGGGGTGGAGACGCAGGACAAGCATGAACAAACGAAACGTTTATCTTCATTAAAGGAGGTAATTAATTTTGAAATCGAAAGAACAAGCGAGTGGCAAGTGGCAACTTGATTTATTTGGTTTATTGTGCGACGCAATGGCATGCAGCAAAAGGGATGCAGCACGAGTACCCCGAAAGATTCTACAATACGATATATAGTACTATATAGTAGTGCAGAGAGCGAGGCACATTTGAATAGTTTGTAATGGAAATTGTCTGGCTTGTGATGGTGAGAGCAGTTTAAAACTAGAAGTAAACTATGAAAATCTAAGTAGAAGTATCTGTTAAAATACAGAGTGAACTATATAAATGTTTGTCAATGAAAATGAAAAGAGTTAGAGTACAATAATCAATCAATCAATCAGTAAGCAACTTGCATTAACCCAACTTCACTAGCAGATTCTCTGGCTTTATATCCCGATGGATTACTTTGCGTGAATGAATGTACTTCAGTCCTTTGCCTACATTAACCATAACGATTTTTATCAAACTCTCAGGAAGAGGCGAGAATATCTCATATTAAAAATTGATTATCTTCTAACTTTATAATGGAATCAAGTTGAAATTTTGAGCATATTTTAACGTATTTTTAAGACAGTTGTATCTCAAATATGAAATTTGTAACTTTAGAACTGCGTTATTTATACGACTATGAAACAATTACTGTAAGGAAAGAGTAGTAAGCATTCCAAGGTCTTGTTAGCATCTGAAACCTTGAGCTCACTATAGATAAAGAGCTTTACTCAATGACCTCAAGTATAAGTCACTTATGGCTAGATTCTATCTAGATGAATCTTAGAGCCATTAAGGTATCATCTCTGTTTAAAGATTAGGACGCAACCTTTTACCATTTGGGGCTACTTCTTACATATATTAGTATAGTATATACATCTATTCTTTTCAGTCAGTCAGTCAGGGCAAGCTACTTTTAACATATATACTATATATACTAGGACAACTACTATACTTTTCTTGGCTTAATGACCTCAAATTTAAGTCACTTATGGCTAGATATTTGCAAAAGGGAATCTTAGAGCCATTAAGGTATCATCTCACGTCCTACCATTTGGGCTGTTTGTTAATAGCACAAAGTCAGTCAGTCAGTCAGGACAAGCTACTTCTCACATATAAATAGATATTACTCTGACTACTACTACACTCTTCTCTGCTTACTTTATATACATAATTCCATATAAAAGCGTATTTTCGTTTAGACTAATACAACTACTACACACCACTTCCCTCCCCCTTCCACACTCCCCGCTCTAATTGCACGTGACATTTCAATAGCTCTGCTCTGATTCTCTAGCTAATTATGAGAGCCAAGGGCTGCCCCTATGCCGGCCCTGATTCCGGGTAATTGTGGACGCCAACACGCAACACTGACAGCTGGGACAAGTACATGACATGCGCGGATCTTTTGATCAGCTTGTCTCGCTACTCTCAAAGGGGGAGAGCAGGGGGCTAAATGAGTTGGCAGAAGTGGCCAGAGTGGCGAGAGTGGAGAGTGTTCGTGGAGTGACACACCTACCTTTTGCATCCTTGTTGCTGTAGTTGAGGGCACGGGAGAAGTGCTCATCCACCACGCTGGCCGTGTCGCCGGAGTAGTTGGTGAACACAACGCAGGTGGCGGATAGATACTGAGCGCGTCCTTGACTGTGTGTGGAACCGTGGCCAACGCCGCCAGTGGCGCCTCCACCACCACCGCCACCGCCACTGCTGCTGGTGTCCAGTGGCAACTCCTTGGCCATGGCAGAGCCCACGCCCCCCGAGGAGGCGCCCGCCGTGCCGTGCAGCGTGTGCGGGTGTGAGTGTGCGTGCGGATGACGTGGCGAGTCCGGGCCGGAGGAGCAGGATGATTCATTGTGATGCTGATGTTGCTGGGAGCCCACCAGGCGCGCTGTAATGCAGAATGCAACTCTCATTATTGACGGTAAATTCACAAATGAGTGAGGGAGGGGGCGGGGAGGGGGGACAGCACATTGCGTAGTTAATCGCATTGCATTGCCATTAAAAAGAAGAGAGCGAAATAAAATATGATATAAATTATTAAATGTTAACTCGCTGGAATGCTGCCGAGCTATCTCAGAAATGTGCAAATTAATTAGCTCGCCAGCAGCTTCCCCTCTCTCTCTGTTACACTCTCCCCCCCTCCCTTCTCTTTCTCTTGATAAAACGGCAGCACATTCCAAACATCGCGCACAATCGATCTTCAATGCTGACAGCAGCAATGCGAGCCACATATTTATATTAATCGAGTTTATTTGCAAGTCAACTTGATATACTACTACCAATGTGCTCAGATTTATGCGACTATATAGGCTCATTTAGTACTATTATTAGTATTATTACTATTGGTTACTTTACTATAAAGCTTATCTCATTACAGTGAAAACTCTCTGGGGCAGACCACACAGCGTCGGCTAACTTCTGGTCAGGGCGAAGGTGAGATAGAGTTAAGAGTAAACCAATAGAAAGGTTCTAGATCAGCGATGGGCACTAAACTTTCAACTCGGCAGTAATACCGTTAGGTGACTGCAACACGGACAGGCACAAAATAAGCGTTGATTTTTGTGTCCCTTTTAAAATACTGGAAAGAGCAGAGTCTGCTCCCAGAGCATTGACTTGCCCACCGCTGTTCTAGATAGAAGTGACCGCTTAAGGGGGAGAGTGCGTGCGCGTCGAAGGGAGATTTCACTGTATACAACTATATACAGACATACAGTATTATTTTTCTATAAAATGGCTTAGGCATTGCATTTTATAGTCATCTTTTTGCATAATTGGGATAAGCTTTTATAACAACTTTCATTATATTAATATATAGCCAAGTCTTTGCATCTCAAATTCATCTTATCTCAGTCTTTATTCAAACTGCTTTAAACTTAGTTATGCACATTTACTATTCATCAGTTACTCTTTTATTTTAAGGCTAAATGTAGCTGTGTTGTATAGTTATCACTGTGAAATTCTAATCATAACATTTAAGTTAGAATTCAATAGTTTTAGATCTACTTTTCTTTAAATATCAGTTGAATTGGTCTAATCTTTTGATGAATAAGTAATAAGAGAAGCACTGAGCTTAGTTAATTATGTTTACTTATCCATAAAACGAACTACAAGTTTACTTTAGAAGCCGAATATATTTAGTAGATACTATTCAAATCATTTTGTTTCATAAAGTATCATATCATATCTGTTACATATAATAAGAGCTAAACGAAGACTACTTGATTCTTTTCTTAGTTCTATTTGAACGCAGTTTTAGTTATGTTTCCCATAGTCTCAATTTGAGTTGAGATACATCTCAAACTCGTTGGCTTTGTCTTCATTTCTTCCTAAATAACTTTATCTTTAACTTACTTTAACTGTCTCCAAATCTCACTTTAACATTCTATATAGAGTTCTATCTATCACCATCTGTATATTTATATCGTCTGCTAACTGTAACTGTATCTATATCTTCTCTTAGTTATGTTATGTTATGTTTCTCTTAGGCTCAATTTGAATTGAGATAGATCTTAAAATGGCCAACTTTGTCTTCATTTCTTCCTATGTATCTATATATCTTCTACTTACTTACGCCAAATCTCACTTTGATTCTATTCTATTCTATTCTATGTACAATTCTATCTCCATCTGTATATCTATATCGTCTGCTATCTGTAATTGTTTCCGAATCTCTCTATATTTCCCCCAATTTATACCTCAAGCTCTATCTCTATATCCAACTGCAACTCTCTCTCAATTTCTCACAATCTCTCTCCTTAGTTCTATCTATATGCATATCTCTACAGCTCTCTCTATACACTTATTCTATGCACCTTATCTCTCTCTTTAGTTCTTTCTTTATGCATCACTCATTCTCTCTATAGCTCTCTCTATATCACACTCATTCCATACATCTTATTTTATCTCTGCCTCTGCTTACCTTCAGCTTCGCTGCGCGGCACATGGAGATCCTCTTCTTTGGTTTGATGCGTCCGACTGTGCAGTCCATGTCCGCCAGCAGCGCCAGCGCCACTCAGCACCGGACTCATGCCCAGCCCGGCACTCGACGTGGGCACATTGCTGCCCAAGAGACCGCTGCCCGGGCCACTGCCCACGCCCACGCCCACACCCACTCCGCCGCCGACTGCGCCCAGTTGGAGACCCGAGGATGAGGCATGATTGGCCACAGCTGCCACGGCAGCCGCTGCTGAATTGTGAGCAGCGGCCACAGCGGCAGCAGCGGCATTGGCGCTCACCGACGGCGGCAGGATGGGGCTGCAGGGCGAGTGTGAGCTGCCCGAGGCGCTGGACGAGGCGGCCAGCTGCACGCCCGAGGATGAGTACAGGTCCTGGTTGAACTAGATGGAATAGATGGAAGCAAAGGCAAAACATTAGTAAGTTGTAGAGTAAGAGGGAGGGGGAGGGGGAGAAATGAGTTATGGCTGCGCTTGGGTGCAAATTGAAAATGACACAATACGAAAATTTATGTTGATGGAAAATGCAGTGAGGCCATTAAATTTACGAGCGTTGGCATATTGTCACGCAGTTGCACAGCAGAGGGGGAGGGGGAGGTACACAGGGGCGTAGCACTAACTCATTATGCAGGGGGAGGGGGAGAGGAGTGGAGCGAGTGGAGGAGGTCAGAGCTGATAAGCAGGCAGCAAAGCTCCAAGCTCAACGACGTTGTCAAACATAATGCGGCGCTCGTTGTGAATTTACGAGCGAGCAACACCTCTGCCCCCCTCCCCCCACCTAACACTCCCCCTCCTAACACCCCCTTGCACCTACTGCTCGCTTTTGGGGCCCCTTAATGAGCCCATTAGCACACGCTCGAGTTCTATAAGTGGCCGATAACCCGCGACACTCTCGTCTCGCCACATTTGCGAGAGCAAACGCTGCTAAATTTAGCCGCTGCCCCTGCCCCTTAACCCCTCCACTACTTCTCCCCTGGCAGGGGTTAATAATGGGTTAACCAGCACGATCCATTTGATAGTGTGCATCGACAGCAGGCGGCACTGCTGCATGATTTATGTGCAGCGGGCGTGGGTGCCACTGCCGCTACTACTCGTAGCAGTAGCTTGTATCTTGTAGATACATTTCTCCCCACGGAGCCCAGCAGCTGACACTTAACGCTGCGGCTTGTTTACAAAGTCTTAATTTGTGCTGCTCCCAGCCAATTAGAGAGAAAGCGCCGCATCATGGTCGAGTCGAGGTGGAGGTATCTACTCTAGTGAAATGTATCTGCGCATCTGTATCTGCAACTGTCAAACGCTTTAAGCACATAATCAAAAGTTGGCTGTTCGCTGCTTATCGCATCACACGATCTACTCGAGGCCAAGTGCAGTAGCCGAGGCTGTAGAACAATGTACAGATACAAAAGTATCTGTAGCTGCAGTTGCCGCTGCCGCTGCTGCTGCTGCTATTAGCTGCAACGATATTGCGATTATGTGCGATCGCCTCGATCACACGGCATAAATCACCTGGCCGATCAAACAACCCAAGTCAAAGTTCGGTCTGGTTTATCTGAGATCGCAGACTGGGACTCGGACTTGGCCTCGATGTGCTGCTGCTCTTTTTTTTGGCAAGAACTAATGGCCATACACACAATAAATTAAGAGAAAGGGCGAACAGAGCGAACAGAGCGAGTGTCGACAGAGCGACAAAACTGTGGACTGTGGACTGAGATCTGACTGGACTCCAACTGCTGCTCCTACTCCCTACTCCAATACTCCCCACTAAACCGGTCAGCGGTCAGCGGTCACCAGGCTGGCTGGCCGGCTGCCTGGCTGCTGACTCAATCTGCGATTGGCCAGGCACACACCCCACACCCTACACCCCTTACCCTCTGGGCTGAGCGGCGAGATCTTGAGTTTATCTCGGGGGCCTGTTTATGGTCATGCAAAAGGCAAAAGGCATAGAGTATCGGGAATCGTGTCGTATCGGTTACTTACATAAAAGGCCAATTTCGATTTGGTGCCGCGGCCTTGTATAATTGGAACTTGCGACACAAGAATTTCTTTGTGGCACAGCGACAAAACTGTGGAGAGACGCGACCCAAGCACACACAGTCCCTACTCCCCTACTCCTCCTCCTCCTCCTCCATATGCATTGTATACCCCAAAAGAAACAGAGACACAGTTTCAGTTCAGTATGGAACCCTTTTGGGTTCCCCAACTGTTCTGTTCCATTGGCATCGTGAGAACTTTTCCTGAACTTGTCACACAAAAAATCACAGCATCTCCTCCCCCTCCCCCGCCCCTCCTCCTACTCCTCGCTCCTTGCGGCAAAATCAATGTTTAGCGAAAAAGTCACAAGAAATGAAACAAAACGAAGTGAAACAAAACGAAGCGAAGGGCGCAACACAAAGCAACATTTTGTGGCAAGGAATTCCTTGAATCCTCCTCGGTCTCCAAAACGATTTGCGTTTTGCGTGAATTCTTATGATTTGTTAGACGCATTTAATTATACTACTATGCCCCCAGTAGTCTCTCCCGGACAACAACAACAACAACAACAACAGCTACAACAACAACAACAGCAACTACAACAACAACAAATTACACACACAGTTGCAAGTTCACATTGTGCGTGCTCTCTGTTCTTGTGTTTTCTGCTAACTAATTACGAGCTAATGTCAGCAACTAAAGCTCACAATGTGCCATCAACACAAAGAGACCAAGAGAAATTAAATGGCTTTCTAGGAGTTTGACTACACTATGACTATACTATATATATAGTATAGGTAAGGTTAGGTTGAGCGGTAGCTGAGGAAGGAACCTCAGCTCACTTAGACCAAAAGAGGCCCATTGTGGTTCCGCATGGGCAAATTTAACAATTTCCAACTACATCGATTTAAAACCAGACTGAGGCTTTTATGAACCGTCTCAGATTCCTTAGCTTTATTTATATAAAGTATATATACTATATAGTATATATATACACTCTTTGACCATGGCTAAAACTATGGTATAGTAGGAATTCATTTGCTCGAACTGTGCAGAACTATTGCGAAGTCTTTTATCTTTCAGCAAGAAGTATCTATAGATTAATACTATTCGAAATTAGATAGCTAAACAAATTAGATACATTTCTCAAATAATAGACAGATATAGATCTATATAATAGATACATATATTGAATTCAAATTCATTTGTCTAACAATAGATAGATATAAATGATATATGATATATTCAATTCGACTGAATACATTTATGTGAGGTTTATCACGCATAATACTAGTTACCCCCAGCTGAAACTGAGGATTTTCTTTGTTCTTTAGTTTAGTGAGATATTTCTGTAATTTAGCCCAATTTAAGTGATATGGAAATTATTAATAATAATTGAAGTACCAGTACCATACTCCACGTTGAACAGAGCGGACGTGTTATAAATTGCCCTGAAGACGATCTGCCGTGGAGCGATCGAAATATATCGGCAAAATTAAAAAACCCAGTTTTTTATTTTAATGGACCTCGAGCTAGCCAAAAACCCCCAATTATACAATTGAAGCGAGATATTTCAATAATTGAGCTCCATTTAAGCGATGTGTATGGAAATGATAAATAATAATTGAATCCAGATAGAAACTCTTCAGAAAGAACTATTTATAGTACATACACCTAGAGACTCCAGTTCCAGTTCAATTGTGTTAACTAGATTCACTATAGTTGTTTTAAGATCAAGTTTAAATATGAAATGCAAATGAAATTCTATGCATATCGAATTAATATGCAATTGATTTTAAACGGGAATATAAAGTTTTTTAAACTGGTAATGCAGATAAGAAGCAGTAAAAGATGTGGCAAAGTCATAATATTCAGGCCTGTTCCCATTTACGAATTCAATCGATTTACTATTTGACTGCGGTTCCAAATTTCAATTCATCCTTTTCGATTAGCTTCATATTTGGTCCATTTCGAAATGGATTAGATTTGTGTGTAAGTACAATAAACATTTTCATTTCTCGAAAACGATACATCGAATTTAGGAAGCCCATTTTTTCAAAAAGTAAATCGATTGAACGGATTCGTAAATGGGAGAACAGGCCTGATTAAACGGAATGAAAAGTAGAGTTGGGCTAGAAGCCAGAACTGGAATAACACAATAATAAACCAAACAAAAAGAAGCTAAAACCTCAAACAATATTGTTTACTGTGTATATAGAACTTATTAAGTATGGTAAACTGTTGCCGATATCTATAAGTCTAGCTTAAGGCCTAGCGCTACAGCTTTAACCTAGTTCGTATGTATATTTAATATTGCATTGGAACATATAATAAATAAACAAATTAATAATGCATATAGAACTACACGAATTGCGATTAAAATTGTATCTTCACATCAAAGAATTTAGTACAATATTTGCAATATTTATTAAAGCTCTAGCTCTAGGGATATGGCTGCTGTAGTTGATGAAGGGTCTCTTGAGTGCTTTGTGAAACAGTTGAGTTTCACTTTTGAAATTGACCTTAGAAAAGTGGGTCCAAGTATATTTATAGTATATATAGTTACTACAATCTGTAGAAAGAATATAGTACAATATTTTATTAAAGCTCTAGCTCCAGGAATATAGTTTTTGTTCTAGATGAAGGGTCTCTTAAGTGCAGTTGAGTGTCTCTTTTGAAATTGACCTTTAGAAAAGTGTGTCCAAGTATATTTATCTTTCGTTATTCGATATACTATATTAAATACTTTTCACTACTTGGAAAATGGTTGGTCTTGTTGATGAAGGGTTTCTTGAATACTTTGCAAAACAGTTGAGTATATTCATCTATTGTTATTGGATATTCTATATAGTATATATATCGTAATCTTCTTTAGTCGCACTTACCCGCTCATACTGATAGAACGAACGGCTAGGTCCTGCACGCCCATACAGATATGGATAGTAGGCTCCGTACATAACCTCTGGGCAGGACACTGCCATCGCGGCGGCTTCGGTTGCAATTGCAATCACTCTCAAAAAACGTGGTGTAGATAGATATTAGGCACACACGCACGCACACACGTACACACGCACACACACTTAGCACACACGAAACGGTGATCACTCTTGGCCAATTGCCGTTGGCTATATGCAGTTAGCGTTTATTTGTTTTTCTAGCTGTTTTTGGTGTCGCTTTTAGCCGTATAATGGCCGCGCTTGCGCCTAGGCCTCAGTCTTGAGGCCGAGCTAGAAGCAACAGCGGGGGGGGCGGAGTGCAGTGAGTGTTGCACTGGGAGTTGGAGTCGGAGTTGCAGTTGCAGTTGAAGAGTAATTATAAAACCGGCTTGCCACAGTTGGCGTGCAACGTGCAACGAGCGGGGGCAGGCAATGGCGAAATGAATTCCTGGAATGAAAACTCCGCTCGGCTAATTATATTTACATATTGTAAAACACCATCGCGTTTGTATCAAGAGCTTTAATTACTTTTCGTCCGATTTTTTGTTGTTTTGTTTCGCGTTTAACTCGAGTTGTTGTTGTTGCAGTTGTTACTGCGGCTTGTTTGCTTTTCTATTATTTCTTTTTATTATTACGTTTCGCTAGCTCCCGGTTTTTTCTTTCTTTTTTTTCTTTTGTTTGCAGCACAAACTTCTTTCTCTGTTTTCAATTTATTTTTTCAACTTTCTTCTCTTGCTTTTGCTTTGTATGCGCAGGCAATTGCAATTATCATTTCCACATTGTTGCAAGTTGCTGTTGCTATTGTTATTGTCGTTGTTGTTGTTGTTGCTGCTGTTGCTGTTGAGTTGCTGCTGATTTCCTAGCATCCATTATATGGAGCCACTCCCTTGTTTGAGTTTCCGTTGAAAAATTGCAGACTCTGGATGAAAAAAATCGAAAGAAATGCAAAGCATTAAAATTGTTGCCTGTGTCAAAGTTAGTATTTCAATAGTGACTAGCGTAAGCTTTTGTTTTAACTTTAAGCTACAACTGGGTGGAGAAGTTATGCCGCAAAACTCGATACATAAAAGTTATAATAATTGGTTATCAATTGTCTCTATTGTTGTATCTATCCTATAAGAAATATACATATGTACACATATATTATATATAATAGTACTATTGCCATTGCCTAACTTTTAACATACAGTGAGAACTCTCTTAGCGGACTCCACTTCAATCTGGACACCCTCTGTTAATGAACACTTTCTACGACTACGACTTTTGTGTACTATTACGAAATACTTCAGTTCTCTTTAGCGAACACTCCTCATAGCGAACGAAAGTTGTCCGACGGTGAGTGTTCACTGTATATAATACTTCAATCATTTACCTCAATTTCTATGTTTAATGTTGCAAAAATACCCTTTTAAACACAACTTATTTATTTATTTATTTATAATAACCTAATATAAAGTTCAAACTTTGTAGTAGGGGGAATAATACTAACAATTGTTGCATAGGCCTTCAGCTAGAATGTATATTAACTAAAGAACTATTAATAAATATCTAATACTTTGTGTTATTTACTCTTGTTTGAAATGCCCTAGAGATTATGTTTAAGTTGGAATAGATTACCTATACCAATTAAGTTGTATATTGTAAACTATATTATGAAATTCAGTTATACAGAGATCTGCCGTCGGTATATTGCGTATGGAGTTGCTTATAAAAGTCAATGAGAAACTAATAATAATAACAATAATAAACATTTAGTGGCTTTTGTGTTAAGAGTGATCCCTCCTAACCGTTCAAAAGCCTCTCTACCACCCTTATGAAGGAGAGTCAAACTTTTGCTAAAACTGGCTGTATCTGCGAGATTGTCAAGAAGGAGGCGTTCTTAGATACTTTTATCTACTGAATATGGTCCTCATCTGGTCAGTATCTGAATAATTGTCCTTAATCAGGATCCCTCTACTGAGTAGAACCCATAATATGTGTTGTGTATGACGAACTAATTCCATAAGAATATCCTTAAAACTCTCAGCTAAACAAGAAATTAAAATTGTGTTTATTGTGTAATATATTTTCTTAAATATTTCCATAAAATATATCAGTCCCATCTCATTGTGAGAACATGGCATTAAATGGCCATTAATGACGCATTTCTGCATTTCCAAATGGCAAACAACTTGTCAATACCCGAATGTGCACAGTTAAACAGGGCATATACATATACTTTAAAACCGTATATAAAGATGCCCTATACGTTTAATGCAATCAATTCATTAGCATAGAGATTCGTACAAGACGTAAGAGACCCCCATAGACCCCCATGTACTTGACCTCCATAACTCCACTTTCCGTTCATAACTCTCAAACGTAACTAGCATTTTATTTATGTTAAACAATCAGTCGAAGAACTATGATTGATATGAGACAAGAATTGCATCATTATAATTAAGTGAGAGCTGCTATAACTAAAGGAATTTATAGCACTCATTTGCTATAATTATGACAGTTAGACCATTCGCATTCTATTGACTGTTCGAGTGCATCCGACTGTGGCTGTTCCTTTGACTTGTGCCAATTGGCCTTCTGTCCTACTGTATCTACAGTAATCCCACTCGAGTACAGTGTATATATAGCATATTGACCCCAATTCGTATACCTACCATTGACAGTCATTAGTGTCATAATCCAATATGCGTAAATGTTTCTCTGTATGATTTATATGCACTTTATATACAATTTAATACACTTGTTGTTTTTTAATGCACATTTGGGCTGATTTCAACTGACAAGTGACGGGTTAATGCCGTCGTTAAAACACGCGATTTGCATATTGCTTGCAGTTAATTTAAATAGTAATTAAATTTATAAGCGGCGGAATTTTCACGTGAATATTTAAAATTTCAACGCTGCCTTTATGGCTGTGCGGGTGCGGGGTCGGAGAGCGTCCCGCTGGGAGATGCGAATGCGAAGTGTACACAAAAACATTTGCTCGCGCACTCAATGAAAATATTTTCGCTAAATCCACAAATGCCAAATTCCATAAATTCTTGTGAGTTGGCAACGCGGCGAAGGCGGCGGCGATGACAACAACAAACACAACGTTAACGGCGACCGACGTATGGGACTGCGACGGTAACTGCGACTGCGATTGTGAACTGTGACTGTGACTGCGACTGCGACTATGATGCCCGCTCACATTCACAATAGTCTATGTTACGTATGTGGCAACAACAGCATCACTTGAGCTTGAAGTGAAGGTGCATATGCATCGATTGAATAAAAAATCTTTTAATTGCCAACAACCGAACCGGACCGTATGCATTCACAATGAACTGCACTTGCTGCGATCGCTCACTTCGACTGCGACTGAGAGAAGGCGAAACGTAGAAACGTAGTGTGCGCGCGAGAGCGTAACCGTCCGTGCCGTTCGAAAAGGAGAAAACAAACTGGCTGCCTGCCTATTGCTGCCTTTCGCTTGATGCAGTCACGACATCAGCAGCAGCGACGCAGCAGAAGCGTAAACAAAATGGCATACTACGCAGTTGCCGTCTCGCTTGCCAGTCACAGTGCACGCGTGTGCCAGAGCAAGACAACTAGTGTGTGCACTTGCTGAGCACTCAGCGCCGCCCTCTTTGTGCTTGTGTTCGTTTCGCATGTGCAGTGGTTGTTGTTGTTGTTTGTGTTGTTGTTGTTGCTGCTGTTGTTGGTGGTGCACGGTGTCTGGCCTAACGATGCCGCGGTGTGAAAATAAAATGGAGTGCGTCTCAATTGTGTCTTCAAGTAGACAAGACTCACACACAGTGCAGAAGGAAATACTTTCTGCTGTTGCCTTCTCTATTGCACTCCGCAGTGGTACTGCTATTCTGCTCCGCTCTGTTATGGCCTGGCTGACTGTTGTCTGATTTTAAAGTTTCTTTTGCCGATAACAAAAGCGGCTGCCACGCACACTCACGCACACAGATTGAAGACTGAAAGGAATTCGCATTCGTCCTTTTGTTTGGCCGAAAAGTATTTGCCAACTGTGTCAACAGTGTTCCACTTGGACACAACGTGACGTATACTTGCCTCGTTGATAATAATCTGATTGAGACTGAATAAAATTTATAGTGCTCCTTCCTGGTTTGACAAGCTCTCTGCACGCCGTACTCAACACACACTCGCACACACACATTCACACACACAAGCACTTGTGCGATAAGTTCAATATGTCAACGATTCACTCGATGAATTCTCACCTTGTTCGAGCACCACACTGAACGTGTAATGAACTTAATCAGTGGCCTGACACTGACACATAACGTGGCCAAAGTATGCATACACTCGTATTAATTAAAGCAATTGCAAATTTAATTGTTTTCGTCATTTGCCGTAACTTTAAGTTCAGCTCTGTGCGAAAAGAGACGCATATCTTGTTGCAATTGCAATCTTCGCAAAAAGTCAATTAATTTCAATAAGAAACAATGTCCAGTGGTTTAATTAAATTGCTAGATTGTTAGTTAACAAATTAGAAAGCATTTTACCTGTAGTTCACCTGTTGTCCAAAATACTTGCATATGACTGGCAATCCGTGACAATCGATAAGCGATCTAGGCGAAGTGACTGCAATCGAACATATCGATATCAACGAGACTTGTGTGTATCGATATTAATTTAACAGTATTGAATTAACATCTTGTATTAGCTTTAAGTTAAAGCCTTAACTTCATTTTAACCAATAGTTTTTGAATGGAATCCTTTACCCATAAGCACTTATAGTATTTGGGATATTTGGGATACATCCTGTTATCAGTGTTATTACGAGCACTGGGTACTCTACGTTTCCATTAAATTTGTTTAGAATTCCAACAAACTTTACGAATGTACAAGAAAGCTACAACGCCTTTCTCTTTCAATGGATCATTTAAAGATAAGCAGATCTAGTATTCGGGATATTTTAATACATCTCGTTATTAGTATTATTACGAGCACTGTATACTCTACGTTTCCATTAAATTTGTTTAGAATTCCAACAAACTTTACGAATGTACTACTTGAGAGCTACAACGCCTTTCGCTTTCAGCTCAATATACGATGGGTTCATGCATCGCAATAAAGTTAATTACACAGACAATTTACTAAACACACTGGCAAAGATTTATTTTGTATACGATATTAAAGAATTTGACCCTAGGCAGTCTTCACATTTCACGTTGTCAAACAACTTTGCAGTATGCAAGTCTTAAAAAGAAAGTTTACAAACATAAAGTACACTGGAGCAAGAGAGGGGGGGCGTCTCAAATAATCATCTAAGACTGGGGCTGAGGCCCACAGTTTGGGCATTTTAGTGAAAAAATTAAACGTTATTATTGTAGCGAATTTAATTCCATAAGTTGTTATTCAGCTTTTATTGTGACACGCGTGACACACGTTTAAGGCGTTAACCGTTTGGGATCACGTGGGAACATTGAAGTCTTTCTAATATTATCCAAGCCCAGATACAACATGACCACACGCTCCATGCCAATGCCGCCGCCAGCGTGTGGCGGGCAACCAAAGCGGAAGGATTCAATGTAGGCCGCTATCTTCGTTGTATCTGCAAGGAAGTGAAGCCAAAGATTAGCTTATAGTTTCAGTAATTAAGTGATAGCAATACTAACCAATGCCATGGTGCTTGGCACGCTCAATTAAGTACTCTGGATCGTGTATACGCTGTGCGCCCGAGAGAATCTCCTCGCCACGCATGAACATATCGTATGAGTTGGAATACATGGGATTAATGGGATCCGGCATGGTATAGAAGGGACGTATCGCCAGTGGGAACTTGTCCAGTATATAGAAATCAGTATCATATTTGGCCTTAACCAGGCGACCCAACAGTTTCTCGTTGGGCGTGGATAAATCCTCTTCATCGCCAGTTTCGACACCCGCCTCACGCAGCATGGCCACGCCCTCGGCGAACTGTAGTATCAGTGGTGGTTCCAGGAACTTGAATGCCTCCACCTTATATTGCTGACCGACGGCCTCGATTTCGCGGCTGTACTTGTCGCGCAGGCCCTTAAAGATGGCCGTAAACGTGTTGCCAATCGTGTGGAGCACCTCATGATAATGGTATTTGAATGCCATTTCCAAATCGAGCCCCACAAACTCCGTCAAGTGCCTGTGTGTGTTCGAATCCTCCGCACGGAACACAGCGCCGACGGTGTAGACCTTGTCAAAGTCAGCGGCAATCGCCATCTGCTTGTATAGCTGTGGGGATTGCGCCAGATAAGCCGAATCTGAAATAGATACATAGTTAATGAGAGATAGAATAAATCAAATAAACAAACACTTACCCTTAAAGTAGCTAACGGTGAACACATTGGCGCCTCCCTCGCTAGCCGCGGATATAATCTTGGGCGTGTGGATTTCAGTGAATCCCTTATCGGTCAGAATATCGCGGAACAGACGACAAACGCCAGCCTCCAGGCGAAAGATGGCCTGATTCGCTGGTGTTCTCAGGTCAAGCACACGATTGTCTAACCTCGTATCCTGGTTAACGCGGATATTCAGTGCATCGGCATCATCTGTATTCTCTGGCCTCGAAGCATCCTCAATTTGTAGTGGCAGCTGTGCCTTCGCCTGCGATATAACAAATATCTGCTCGACGCACAACTCCACCAGCTGTTCCGTACAAGATTCAATCTTATTGGCTACAGAGACGGCTTTCACTTCAATATCAATGATGCTCTCCTTGGGTATGCTGCAATATAAGTACATTAAAATCTCCCTTGATATAAATACAGATGCGCAACACTTACTTGCCGGCAAACTTGACCATTTGTTTGGATATAACGTCGCCCACAGCCAGAATACATTGCACGGAACTGCTCTGCTGGCGCAGTATAAGGAAACACTGTTTGCCCTTGGCACGGGAGGTATGCACCCTGCCACGCACCCAGAACAAGCCCTTGTCCACATGCTTGCTCAGCTCAGTCACCAGCACAAACTCACGCTCGCTGCGTTTATCCTTCGACTGTATCATCTCGGAGAGACCATACCGGCCGGCAGCGGTATCAGCTGCATTGTCTCCGGCCGCATCGCCGGCAGCATTGGTAGCGGCTGATTCAGCTTTCTGCTCAGCTTTCTGTGTGGAAGAGATAAAGTTAATTGCGAAACAATAACAATAAAATTGATGTTATCAGCTTATTTTTGGGGCGTGTGGAAAAGACGCCACGTCTACACGCTGCTCACCTTGGCTGCCTTTGCTTGCTTCTTGGCTCCCTTCTTGGAGACCGGCTCCTGTCCAGCAGCGGCTACGTTCTCCTTTTCTTCGACCATGTTGGAATGCACAAAAACGGCTGTAAATATATAAAAATTTATTTGTTTGATTACTCACATCAAAACCATAAACTTTGATAAGCAACAGGCGAGCGAGACACACGCATCCGGCACACATCTATTGCGTCACGCACACATATACACACACAGACATTCAGTCTACGTAGTCTATATAAATAGCAGTGACACATAGCATGCACTTCTTTTGCATTTAAAATTGCAATTTAATTCACTTGCTGTCAGTATTCCGCTAAAGTTCAGTCAACTTTCCACAGAAAGGGCTCATGCCATATGGGGGCCTGCGCCTTTGTATGATTCGGCTCGCACATAACCTATACTTACAACCCTTTTGATTACAATTATTATTGGCACTTGACTTATTGATTTATTATTGCACTAACTTTGCGCTTACCAGATATTTTTTAGCCTTTTTTAATACACAAACGAAAAGATTACACGAGTAGTCGGAAATATTGCAGCATGCTCGGCCGCAATGCAGTCGGTGTTATTTAGCACGTTTTCGATGTACAACGCAGTCGTTGTTATTTAGCACGTTTTCGATGTACAATGCAGTCGGTGTTATTTAGCACGTTTTCGATCGGTAGTTGACACGCCGCAGTTTATCGATAAGACTACAGACTATAGAAAACCAGCGCCATATTATGGACAATAATGTATAAATTAGTTGTGAATTAGATTTGCACTTTACAATACAAGAAAAGACATTAACCATTCAGAAATTCCATTCATTCAATTTAATAAAGCATATAAACCGCGTCAACTTTGCGCGCGCAAATCGCTGCGTATCGTGCCTTGATATGATACATCTTTCACGATATTTGCACGACCTATCGATGCACTCTTGCTGACTGATACAGCGTTATCGTTGCTCATCTCTAAGAACTCAATCATTTTTCCAGAAAACACTAGAGAGTTGGGAAAATTATTATTTGTTTATATTAACTTTGTGCGTACACACAAAAAAAGAGGTGAGTGTTTGGTGAATACGTAGCTTGTTCAGGTGTGTGCTGCTTTCGGTGAAAATCAATTGCGCCGCAGGTGTTTGTTTTACGTTCTTCCCCAATTAATTACTTAAGTGAATCGGACGAGTGAGTCACCAAGTGGGTCTGCATAACTTGATATAGCCCAGATGTGATGGTCTTATCATGACTAAGTACTTGCAATTAAATGTAATGAATTTGTCAAATGTTAAGCATTTGTTAATACAAGTATGTGTGTTTGTATGTTCAGTTGTCGCTCTCATAAAACATTTATCCACTCTCACATACATACATACATATGGATGTACTAGTTAGTATATAGCCACATCTGTATCAAGCTGGCGTCACACGTCATATTTACTTTTTAGCCAAACAAAACCACGCATTGGCCGACTCGTTCGCTCTCACACCATATTTCGTTATTTCTTAATTCATTCCGACCGGATTTCGTGGTGAATTTAATTAGCAAAACAAATGCCGATACAATGTAATCATCGAGTTCATTTCGCTTTATCATTTGTCATTTTGCAGGTATATTGTCGTGTGCTTGAAGTCCTAAATCGATAGCGTTAATAGAATGTACGGTAAGTGCTGATTTACACACTGAACTAATGTTATTTTCTCTCTTTTCTGGGTCTGCCTGTAAAGTGAATACTCGTTAGAGTAGTTACTTGTACTAGCTACAGCTTTTAGCAGCAGTTCGCGTTCAATTCAGGCCACCGCAAAAAACAAAACAAAACAAACAGCACAGCTCCATCGATATGTCGTGGCAAAGTGTACCCCAGTATCCGCAATATCAAGGTTTACTTTCTTTTAAGTTTCTAATTTGATAGTTGGTTATGTATACTATTATCTATACATGGTTTCTGCTTCTTGTTCTGTTCAGTTACGCATGCTTTTGTTCTGTACTGGAGCTCTGATTGCTCGTGGATGGTTCTTATCGTATGCCGGGTTCATCATAATTATTTTAATGTTATATACTTAATCCGAGAACAGAGAACAGATCTTTGTTCTCTCTGTTCCTTTGCTGAGTAATGTGTATGCATCTGAATCATTTGCTTGTAAGCTGCTCATTGACCTTGGACTCGCAGTTTCTTTAGTTTAGTTTTGAGCTTAAAGATGTCAAGGCTTTGTTATAATAATCAATATAATTTATTTCATGCAATTCTTAGGGAATATTCTCACAGTCCTCTTCTCTCTTGAGACCAATACCACAACTTAGGATTACAAATAGTTGTTTATTCCTTATCATAATTACTTACTAATCATCAACCCGTTCATATACTGGCTTATCGCTCAAGAAATATAAACTGTTTTGCTATTTTCATACATTTTATTTATCCCATTCATCTGTTTTGTTTATTTATGTGCCTTGGGCATTTGAATTCATTAGGATCTAGAGAGTGTATACTATAGTTTATAGATGTTTTGTTATGTCAAACAGTTTGGACTACCTTATAGACGAATGTTTCATCTGATAAACGCATAATAGCTGTTTGGAATGCTTAATACGACACTTCTTGATAACCTACTAATACTATACTCTTCCCTCGCTCAGATCCGAATCAGCAGTACAATTACGGCGGCGGCTATCCACCACAGGGTGGCTATGCCGCTGGTGGCTATCCTCAAGGCCCACCGCAACCGGGCGGCTATCCACCATACGCCCAGGGCGGCGCTCAGCCGTATCCACAAGGACCGTATGGTCACGATCCTTATGGCCAAGGTCCACCACCTGGTGGCTATGCCCCACAGCCGGGCTTTGTACAACCACCACCAGGAACTGGCTATGGGGCCTACGATGATCCCGAGGGTCAGCCGAAGAACTTCTCCTTCGATGACCAGAGCATTCGTCGTGGATTCATACGCAAAGTGTACATCATCTTGATGGTAAGTCTAGTGGAAATTTGACATTTGTAATGCAACTAATCCGATCTTCTTCTTCTTGTAGGGCCAACTTGTGGTCACCTTTGGCGCTGTAGCATTGTTTGTTTACCATGAGGGTACCAGGAGATTTGCCGCCTCGCATAGCTGGCTCTTCTGGGTCGCGTTGGCTGCCCTAATTATCACCATGTTGGCCATGGCCTGCTGCGAGAGCGTGCGCCGTACGACACCGACCAATTTCATATTCCTGGGCATATTCACAGTGGCGCAATCGTTCCTCTTGGGCGTATCAGCTAGTCGATATGCTCCGCAAGAGGTGAGTGTAGTCAGATGCAAGTCCAATTCCTTTTATTAACTGTATATATTCTCGTTTAGGTTCTTATGGCAGTAGGCATTACGGCTGCTGTTTGCCTCGCTCTCACGATTTTTGCCATGCAAACCAAAGTGGACTTCACTATGATGGGCGGCATTTTGCTGGCCTGCATGGTCGTCTTTATGATCTTTGGCATCGTGGCCATATTTGTCAAGGGCAAGATCATAACTCTAGTCTACGCCTCGATCGGTGCTCTGCTGTTCTCGGTGTATCTGATATACGACACGCAGCTGATGATGGGCGGCAATCATAAGTATTCGATTAGCCCCGAGGAGTACATCTTTGCAGCTCTGAATCTCTACTTGGACGTTGTCAATATCTTCATTTACATTCTGACCATTATAGGCGCATCGCGGGACTAGGACTAGGCCCCCAATTCAGTTTAAATGCGACGCTTCTTTGGCAAATCTTTAATTTAACGATGTGAAAGCAGGCTTATTAATATTGCTCTATACTAAAGCTATACATCACATGATAATCTTGATAACCGCGTAATCTCATTTACAAGAATGAAGCAGTGAAGAGAAAGCGTTTAGTTAATACATATTAGTTGGTTCATTTGTTGCGTTGCCAATTTTCTTATAGAGCGCGAGAGTAATCGGAGTATTAAAGTTAGGATGTAATGGATACTGGAATTCTTTTTGTTGTTATGCATGCAGAATGTGCACTCTTTGTTTAAGTCGATTTGATGTTTGATATTTACTATACTATACTATACTATATACATATATATGAATAGTGTACGCGTACTTCAAAATTGTTCTTAAGACTCTACATACCTGATATATTGATTGATTGAAACCAAATAATACCACATACCAAGCAATAACTTGTACTGTACAACATACACTTATATGGCAAACATACTCTTATGCATATTGATATTACACACGAGATATACGTAAATATGTGCAGTTAAATCAGATGAGTAATACCCCCAATTGCAGTAATCACTAAATAACAATTAGCATATTCTAAACTGTGCAACGACACTGTGGTAAAGTCAAAACAATAAAGCGATTTATTTATTTATTAAACCATATAAAAAGCTTCATATCACTTCTAACTCTCACTCGCGACTGCAACAGTTGCAACATTGCAACTCCAGCGGCAGCCATAGCGACTTGTAGGTCTTCGCGCAGTTCGAGGCGTTGGCACTCTGTGGAGCCCAGTAACAGACGGTAAACAGTCTGCTGCGAGCGTTGGATTAGTTAACTTTACCTATCGGCCGGCATTCCGTTCGTAAACATAACTAGCTATTATTATCATATTGAGGTTACCTTTCTTATCTAGCGATAAGTGTGAAACTACCAACAAAAAAGTAGCATTTACTTTGCAGCTAACAAACATACTCGTACCTACTTGTCGCTACGTCCAGACTTGCCAGTTATATTCGGAAGCTTCCAGCAGCGCGTTTGATTTAAGGCGAGCGACTCATCGATTTCTTTAGCCATAAACTAGCCAATCTAGCCACAATGCATCACTATCAACAAGGCAAGTAATTAAAAAACCGCAAGTGTTGTGAAAAACAAGAGATAAGACAATCTCACAGAGTGTATATACGATATCAGATTATAATCAGCTTAATGTGTGTGTATTAGCCGCAAAGTCTGCCAACTTCTTTCCAACTTCAACTCACCACATAAACAGCAGAGGTTAATTACAGTGAACGCTAAAAAATTAGTCACAGCTGTTGCTGTTAGAGAGGCGCGACGAAATATTCAAATAGCTGTTATACCATTGTTGCATAGCGAATTTGCCATTCACACAAATGACTTACGATCTGTATTTTAAATCTGTTATACATACAAATAAGTATCGAACGTTTGAACTCAAGTAAAGCAAATTGAACTATAAGCTAAAATGCAGAACATGCGGGCATTTCATAGTAATCCGCTCCAAATTAAATTATTAAAAATGTTAATGCGGGAGTTTAGTTGAAATCCGGGCAGCCTTGTATTGAGGTTTGTTTTCTTATTTTGCGATAAGTGTAAAACTACTTAAAAAAGTTATATTTACTTTACGATAAAGTTACAGACTTCCCAGTTATATTCAGAAGCTTCCTGCAGTGCGTTTGATTTAGTTGGAAGCGAGCGACTCATCGATTTCTTTAGCTATAAACTAGCCATAATGCAATACTATCAACAAGGCAAGTAGCTAAAATAAGATATCTGATTATAAAAATATATACATATATAATCAGCCATATGTATGTATATGTATTAGCCGTAGAGTCGGCCAACTTCTTTTTGCAAACTCACTATATAAACAGTAGAGGTAACTGTTCACCTCAACAAATTATCACCTCACATTACAGTGAACGCTAAACAATTAGTCACAGCTGTAAAAGTGCTTACTCAGCAAATAAATATAATTGGAAGTTAACCTTAAGTAATATTAATGTTATTATTTACAAGTATTAATGTTGAGGCAGTAATTGCAGCTGTGCTCTGCTCTGACTGTTCCACTTAGCTAGCCACCACTGTTTGAGTTGCTATCTACAATTCACCTCCATAAATTCCATACAAAAGGTAACACTTTTACCTTATCAAATGCATTTGATAAGCACGGTGATTCACTGCAGCGTTTACATAACGCTATATACTGTTCGAAAGCGTTATATGTATAAACACAGGTAACTCAGGTGTGTCAGTATCGATAGGAAACTGAAGTGACGCGATATCAATGGAACAACAAATGGTGTTTTTCCCTCCTTAGCCTCCTTTAGCTTTACGTGTACGTTATCTACAGTTTTCACTGTATTCGTGTGTGTGTGTGTGTGTGGGGCGATAGCGTGTGGCTAATCTACAGCCATCTGGCTATATGGCCAAACTGAAAGTGTTTCTCATTAAGCGAACGACTCACGGGCAATCACAGTCATCCCGGTTGCGATTCGAATAACCGAGAGACATGAGCAGTACACACTTTCAATATGGTTAGGCATGGAATATATATCTGTTATATATGTAATTCTATATCTACTTTCATTCTCAATCTCCTGCAGGCGACAACAATGGCGTCTATGCGGATGCGGAGGCAGACAAGAGTTTCGCCTTCGATGATCAGAGCATACGCAAGGGATTCGTACGCAAGGTCTACATGATTCTCATGGTAAGTGATCCCATTGCTTACCAATCCACCCACTACTAACCCAATCTTCTGCAGGTGCAACTGCTGATTACCTTTGGCTTTGTGTGCATCTTTACCTTCTCCGAGAAGGCACAGCAATGGGCCCAGAAGAATCCCTGGCTCCTCTGGATAGCACTGGTATGTAGCACAGCTGCAAGTCACTGATATACCCTGTTTAATACCCTAACTTTTAGGCTGTGCTCATTGTCACCATGATCTCCATGGCCTGCTGTGAGAGCGTGCGCCGTAAGACGCCATTGAACTTCATCTTTCTGCTGCTCTTCACACTGGCTGAGTCCTTCCTGCTGGGCGTCATTGCCGGCCAATACGAGGCACAGGAGGTGATCATGGCCGTGGGCATAACGGCGGCAGTGTGTCTGGGATTGACTCTGTTTGCCCTGCAGACCAAGTACGACTTTACCATGTGTGGCGGCGTGCTGGTGGCTTGTCTGGTGGTGTTCGTCATCTTTGGCATTATTGCCATCTTCATTCCGGGCAAGATCATTGGCCTGGTCTACGCCTCGCTGGGTGTACTGCTGTTCTCCGTGTACCTGGTGTATGATACGCAGCTGATGCTGGGCGGCAATCACAAGTACTCGATCAGCCCCGAGGAGTACATCTTTGCTGCACTCAATCTATACCTGGACATCATCAACATCTTCATGTACTTACTGACCATCATTGGACTCGCACGCAGCTAGACTAAGTTAGTGACTAAACTAAAGACATAGTCTAAGAGTCGTCTTGTGTCTGTGGGTGTCTAGAAATCTAAATATATATATATTTATTATTATGTAATCCGAAACTGTGTACACTTGGGCGCGATGTGCGACTGTTTGTCCAACTAAATCCCAGCGAACTCGGCTCCAATCTCTGGGAATCTCTGCTGGCTGTGCGCGACCCTGTCCCACCCAGCGGTGTCCAATTAATTAAAACACACGAAAGGCCGTAATGTAATTATGTTCAATTGAGATTTGGCCGCGTGTCGGAGCAGCATCAGCAGCTTCCCCCTTTAGATCTCGATCGAAACTATAATTCTCGGATTCAGTTCAGTTGATTGCGCGGCTTTGCTCGGGCCATAGACTAAGTGCTCCGGGGTGCCATGGATTTCGATGAGGTACTTAAGGAAGTTGGCGCATTCGGTCTCTATCAGAAGATTGTCATCTGCTCCGTGCTGTTGCCGGCGGCGTTGCCTTGTGCCTTCCATGCCTATAGGTAGGTCACGGTCACAGCCAGTGGATATCCGTTCTCTGCCCACTCGGGAGAATGCTTTACCTCTTCCGCTCTCTCTTGCAGCCAGCTATTTATTGCCGCCACCCCAGCGCATTGGTGTCGCATACCGGAACTGGAACCTTGGACACAGGATTATGTGCAGCTGGTCAAGAATTTAAGCATTCCACGGGACAAACATGATGCTCATTTGGAGTGCTTCATGTTTGCTCGAAATTATAGTGAAATGGTTCGTAGATTACCTTTCCCTTAGTGACTCAGTTTAAACGACAATTTTTAATTAAAATTCAACAACAATTTGTTGCTATAACCAATAATAGTTAGAGAACGGTTTGCCTTTGATAAGAGGTCGTTTCGTATATGAATAATCATAGACAGATCTCTGATTAGATATAGCAATACGGTAGTTGACTGTCTATATTGAAAGCATTCATTTAATCTAATGTTGGCACTGACATTATTAGATAGGAGTTTGGTTTAAAGAGTTTTTATATAATATTAATCTTAGTTCAATGAAACTAAACTGTATTTTAGGTAGTCTAACTAACTAAAACAAGTTGTAATAGTAATAATTGCAACTCAATTTCAAATATGCCGCGCAAGTTTCATAGAGTTCTCTTATGGCAAGCAGTGCATGGTGAACTGGTGCTAGCAAGCAGTGCACAAGCTGTGCACTCAAGCAGTTTAACTGCTTAGAGCGCCATTTCAAAGTAGGCAAACATAAAACAGTTCTCTAGTTAGTTAAAGCTTTAATTTGTATTATTATGTAATATATATCTTACAATATTATTAATAATTAATTTCTGGCTTAAACAGGTGCGCTATTTGGAATATCGCACACCCTATGAACTGCAGCGTGAGCAGTCAGCAAAGCTATTGAAATCGGAGCATGAGGCCATCATACCCTGTCAACATGGCTGGCATTACGACAAGTCCATGTACCCCAGCACCGTGGTGCAGGAGGTGAGTTCTTTTCCACAATTACTTCTTTAATTTTGACTAATCTCTTGCCACTTTCTAGTGGAATCTGGTGTGCGACAGCAGCTTCTATGTGACGCTGGCATTGGTGCTGTTCGGCTTGGGTGGTCTCATTGGCAACTATGTGTTTGGCTATCTGGTGGATCTGTGGGGACGTCGTCCCTCGTTCTATGCGTATTTGCTGGTGGAGATTATTGCCTGTGCCGCCAGTGCGTTTGCCTGGAACTACTACTCGTGGCTGGGTTTGCGTTTTGTGGTGGGTCTCACTGTGCCTGCCATATTGGCCAGTCCGTATGTGCTGGCCATAGAACTGGTGGGTCCCGATCGTCGAGTCTTCTGCACAATTGTCTCGAATATTGCCTACTCCCTGGGATTAGTGCTGCTGGCGGTGAGTAAGAGGAGCAGATGGGAACTCATCATCATACTTTTTATATCCACTGATAACTCTTACAGGGCGTGGTCTACCTGGTGCGTGACTGGCGTTACCTTACACTCTCCGTATCACTCCCACTGCTGATGCTCTTCTCCTGCTTCTTTGTGCTGCCGGAGTCGCCGCGCTGGCTCATGGCAGTGGGTCAGCCCAAGCGCGCAGCCCGCATCCTCAAGGTCATGGCGCGTGTCAATGGGATTCATGTGAATCGTGAGTTCATGGAGCGTCTGGAGCAACGTCTGCACACCACCCAGCCGGAGGAGACCACGCACTATGGCATACTCGATCTGTTCCGTGGCACCAATATGCGCCGCAAGACGCTCATCGTGACGTTCATCTGGTTTGCCAACACCAGTGTCTATGTGGGACTCAGCTACTATGCTCCAGCGTTGGGTGGAGATGAGATCTGGAACTTCTTTCTGGCCGGCGCCGTGGAGTTGCCCACGTATCTGTTACTCTGGCCCGGATTGAGTTACTTTGGACGCCGTTGGATACTGTTTATATCCATGCTGGTGGGGGGCGTGGCATGTGTGGCCACGGTGCTCTATCAGCAGGAGGCGGATATCATGCTGCTGCTCTACTGCATTGGCAAAATGGGCATCTCCTCGGCTTTTGTGGTGCTGCCGCTGCTGGCCTCGGAGTTGTATCCCACAGTGGTGCGTGGACTCGGCATGAGTTTCAGCTCTGTAGTGGCCATGACTGGACCCATCATTATACCCATCATCAACCACATGGTGAGCATGACTTACTGAGCCTTGAGGCAAGTTTTCATTCCAACTGTTTACAGGGCCAACAGATGCTAGTGTTGCCGCTGATCGTGATGGGTGCACTGCTTATACTCGGTGGATTCGCCAGTCTCTTTCTGCCCGAGACACGTGGTCGGAATCTGCCACAGACTCTAGCGGAGGGTGAGGCGGTGCCACTGAGCTGCCTACTCTGCTGCTGCATGGAGAAGCCCAAGAAGAGCCGCTCTAAGGGCTTGGGCAGGAGCAGAGTGCTGCCCGAAGAGGCGGCCAAGGTCTATCACAGAGTTGGCGCAGTGGGTGGACCTGCATCCTGTAAGATTGTTTGTGGCATTTGTAAAAAGGAAATGCGAAATTTGTAGTTAATAAAACGCAGATGTTACTACTAGTAATTACTACTAAAAATTAATACTAAAGTTTAAGGAATTTCTGTAGACTAAAACTAGATTCTCTAGTGCAATAGTGTGGGTAGAGCAACTGTGGGGTAGACGGCATTAAAATTGTTAATTTTATCACAGAAATAATGAGTTTTAGCCATTATATCGCTTAGTCATACAAATAAGTTGAGCCACGCTCAAAAGTATGCTACATATTTTATTGCATGTGCGTATATCATATTTATTTGCCGCTCAAAAGTATGTGATGAAAATTTTAAATTAATTGCAGTTGATTCTATTCACAAAGTCTGTTGAGATATTCATATGATATTAAGGGAAACTATAACAAATTAACCATTAAAATCCTTTTGTTAATATTGTATTAATGGTCACACTATAAGTGATAAGTAATCTATATCCCCTCATTAAGCAACTGTTTAACTATTAGTTCATTTAATGCCTATTAGCTAATACAATTGCTACACAAATCATTACACTGAGAGTGTGAATTGACTGCAACTACAAGTAACAATTATATGTTTGATAAAAGAGCTTATTAACCACTCGATTAGATTAGCAATCTACTATTACAATCTGTTATCTCTTCCCATCTATATTTATTTACATATAGAACTACGTAAGCCGCCAATCAATTTGTTATTACATTATAGCTGAGTATGTGAGTTTGTGTATATATTTTCTATTTCTTCGTTTTTTGTATGAATGCATGTGAGTGTTTGAGTACAAAGTCCAGCCGGAGGCGACGCTGCGCGTGAGTCGAGTACTAGTTGTAAAAATGCATTCACCTTATCAATGCAAACGCAGAGACAGAGCACAACAGAAAGCAAAATATAAATCCAGATACTCACGGAAGTGAGGGTAACTACTATACAGAATACATATGCCACATACTCTGGCTGTGGGACAGGTGTGCATATACATACTTATAGATTGAGTATATTTACTTAATACAAGTACTTTAAAGTAGTATACAACACTTGCTGTTCAACAAAAGCAGAGATATGTGTATATTTACATAAAGAATAGCTGAAGGTATATATGTATGTAATTAGCTGACAAATTGTCTTTATACAAGACAAAGTTCCGCATGCAAATTGTTGGCAAGGCTGCAGATGTGATATCTTCGTAAAAGTTTGCCATAGCCAAAATTTATATCGATTTCGTGTTTTAAAAATAAATTAAAGTGTTAAAAAAACTGTTTTGAATACTCTATTTGAATATTTTCAAGTTGAAGTCGTGTTCAAACACAGCCAAAAGTTGCATAGTCCATAGAAAAACATAACAAGTTTTGAACAACATTTTAAGGCCCTGCACCTTGCAGCTGTTAGGGTCTTTTATGTTTTTGTAACTACACAAAGTGTGTCATAGTTTGAAGTATCATATTGTACCATATTTCCTGTGTCTTTTATAGCTTCTTGTGTTGAATATTTAGTCTTTTAAAGCTGCTCTCATTTAGGGAGTATTTAAGCGGTACAGGCATTATTTTTGATGTCTTTAGCCTTGTTAAACCCTTGCTGAATCATTAGCACTGCAAATACATTTTATATGCATATAAACCACATGTAAATTGGTCTCAAAATAAACTCTTTCAACTGCCATCGAGTTGAAACTGTTGGCGTTTTCAAAGTGGTTTTATTTATGTACTCTGGAACACACCTTGTACATATGTAAGAGTCAGCCAGAGTACATAAATACATATGCCAGATAAGTGCGTACATATGTGCGTATATTGCTGAGAAACAACGATCAAAACAAACAAGAAAAACTGCCTCGGCCGGGCCGATAAAAGTAAAGAGAGCAACAGCAACAACAACAATAACAAACAAACATGAAGCCAAGAGGCAGACAACAGATGTCGCAAGAAATCCATGTGCATTTCAAAAAACATAATGTATAGGTAACACATACACACACACACTTATGTATATGTATGTATGTATTGTGTGACGCCTTCGCAATTGATTAAACCAACTACGAACCGACGCGACGCGACCGAGCGATCGAGAGAGGTAGTCAGTCAGTCAGTCGGGTCTTGGTGGTGAACCGTAGGCGCCGTTGGAATCAGTACGATCGCAGACATTGTGCAAAACGGTTCGCATAGGCTCTGTCTATATAGCTCTATATAAACTGAACGATCGAACTGTGCTGGTGCAACTCGAAACTGGAAGTGCTGTTCAACTGTGTCAAACTAATTGAAAAGGGCAAAGCCACAAATAAACCAATAGATAAACTACACATACTACATATAGTAGTACCTAGTGCCCTAAAACTAAACCTTGAGGTAGGTCGGGCCTGACATAGTTATCGGTTACAGTAATGTTGTAGCCACTCAAGGCTATGCATAATCATATCTGCGCTTCATTTAGCCACCTTATCGCGAGCCCTATATACATACTTGATAGCCATGCCACGTCTACCAAATAACTTAATACAAACTCATCAATTAACTATGCAATTCCCTGGGAATGTCAGGAATCGGAATCAGTAGAGAAGTGTGTTTCAGTCAATTTGTTATCAGTGGTGCGAATTGAACTGTTTTGAACTTGTTAAGCGCCCAAAGCGCTAATTGATAATATGTCTGTATGTACTGCAGCACAAATACATTATATACATATATAAATACATATGTATACTATATAGAGTGTTAATCTTGGTAAAATGGCCCCACAAATCGAATCTAAGACGCATTTTCATTTCATTTGTTGATGCCACTTTCTAACAGCAAAGCAAATATGCAACTACTTTTACTTGGGGTACTTTAGCTATGGCATGTGATGTGTAACGTACTGAGGTGTAGTTGAAACTGTTGACTAGTTGTATATACTTGTTATAGGGCTTTTGTTTAAACAAGTGTTGTGGATATAAATACTTTTCTCAGATAGTTACAACGAACCCACATATAACATGTAAATATTTTGATATTTTAATGGTGTGCACAATTGTGTGTAAATTTTAATTACACAATAATTTTTTCATTATTTTCTATTGCTACTAGTCTCAGTTTTGTTGAATATATGAACAATTTTTTGTTACTATTATTATTTAAATATAATACTCCAATCTATAGTATACCCTACTCCATCTTAAAGTTGGTTTAACAAAAGTCCTTAACAATTTTAGCTACAACTTCTATACATACTGCCCGATCTTAATGAAATTTTCAGCAGAGCTTAACAAAATAGTTGTTTATGTACACCTTTAATTTCATTTAATTATCTATAATACTCTACAATTTATGCGATTTATAGTACAGTGCTTCCCATGCCCTACTTCACCTGTTTGCTACCCTCGGCCAGCGCATTCAATCTTCGTTCTAGCTTCCCCCTAAAAGCATTGTTTACTTCTACTTTTATCTAAATTTAAACCTTTCTAGATAACAATAAATACATTAAGAAATTACCAAGTTATCGCTAGAGCCTTGAGAAGTGTATGTATTTACTTCATACTTATCATGCATTCTGCAGATAAAGTCTTTGAATTCTCAACAACAAACTCCATAAATAAATTGAATCAAATTGAATTGAAGGCAATCGTACGACGCCATTATCAACACACCTAGAAACAGCATTTATATACTAATATATGCCATATA
Organism: Liodrosophila aerea; assembly: GCA_035045005.1. Lineage (NCBI taxonomy): Eukaryota > Metazoa > Arthropoda > Insecta > Diptera > Drosophilidae > Liodrosophila > Liodrosophila aerea. The sequence goes on along the minus strand of JAWNNL010000320.1, from coordinate 47,047 downwards.
GTAGATCTATATACGATTATATACTTTTGTGTGTGTGTGTGTTTTATTGACTTGACGACACACACGCGTTCCCCTAAAAAAAAATACGGTTTCATGCAAAACAAATCATTTCTGATATATATTTTTAGCTTTATCAAATTCGGCATTATTTGCTATTTCGGAGGCTCGACATTCCCGTACTGCTCCTCCTCTACGGAACACACACACACAATCACAACAATGGACAGCGTTAAATCGTTTTTTGCCACTCCCAACAAAGAAAACAATCTTGGCAATCAAGGCAATGGCATTGCGGGACGTTGGACCAACTGGAACAGGGGCATGCAACCCCACGCGGATCCGGGTTCAGTGAACGCCTCCATGAGGGACACGAATCGGGTGGACCCCAAGCGCAAGGATAGTGATAACTACTTCTACATCATGTAAGTTGAATAGTAGTCTATAAGGAAAGTTAATATGGGTAGAGGAAAGTCAAGGCTTTGAGTTGATAATGTTAGGGTTTTGAATGATATAGAGTTGAGCGGAGACTAGAAGGTTTTTGAAAAGGGAAAGTAAAGTTATAGATGAAGAAGTTTCAACTGTATTCTGTAAAGAGTAGATAGAAGTCTTTGGTTCTTTATACAGCATAGTCTTACTACTGTTTTGAATATATAAGACTATAGTTCTAAAGTCGTAAAAGCTAAATATGCCAACACTAGCTAGAACCGTTGAGGTCTTATACATCATAGTCTTACTACTATTTCGAATATATACATTTTACTATAGTTTTAAACTAAATATGCCAACACTAGCCAGAAGACTTTGAGGCCTAATATAGCCTAGATTTACCACTATTTTGCAGTTCTAGTTCTATGGTCATAAATGTCATTTTTATTTGCCCAACTTGACAATTCATCGAACTTGTTCAACTTGTTTCGAATCATGATGATAACAATGTTTTTGTACTTTGATTTCCTTATCACGACACTGCATAAAGTAAACATAATGTTGTTGTATATTTCTGTTGTTAAATTAACAACAAACATGGTTAAACATTTCAATGGGAACAGCAATTAATTAAAGCGCTCAAACGTTCTCTAGCAATTTGTTTAGAACCAGTTTTATGATCTGGTCGTTGACGTACCCATTCGTACTTAGTCGCCTTGAAAAATACCAGTATTCCACACAGTCATAATAAACTTTAGGCCTGGGTAATATGGCATCAAAAGCTTTTAAGCTCAGCCTAACTACTGAGTAATTAAATATGCGGAAAGAGACAGGCGTCTGTTGGAGTGAGATGGCAACAGTTCCAGCTGTGTTGTGTGCGGCTTTTGGCCGTCATCAGTTCAACTTCAGTATAGATTTAGCTGCCAAGAGCGTCACGCGTTTCGGTAAAGTCCCCATATACTCATTGAGAATGTATTGGGGCGGGTTATACCCAAAAATAAACTGAAACTGGTCGAAACGCCAGAACCTACGTATAAAGTGCGTGATTCACTGAAGCGATTGAGACAGTTTCAGTCGAGCAACGGGCAGGACTACGTGCAGCGCTGTAAGCAATACTTAAGAGTGATAAAAACATGGCCATAGATTGTGCAGAGTGGGCTTAAAGTATATGCAGTATTTGCCACTAATTAAACTCTAGTTAAAGCACTCAAGTGAAGCCAATCTATTCATAAATTCTGGAAAAAAACCTAAATATTTATAGACATAAAAAACGTGTATTTCTGGTGTCAAACATAACGAAAAGAAACAGCAGAGCAGACTTTAGTGAACTAGAAAATAACAAGAGCATTACTCTGCGTTAAAAAATCAAAAGATATTCTAGAAAATGTCTTAAATTGAAATATACTAAATAAATGTGTTAATATAATGTGAAATTTATACAAATATCAGAGCAAACTATATGAAAATTACTGCAAGCCAAAGAAATGTACAATGTATTTTACCTACAGCTTAACAGAGCATGCTAAATGAATGCTGCTGTTAACGTTATTTAAGCCACCACTGTACTTAGGGCAGGCCTCAAACAGCGCACAGTGCACCACTGCAGTGGTGGGACTTTATGTAATAGCTATAAAAACATTTTAGGTAGTTAAAGTGAACACAAGGAATATTTGCAGCTCAACAAAGTATACAAAATGTTAATGTTACTGTTATTCTAGCTCCCACTGTTAACAGCTCTAACATAGTCAAAGTAAATCAAGAGAAATTGGCAGATTTTGTGCAACTATTTTGCCTTCAATATTAATCTAATTAATTTATTTATTTTAACTCAATTAGGCAGAGAGCACAACAGATCTTTGAGGTCGCAGTGTTATATGTATCTCTAATAAATAATAATAATAATAATAATAATAACACCCTCAGCTTAACAGAGCATACAAAATTGTAGTGTTAACGTTATTCCAGCCACCACTGTACTGAGGGCTGCACAGGCATAAAATACTCTCAGCTGTAACACACCCTCTTTCTCTTCTCTCATTCCAGGTGGCGGGCTTGAAGAGATCCTCGAACAGCTGTCAGCAGCGACATAGCCTTAAGTGTTAAGGAATTTAAGAATTTTAGTCTAACGTGACCTGCAGCAGTTTGAGCACCTATTACCACATTTGTCTAGAGACATCGGAGCTGTTGTTGGCCTATTACACCTATTACACAATCTCCATATAGCCGGTGTTTAGTGATATTAGTTATTTATTTGTAATTATACAAATCGCGAATCATCAACTCAATTGCACACTGCATCTGTACATACTACAATTACGATTTGCTGTCTGATCGAGAGTCTGGCATTAACCTCTGGCCATCGATCGCATACATATATGGACGCGTTTGAAGTATTCGGTTTGATCTACTGGCTGATCTGCATGGTACTATTCGGACCCATGATGTTCTTTGTCTGTGTTTATCTGCCCGAATTGCCAGTGCGTTATGTGAAGAGCTTGAGGCAGTACACATAATCACACTCTCACACTCACACTCACACACACACGCTTACTTAATATACATAGTACATAGATTATACATACAGAGATATACATGATGTACTCGTACTCACTGAATCGAACCAGCGTTCGATGCTATGCAATAAATAAAATACTTTCATTTCGAAATGCCACACAAATTGTTGTTTTTATATCATATATATTTGCTTTCAAGGTTCACTTTGAGCTCAAGTGAAAGGCCAAGCCGTAGAATCAGTCTGAGTCGGAGTCGAAATCGTAGTTTGAGTACGAAGTTCGTCTGACCCCCGATTTGGCCTTCTATTACGTACTTATACTGGGTATATTTATGAGTATGAGTGCTTAACACTTGAGTACGATCATTGAACTCTGTAGATTGGAGTACTCGTGTGTCGAACTGGGTTAAATTTACATATCATATATTAGCTTAAGCTACTGAATGAATGCATAAATTATTAAACATTAATATTTTAGCCAAAATGCCATTTAGAAATGTATTGAAAAGAATATAATTGAGTCATTCAACTTGGCTGCCAAGTCCAAAATGCAGCATAGATTTTCTGTAGCATACTTTTAAGCGGCACGAAATAAACAAAATTTCGGTTGCGCTTAAAAGTATGCTACACCTATACTCTGAATTTATAATTTAGTTATAAATAATTCCTTTATTTATAACTAGTTTGGCAGCTTAATCTAGCTGATGTTTTGTGTAATTGAAACTGAAATGGACTTCAGAAAAGATATGTATAAATGAATTATTATCTGTTTACTGGCTTTTCCTCTATTACACAGTTCTAAAGGCAACAACTTGACTTCTCTTCAGCTTAACTCTTCCATTGATTCTGTGACTTTTCCTCTGGCCAAATCGATATGCAAATGAATGTTAGTGCGTGATTAGCAATAAATATCTATATTTCTATAGTAACTGTAACAAACAAAGTCAGCTCTAACACATCAAACCGAACGAAAAGCAGGCAAGCGAATTCTATTTCACAATTACGTAAAGTTTAGACTGGGAAATACAAATGAAAATTGTTCAGTTAATATAAAAAAAACATAAGTACATTTTGATTAGAAATCAAAGTACTCCAACACTGTTAAACGCGTTATCAAACAAACTCTACACGATAAGTCCTATCTGAAGAACAGGAGGCAGCAAGAGGCATTACAATGGCATCTAAGAAGGAAAAAAAGAAGGTAAATTAACTGTAGTATCTTATATAATGCCATATAGTTGGAGACACTCACAAGCACTGCATAAACTGTTATATCTCTCCACTCAATACGTCCGTACACCTTGAGCGCTGACAACCGTATGATTGTGCCTGGAGAATTTCTTCGCCTAGGATACTATTTTGGTATTTAAAAATTTGCGAGAACTTTTTAATAAGTTCCTTTCTCGCTGCAAACGTAACGTAGCAAAAGTTATTGCAACTCTGATGGAACTTTGTCACGAAACATAATTTGCAATTTGGCCAAGAACTGGGCCCGAGTGAGCCCCAAGTGCGGATGGGGCTGAGGGGACTATACGAGGTCCTCGGTTGGCATGTGCGTGCCAGTAAAATAGATGGCACCACCAGCTTATAGGCAGACTAGATCATTGAAAGTTTATCTAAGAATACGCCCAAATGCAATCACTACGCTAGCCAGACGATTGGGAAATTGAGTGTCGATAGCAATCAATGTCGCCTTACGAGTATTATATATATATTGCTAGCCCATAAAACAGAGTCAATAAAGCAGTCAGGTATACGGCTCTGTGCTCACCTTCTATGCTATCCATAAAAAGTGAGTTGGTATTTATATAACCATAACTGACGCTTTACACGGCGCGCAAATTGGGTTTGGGTGAGCTACACTGAGAGAGACGAGTGGCAAATAGATCTTTAGACTATATATGAGGTATTCAATATGAGAACATTAGTATTGCTATGCTGATTCACCGACAGACATCCATGGCTTTCGATTCTTCTTTTTCATAACATTCCTTATTAAATTTCTTATCTTAAGTTTGACTGAAAACATTCTGTTTGTATTCCAAAGAGCACCCATAGATTTCTACTTTTACACCCCAAATTTTGTCAGTGTAACTCACTTGTATTGTCATCAAACACTCCACAGTCCCACACTTCAACTCAGGCACTTCCTCATCCACAAAACTTTAATCGAGTTGTGTGCAATTTGTTTATTTACGCGCCCAACTCTAGCTCTGAGCCGGAAATGTCAACACCCCGAGGCTCCCAATCCCAATCCATACATATATATAAGTAAATAATAAACCCATTGAATCGCATCCTGACTCATGACGTAGACGTCAGAGTCGAAAAGTTTTTACATTTTGCGAAACGTGAAAGTTTTTCGCTTGGCCTGGCCTGGCGTTGACGTAGTTCGCTTTTAGCCATAACTCATGGCAGCTGAATGGCTGGCAGTATTCCTTTGAGTCTGTTCTAGGGTACAGGTTTCGGTTCTTAGTGATTGGCGCTGGTGCTTGGTGCTCGGTTCTCGATTCTCGGTTCTCAGTTCTCAGCTCTCAGTTGTGTTGCGCTTTCCCAAGGGTTCAGGCGTTTTGCTATTGTGCTACCCATAGAGAGAGAGAATATAATTAAACCGAAAGATGTGGAAGCTTGCGAACAAAGCGATGGCTGTTGCGGTATATGATTAATGAATCGCACGAGTAGCTATATATATGGTCTGGTTCGATCATCCATCTGATCCGATCAGTTTTTAGTACTAGAGTTTGCTTTTGCCGCAAGTAGTGCTCTCTATCAATCTCTCTGTATGTGTGTGGATATACTTACTGTAGTAACAACAGCAACAAGCCAAAACAACCTGTAAATACAAACAATACTATAATCTAGTCGAAGCCTGTATGCAAATGATTCTGAATCATTGCTGCAATCATTATCTGTAAATACAAGTCATACATATTTTATTTTCGCCTAGATCTGTAGATCTATTTGTATATATATGTACATATATGTATATACTATGTCTTTAACTGTATATAAGTAGCTTGGCCCACATCACTTCCAGTTCCATTCAGAGTTCTCAGGCTGTCTGCTCCGATCTGCACTCGATCGATCCATTACTACACAGTTCATTTGATAAATGTCAGAGGCAGCACGCACTCCCTCCCCGGGAGGGACGCTACTGGAGGATGGGGCGGCTCGCCCTGCTGCTGGTAGTACTGATCTAACAGATCTGACTGTGTTGGAGCAACAGCAAATCGAGGAGGTAACTGTAAATGCCACGGCCACACGCCAGTTTTCGTTTCACCAAGGGGAATGCATTTTGATAAGAAGTCGTTGTTGAAACCGACTTGGCATACACTTTCCAAAGAAAAAGAGTTTTGAGTTTTTTTTATATTGTTTACATACATATTTTGCAGTCCGAGAAATGTGAAGTCTGGCAACCCTCTTGTGCAAGAATGCAGCCCTGCCTATCGATAACAAGCATAACAACGCAAGTTGGGCGGTTAAAGTTGAATTTATACAAAAGTTTATACTTTTTGCTATGAATATAATGTTAAATATCTGATATATGCTGATATATATATAGATTGGCATTTGAGCTTAATGTATACCAAATTTTATACTGACCATAAGCAAATACAAGATACAAACTAAGAATTCTTCTAGCTACTTTAGTATGCTATATACTATGGACTATCTTCCGATTAGAACCTTACTTCTTAAAACTCCTTAAATCTTTTCAAAAACTCTTACTTATTTGGAAAGCGTGTAAAGAATCTTGAAATGTGATTCGATTTCGTTTTGAACTGAAATGAAGTATGCATGCCGCGCGATTCTGTTTTAATTGTAGCTGAATAATTTACCACGTATCACTAAAATGCCCCAAAACAAATTCAACGCACAGATAATATTCGAATAAATACATAAAATTTGATGCATGTTTCCTTCCAAAAAGTATCCTAGCACTGCTATCTTATGTCCTTGAAGGTAAGTTTATGTTTTGGCCATATATCCTGCTCCCAGTTAAGTCTACACAACGTCGCACTCTCAACAATAATGCAAACATTTTCCTTGCCAAATCCTAGTCCAGTCACTGATATCCTTCATTTCATTACTGTAAACCATAGACTAGGTCATCCAAGAGCAAACCCGAAGGTGGAGGCGATGCCGATGATTTCGATGCCTGGATGAAGTCGCGTCAACTGATCAAACCAGATGATCAATTGGACTTGAACGAGGCGGAGTTGGGGGAGGAGGTCAACAAGGTGCTGACACCCACCAATACGAATGTGGTGCGTAATCTGGTCGTGTTCAGCTTCAAGGAGGGCGAATTTGTGCCGGCACCAATGCCGGGCAATACTGTCACCTTGATCAGCTTTCCGGGTAATTCACTGCACGTGGATTCTGAAGAGGCACGAGTGCAGCTCGAGGAGTCCGATGAAATTGGCTATCCATTGCCCATGCCCAACTATTCCGTGGTGGAGCAACGTGAAAGCGTCTATGATGGCGAAGAGGAGGGCGAAGAGGGCGATGACGATGACAAAAGTGGCGGTGGCAAACATACTCCAGCGCCCGAAGCTGCCGAGGAAGAAGCCGAAGAAGAGGAGGAAGAGGAGGGCAAAACAGAAGGCGAACAGCCAACCGAAGGCGATGCTGGCGCTGATGATGAAGAGGGTGGCCAGGCCGCACGTCCACCAGCCCCGACCTCAAGCAAAAAGCGCAAGCTCATCAATCAGTTCAACTACTGCGAACGAGCTCAGCTCACCTATACGAATCCAAAGCGGGTAAGTATTAGAAGGGAAGCTAAATCCAAAACCTATTGCAAATGCCATTTCCCATTCCCGCAGAACGTGGACACCCAGACCATACCACCGCCCAGATCCCAATTCGGCGCCAATGTCATGCAGTGGGTGATCTTCGACTCCTACAACGAGGACTTCGGGGAGCAGCAAAAGTCGGGCAGACGAGGAACAGTGAAGAAGATACAATCAGCCAAGAAGAACATGAAGAAGAAGACTGCCGCAGCGGAGCTGCTGAATCGAAAGTACCTACGCTGCTGGCAGATATTGGAGCGTATGATTAATCAGAATATATTCGATGATATCGGCAACGACTATCGCTACTGGGAGGATCCGGCCGACGAGTATCGTGATGGCGAGGGCAACCTCTTGCCGCTGTGGAAATTTCAGTATGAAAAGACCAAAAAGATGAATGTCACCGAGATTATTTTCAATCCCAGTTACTACGATCTGTTCGGCGTGTGCTATGGTTCACGTGAGTACACTGCAAGAAAAGAAGTACTATATAGTATATTGAATGAAGTATTTCTACTCTTCCCATACAGATGACTTTCTGAAGCAGCCCAACGAGGGTTACCTCTGCTTCTTTACCGTCAAGAATCCTTCTTTTCCGGATTACATAAGTAATGTGGATTGTGTTAACTAGAAACTCCTTCCTTTCCCTAACTTCTTCCCCCTCTCCTGCAGTTCAAACCGACTGTGGCGTCATGTGCTGCGATGTGCACCCCAGCTATCCCTTCCTTGTGGTCTTGGGTCTATACGACGGCAATGTGTGCGTCTATGATCTGCGGGATGGCTGCAAGTCGCCCATGTATGTGTCCCGAGGAGTCAACTGCAAGCACGGCGAGTGCGTCTGGCAGATCCGTTGGGGACCCGATATGAGTGATGGCGAGATCAATTTCTTCTCTGTCTCATCCGATGGCTGTGTCTTCCAGTGGATACTGATGCAGAACAAGCTCTGGGTGACCACCATCATCACTTTGTTCTTGGAGAACGAGATTGCCGATGGACCAGATGGCACTAAGGTTTCACTGCGTACCGGTGGCTCCTGTATGCAGTTCCATCCGACGGATAATACAGTGTTTCTGGTGGGCACCGAAGTGGGTTTCATATACAAGTGCAGCACCCTGTTTAGCTCCAAGTATATGATGACCTATCAGGCCCACAATATGTCCGTCTATCGCATTGACTTCAATCGCTTCGATTCGAACATATTCGTCTCCTGCAGCGGCGATTGGCGTGTCAAAGTCTGGGAGGATATGCGTCCCGATCCGCTCTTCATATTCGATCTGGGCTCGGCTGTGGGTGACATCAAATGGGCACCCTACTCCAGCACAGTGTTCGCCGCTGTCACCACCGAGGGCAAGGTGCATGTCTTCGATCTGAATGTGAACAAGTATAAACCCATCTGTGTGCAGGCTGTGGTGCCAAAGAGGAAGAACAAGCTCACCCGGATCGCCTTCAATGAGAAGTTGCCATTCATTGTGGTGGGCGATGAGAAGTGAGTAGTGATTCCCCGTGAATCCTCTATAGTATATTCTATATGCTTCTTCCACAGGGGTGTCACCACTTCCCTGAAGCTGTCGCCCAATCTGCGCATGATGGTCAAGCCACCCAAGAAGCAGCTCTATCTGGATCAGCTGACGCTGCAGAATGCCAAGCTGGAGAAGCTGTTGTCCCTGGTGCGGGAGTACCCCGAGGGAGCACTGGTACCCGATGCAGCCACCACGGCACGCAGTTAGATCCACGCTATGATTACCAATTGTACAGAGTTCTTTATTACACTTATTTCTCACATGTATCTAAAGATTTGTAGTTAACTTAGAGTTACGCCTAAAACACGTGAATGTAGAAAGAAGTAAACGGAACTCAACATTTATACATAACACATACACACATAGGAAAAATGTAAAATGTAAAATGTATAAAGATTAAAAATATCATCATCCTTGGCTAGATTGTTCACTAATTAATGCTAAACGTAATTCGACTAATCCTCCTCATCGTCTATGGCAACATCGTCGGATTTCACTTTTATGTGCTTGGCTTCAAGGTATTCCATCACATTGTTGGGACACATGATGCTCCGGCCCAGGAACAGCACTGTGGACATGGGATGCAGATAGTCCGAGGAGAATGTGCCGGCTTTCCAGCCAAAGAATCCGCTGGCACGCACCTCATTCCCCACGATCTCATAGGGCAACAGATTGACACCAACCTGGTTCAGCTTCGAGAACTGCACCCGAAAGTAATGCCCGTCGGTGGCCTTGATCCAGTAGAAGCCCTCATGATCCACGGTGGGTTTACTCTGCGACTTCTTCATGGCATTCGAACGCTCCAAGTCCTGCACATTGAAGCTGATGTCAATGTCATAGGCATCCGGAGACAACTGATTCGTTTCCACGGCGCTTTTCAAGGCAAAGTTGTCCAGCCAATAGCGTATGCCCACATTCTCGAACTCATCCAGCACATGGTTGAAGGTGGTCTTCAGCTTGTCCAGGCAGCAGGGTGGCGTGTGCTTGCCCAGATAATAGTAGAACGGGCGATTGTTATAGACGCTGCCTATGCAGGATTTGGTGGTCCTCTCGCAGCCAAAGAGATCGATGTCTGTGACCGCTGGCAATGAGAAGTTCGAGGATGAGAACTGTGCATCCAGCACAGGACTATGCGGCTGCCAATTGCCCTCCCTAGCGGCTGTCTTGCCACCCAATCTGTGGGTTCTGCGCACCAAACGCTTGATCTGCAGCTTCTTATACATCTCACGAAACTGTCGACGTCGCAGCTCCATGCGGCGTTGCTTCGTGTGAAAAGAGGAGAACAGACGGCGACCCTCCATAAAGGACTGTGGGAATACACTCGTCTGCAAGCAAAGAGATTAGATATAGCATGAGGAATGACTATATTCAGCCTAACCCACCGTCAGGTTCGCTATTTTGGCCTGCACATAGATCATCTCCGGGAAGGGCAGCGCGAAGGGCTCTGGCATAGTGCCAAGCACCGAGGCATCCAGTAAAATGGCATGCTTCTGCAGGAACTGCAAAAGAAGTGAGATGGAGTTCATATACTCTCTATATACATTAAGGCTGATGCTCACCATATCGCACTGCGTGCTGTCGTTGCGCGCCTCCAGCTCCATGGTCCAATTGGGCAGATCCAGTTGGAGTTTGGCACAGCTGGTGAACGACTTGAGATTCCCGGCGAATGGCACCAGCAGCATATGATGCACTACCTCCTCCGGGGCAACAGTCACACGCTGCTGTTGCTGCTGTCCTTTGGGAGCTTTCGTTCGTGTTTTCGTATTGATTTCACGTAGTATTTTCTGCAGCAGATTCTTGCTGCTGAGACGCACACTATCCGGCATTAGTAGGGCATACTTGGTGCGTATGGCGGCTAAGGGATTCAGTTGCTCACGCGTGCGACGCACATCGAAGGCGAGGCTCATGAAGTGCACGGTTTGCTCCTCGCCGCTGGTCAAATTCCGCTCGAAACTAACCGGCGGATAGGCATAGTCCGGCGAACCCTCCTGCAGCACCAGTATGGGCATGTTGGGAATGACACTGAGTATGCTGAAAGCGGAAATGTTGAAATTTAGCAACTAACCTAAAAGTATGCTATAGTTTTTTACCTCTCAATGCTGGGCTTTAGGTCCTGTTCGAAATTGTAATGCCCATAGAAGACAATTGTTATGGATTTGCGTATGTGCTTGTAGGCATTGCGTGCTTTATCCTTTGGCGCAGGCTTTACGCCGTGCAGCCCCTCGCCTTTGCCCGTGCTGTCGCTGCCAGCAACGGACAGCGCTTTAGTGATGCGGTGCCAGAACAGCCCGTTCCATATGTAGTAGAAGATTAACAGATTGCTCACGAGGAAAAACAGCAACAGCACTTTGAGCAGTCCCAGTCGAGACACCTTCATAATAATGCCGCTAAATATGCAATTGCCACAAGTATTTGAGGGGGGAATGAATGCTGCCCGGGTTGTGCCTCAGCTGCAGCGCTTGTCTTGGCTATTGTTCCATATACTCTCTCATCTATTCTAAACCGGGCTGTGAAAACCGCTTTAAACACACTTCAGCACACACTACTCTGTATTTTTGGCACATTTTTCACTTGGTTTTTTATTGCCACTTTTGTTTTTATTCTAATTTCTTTTCGCTGTAGCTTTGCAGGAATTTTACCAACCCCGAAAAGCTTTGACAAGTTTAAACAGCTGTTTCGGAAAGCTAAGCGCAACCGGTTTGGTAAAGAACTAGAAAAGTCCTTGGGCAGCTTTCAGAGAGCTTTTCTGGCACAGTTTCTTGTAACGGTATTTTGACACACACAAAAATATCAAGTAGGTAAGGGTGGCTGTAATCAGTCGGGGATAAAATACTTCATACTCGTACTCGTACTCATACATATAAAGAAAATTTATTGAAGCTCATCATAATATGCTTAAAACATTTAAAATTTATACTACTTCAAGCTAGAATATTAATCAGCATTATAAACATTTCAATTCTAGTTAATAATGTTATCAAATCGAGTACATCAAAATGTTTCTTATACGAATAAAGGGTGCGAAATATAAGATAATATATAAACCATTTTGGCACAGACAACAATTAGGAATGAGCAACTGTAGCTTTATAACATCAATTTAACAACATTTAGTTATATTCATACATACTCTACACATATCACAATACGTTTCTACTTCAAATACTTTCGTTCAAGGTAACTCTGTATAGACCCATACATATGGTTATTTATAACATACATTCAACAATTTCAAGTGTAAACATCAAATATGCTTTATAAATTGTACTCTTTTCACTTAAGTTTAATACTTCAAACACTATAATCCAGCCAGGCTTCTAGTTGGCTTACTTTCCCATGCCGGCGAAGAGCAATGGGAATGGCACCTCATCAGTGTTTAAAAGCGGTGGCGTTGGTGCACGTGCCTCTGCCTCGGTGGTGCTATTCAGCCAGTAGGTGGTCACAGTGCCCTTGCCCTTCAGCTCCACATCGCCACGATGCTCCAACTGAAATGTGCCAAACTTATCCAATATAACCTTGGTGGCAGATGAGACATGTATTTTGCCAGCTAGAATTAAAAGTCAAGAATGTATTTGAGTGACATTAAAAGCGAAAACTTCTCTTACGTAATCCTGTGGTTTCCAAACGCGATGCGGTGTTCACTGTGTCCCCAAAGAGGCAATAATGCGGCATCTTCTTGCCCACCACACCGGCACACACGGAGCCCGAGTGCATGCCTATGCGTATCTGTATCTTATAGTCCGGCTTATGTCGCAGATTGAACGAGTAGACCGCCTGTAGTATGTCCAAAGCCATTAGAGCTATTTCACGTGCATGTTTATCGCCATTCGGTTCCGGCAGACCAGACACCACCAGATAGGCATCGCCAATAGTTTCCACCTGTGGATGATAGTATAATTCATTTGATTCACAATGAAATCTATCGACTCACCTTGTACACATCATAGAAACCGATAATCCTGTCAAATGTGCTATAGAGATCATTGAGAAAGTTAACCACTTCCATGGGTGTGCTGCGGGCGCAGAGTTCGGTGAATCCCACAATATCGCTGAAGTAGATCGTCACACTGCTAAATTCCTCCGGTTCCACCAGATCACCAGCCATCAGCTGTTGGGCCACAGGACGTGGTAGAATCTGATAGAGCAGCTCCTCGGTGCGTTGTTTCTCCAGACTGAGCTGCCTTGTCTTCTCCTCCACCAGAGTTTCCAAGTTGTTGGCATAGTGTTCCATACGATTTAGCAAGTCATCCATGAGATTCTCACAGAATCCCCTAGAAAATGATATAATAAATAATATTGAAGGAATTGTATTCCAGCACTCACTTCATAATGGTGCGTATGTTGCCTCTAATTGTGGAGAATGCGGGACGTTCCTCCTGGTTGTCAGCCCAGCACTTTTCCATCAGAACCAGCAGATCAGGCGGGCATTCGCGCTCTCGTATCAACGGCCGGAATGGTGGGTACTCGCACTGTCGCACCTTATGCAGTATCGTATGCACATCCATGCCCTGCTGCCTGGCCTCCTGGTAGGGTCCACCACGATTCACAATCTCCTCCAGTATAATAGCAAAAGAGTAAACGTCGCCTCGCTGCGTAGCCGGACAGCCCGGAATCGATGTCATTGGCAGCAGTTCCGGCGCAATCCAGAGCAACTCTGCAAAGGCAACTTGGTAAGATAGAGTATAGAGAGACCCAACCAAGCATTACTCACTGGTATAGTAGTTCTGATCGCGCACAAAGTCGGAGGGCGTGGTCAGCGTGTTCAGGCCAAAGTCAGAGATCTTGAGCACAAAGCGTCCGTCGATCAGGCAGTTGCAGGAGCGCAGTTTGCCATGGGCCACCACATCGCTGTTGTGCAGATAACTCATGCCCTTCACAATGTCATGGATGAGCGACATGCGAAAGTTCCAGTCCAGTTCAATGGCCTCATTCTCCAGCACATCCTTGAGACTACCACGCGAGCAATACTCTGTGAGAATGAGCACTGTGGGGCGTGGCAGATCGATGCAGGCGCCCACAAAACGCACCGTATTCTCATGGCTGACGTCGCGCGCCTGCTTGATCTCCCAGAGCAGCGTCGAGGTGACCTCCACCTTTTTTACGTTCACCTTCTTGATGGCCACTCGCTCGCCCTTGAACTGCCCAATTGTGGTGTACACCTGTGGGGGTAGGGAGGCAAAGCTGGCTATGGAAGCACGTCCCGAATGTATGCCAAACTGTTGCAACGATATATTCTCCACATCCAGACGCTGCAGCCCACCTTTGGAGCCAAACATGCCGCCCATCTCGATGAGGACATCGTCAGGACGTACGCGCCAGGACATGTTGTGCAGCTCCTTGCTGAGCTTCATTTGCCTGAGGGTAAGTAAAGTAATTTAGAAACTGAAATAGAATCTAATGTAACTATTTACTTCTGCAGCAAACAGATAACCAGCAGCACCAGTCCCAGGAACAAGGCCAATCCAAAGAAGGAGTACATAATGGTGGTCTCTGCAAAGGTTGGAATATATGCTTATCGAAGCTCGTTAAGAAATGCTGGAGAATCTACCATTGCCATGACAATCCGGTGAGTTGCCCAAGAAACCGCAGGGTGGTATGTCTGGCGGTGGCTCCTCACGTCCGCCTGGCCAGTGTATCTTCTTGCCGTGAGCAGCTGCATATTTTCTGGCATAATAAACGCAAGTGATTACCAGCTTTAACCATAACTTTTCTTGACTCACTTGTGCAGTCCGTAATAATGCGCCACAACAGAAAACTTTCCATTAATGGGATCCAAATCCAGTATAGAATAATCCGCATCCCGATCACCGTTGTCATCGATGCGCACATGTCCGGTGATGCCGTGAAAAGTGCGATTCCACATGCGCCTTGTAATGTTTACACCATCCCGTATGTCGCCGCCCTCAGTCAGTGTTTCATTGAGAGCCATGCCCAGCAGATAAACGCCATCGTAGAAAGCGCCAATGAAGAAGTTCACCTCCTCGCCCTCGCCAAACGTATAGTTGTACTCGGAGAAGGCATTATCCCTCACATTATCGGCAAAGTCCTGAAAGGTGGGACTAGTTGGTTGCAGCAGTGAGACACGCAGCAGAGCCTCATATGCCTTGCGTGCACGCTGATCGTTCTCATCGCCCAGCTCCCAGTCCTTATCGCCCCAGTAGGCGCTCTGAAAGATCTCCACATCGAGAAACACCCACTCGCCGTTGGTCATGCCAAGACTATGCGCAGCCAGCATGAATTTCCGCACCAGAATACCACGCACCGAGAGTATAACAACTGTGGAAGAGGGGGATTGTCAATGGATATCTACTTTAGATAGATACATTTCACTCACCTCTTGCATACATGCTGGCATCTCTTAGATAATTCTCATACATCTCCTCCTCATTGCCGTTGAGCTCACGCACGAAACTCAAGAGTCCCTCCTGTCGCAGTCCATACTCCAAATTTTTACCCACTGTCAGCGAAAAGAGTTCCGAGCGATCCACCAAGAGCGCCACATGCTTCCAATTGAACTGGCGAAAAACGCTGGCAAAGACCAGCTTCAAGCGACACTGGCAGTAGGACATTCGGGTGAGCGTTGGATACTTGGATTTGTCTTTGAACATGCCCTAGAATGAGGATACAGATGCATTAGAAATATTATGATATACACGTGATACATAGCACCCACCGTACTCTCATTCTTCCACTTGTGTATTCTGCCCAGTATGCCAGAGGTGACTGTCAGTTCGCCCTCGGATGAAGGAGGCTGGATTCAACATGGAATACATTAGAGTTGCAGAAGTGAAATGTGGTAAATGCCGTTGCCAGAAACTGTGGCAAGTGTGGGATTAATCATCAAGCACAGCGTCTAATTGAAAGCCACGTGCTGTGCTTGGGGTTGCTGTGTAGCAGTTGCTTCAGGATGTGCTTGATACCATGCTCACCTGATCACCCATGCCCGTTATAATGGGGGTATTCCAGTAGGCAGCCAAACGGGCCACCGGTTCCAGAGCGAAGGCGCAGGCGGGACCAATAAACGCAATGACATCGTCCTTGAAATGCATATCCGCTGCCAGTCCTGGTGCCCTAGCGCCCGAGCATGACGGATAACTGTGGGAGACATACATAGACGAGGGTGAGCGGTTAAGACTGGTTAACGCAGCAAAAAGTCAAGACAACATTCCATGCAACACAGCAGGCGGGGTTGGGTATTAGGTATTGAGTGAGGGGGGGATTAGGCTCCAAGAGCGGCCATGAAATTCGAGTAATTAACTGTCTCGTGCAGCACGCAACAAGTGCCGCTATGAACTGGGAAGGAAATTAGAATACAGGTTCAATTCCGACACACTCACCTGGCCTTCTTCTTGACCAGACGGATGTTGTGCGGACTGAGAAAACGTTTGTTAATCTGATCCAAGGCTAAGTCCACGGCCGGCCCGCAGCGCTCCAGGTCAAAAGGTGAATCTAAATATAATAAAAAACAAGTGTAGTTGCCCCTGTTTCACTCGCACGTTAAATTAGTTGGCTTACCCAAATGAGATGCCATTAGTACGCCCACATTATAGACACGCATCTTGCTAACATCAATCTCATTGAGTGCTCCAGTCTGATTTTTGGACTCCCTTATACGCTCAAACACCTTGATATCAATGCTCTCATTAAGGTGGCCATTCAAATTGCCATTACTGGATCGGGCCTGATGATTAATGCTATCAAAGCCATCAAAATCACTGCGTTTGCCACCAGGATGAAAATTTAAGACGCAATCCAGCAGGCTCAGCATCAGGTTTAATTGGAGCAGTAACATTTTCTACAATTTGTGATATAAACTGAAGATTTAAATGATTATTCACGAGTAAGAAACTATCTAGAATACTTTTATAATAGATTTGTTCAGCATATGTTTGCCTGCTTCCAAATATTTTAAGCTATTAAGATTAGGATGTTTCCAGAAAGAAATATCCCAATAAATATGCATATCTTTTCCCATCAAGTCTCGCAGACTGTCGCTGTTCTATTCAGTTTTTTAACTTTCCTTTAACATAATATTCGCGACTTTAATGTGCATATTTTATATTTTAATGTAAAATTAATTCCAGTTTGTAATCACAGAAAATAATGAGGCGCGAATTAATGCGAAACTGTCTCAGATATAAAATTTAACATTCAATTCGATAACTTACCAAACTCAAATATTTTGGAACAATTAATTCCTTAAGAGAACATTCTAATTGTGCACTTTAAAGTTTCCTTTAAATTCCAGAATAATTCCACCAAGTGTTATCCTTTTAGCGATTAGAAAACTGCGGCCAAGTATTCCAAAGTTGCGTTTAACGAATGAGCCAGCGCCAAGTCCACTTCCTTTTATATATGCTGGCCGCTGCTCGGCAAAAAGGATGCTCCCAGTAAGCGCGAATACGAAGCTCTCAGCCAATGGAAGGCTTTCGCCGAAGACAATCGTCGGCGGCTCGTGTTGCCGAACTGTCACCCGGCATTGTCAATTAGGATGCGAATGTCTCAGGTTGAGCGAATATTGTCCAAGTCTGCTTTCACTTGTTGCCATTTCAATGTTACTTCGTGCGATTCTCCATTTGCTCCATTTGAATTTAAGCTGTTTGCCAGTCGGTTTCATCGCTAGAACAAGTCTAGAGTCGCGTGCCGCCAACAATTAATGCGTCTCCGTGTGCCGACGGTGGAGGGGGGAAAACGTTGGGATTTGTCTTGTTGCCTGCGCCAACAAACAATAACAATGTCTGCTTGAGCTGACTTTATGACCCAGTGACTCCTGAGTGCTTTAAATCTAAATGCGACACTTTAAAAAAGGAAAAATTCAAGTTGATGATTTAATTATAACTTTAATACAGATAATTTAATACCCAATTGTTGTAATAAGCGTCTAAAGTGGTAAAAATTTGTTTATTTAGAACGCTTTTGCTGAAATAATTCTTATTTGCTTGCTTTAATATCCCAATGTAGGTTTTTAATTAACAGTTATTTAAAAATGGCGATATTTGCATTATCGATATATAATTTTTTCTCTCGCAATATATCGCTTAACTACTGAAAAATATCGATAGCTGTTATCGCAGGCACCTCTGCAAATTCAACGATGAAAATAAGAGGTGACAACCCTAATTGACAATGACAAACAATTTCAGGCAACGACAGCAGGCAAGCCGCATATTTGTTTCATTCCTAAAAGCATAAATTGTTGTACTGACAAATTATTAAAAAATGGTAATTATAATATAACGTTGCAAACGCAAAGTATAGTTTATTAACCAC
This sequence comes from Liodrosophila aerea, assembly GCA_035045005.1. NCBI lineage: Eukaryota > Metazoa > Arthropoda > Insecta > Diptera > Drosophilidae > Liodrosophila > Liodrosophila aerea. Next base: position 28,529 of record JAWNNL010000320.1, on the reverse strand, counting down.
AAATTCACATGGCTGTGCTTGCATGTGCAATTTTGCTGCATCACCATCACAATTTTTTCGCATTTGGTTACAGGCGCGTCGTTATGATTCTCGCACTACCATCTTTTCGCCGGAGGGACGTCTGTACCAGGTGGAGTACGCCATGGAGGCCATCTCGCATGCCGGCACCTGTTTGGGCATTTTGGCAGAAGATGGCATTGTACTAGCGGCCGAATGCCGCAGCACAAACAAGTTGCTCGACAATGCCATTCCCTCTGAAAAAATTTACCGGCTGAATGAGTGAGTACAAATAAGAAAACACAGAATGTTGTAATGCTTGAAATGCGTTTGTTTGCATAGAAATATGGTTTGCTCCGTGGCTGGCATCACGTCCGATGCAAATGTGCTTACCTCAGAACTGCGCCTGATTGCCCAACGCTACCAGTTCGCTTATGGCGAGGTGATGCCTTGTGAACAGCTTGTTTCCCACTTGTGTGACATCAAACAGGCTTACACTCAGTACGGTGGCAAACGCCCCTTCGGTGTCTCTCTGCTCTATATGGGTTGGGACAATAAGTACGGCTATCAGCTGTACCAGTCGGATCCCAGTGGCAACTATGGTGGTTGGAAGGCCACCTGCATTGGCAACAACTTTGGAGCAGCCATCTCAATGTTAAAGCAAGAGCTGGCTGACAAGGAGAACATCAAGCTTGATGAAGCCAAAGACCTGGCTGTTAAGGTGCTCAGTAAGACTTTGGACACCACTAAGCTCACTCCTGAGAAGGTGGAAATGGCCACTTTGCAGCGTGTTAACAACACAACTGTGTACAGCGTACTAGAGAAGCCCGCCGTGGAGAAGTTGATTGAGAAGTACAATAAATTGGAAGCTGAGGCCGAGGCTGCCAAGAAGGAGAAACAAGCTCAGCAATCGAAATCGTAAATCATGGGACACACATACTTGTAGTAATATTATGGCACTCTGAGTTCTTTTTGTCTGAAATAAAATTTCAAAACTAAGGGGTAACCACATACTAATTGCAAATTAAAAAAAATGGAATAGTCGCTAAAGCTGGAAACTTATTTTAACTCTGCGTTAAAGATCCAATTTGGCAAAATCATTGCGCTCAGACATAAAATAGCGCTAATTTTGGCGCAAAAACGCCAAGCGTGGCAACACAAAATGGTTGTAAATAAAATGCAAGTTCGCTTCGAACTTCTGCATGCTATGGTTTCTCTTAATAACAAAATGCGCCAAAGTCGAAATTCAAATTGCAAGCTTTATTAGAACATTATTTATAATATTATTTATAACGTACTGACGTCTTATAGAGCTTATTAGCCTCTCATTCATTTTTGGCGCACATTTTGATTTTCAAGTGATACCAGTGGTTGCGCGGCATTTTCATCGAACATCGAGTAAGAACACAGAGTGGCCAAATATATGTCAGCTAAAATACCATTCGGTATTTTCTCGTACAAGAAAATACCAGCACAACAATTGCCTAAAAAATTCCGTTTTTTCGTATGCTCTAAAAAATACCATACAAAACATTTTGTGGGAAATTCCGTCGCTTTTTGCAGTTTTCGCTCTTATTAAAATAATTATAATTGTATAAATAATTAATAATCGGTTTCGCTTAATGGAAAAATACTCGAATATATTGCGTACGACGATATACGAATGAAAGCAAGCGTTAAGAAAGTTTTCCTACGCAGCAGATCATCATTAAGCGCGCGACTGTGTGTGTGCAAGTGTGCGTGCGTGTGCCACAGAAAGTGGCAATCAAGCAGCAGCAATAGTTAAAAAATCGTACATAAATATAAAAAGTGCGTATTATTTGATATTGTGAATTTATGCAATAATTCATGGTGCACAAGTGCATGCTAGAAATTGATGTGAAATCAAAGGCAATATTCCAATGTTGTCAAATTCAGTGAAAAGTTGATAGAAGCAGCCGCAACAGAGCGACGACATCCGCAGTAGCCGTCAACGTTAACGTATAAAAAGGCAAAAGAAAATGAGGAAAATGAAATAACACAAAAAAAAGAGCTGCGCTGTAGCGAGCAAGTAGAAGAAACGCGAAACACAAGCAAAGAAAAATCGAAATAATAAAATACATGCATACGTACGTACTGTGTGTATGTATGGGTGTATCATAAAATTGTTGTGCTTGTGTGCGCAGTGCAAGTGTATGAGTGTGTGCGTGTGTGTGAGTGAAACGTATAAATAAAATTCAGCCAAATGCAGAAACCAACAACAAAATGGATAACAAAACTACACAGTTGGATTTTAAATTACTGGTAATTAAATAATGTTTCCTTTAAACATACCCCCACTCCCCGCCCCCGAGGCCCATCGCGTTGTTCACTACATTCGACTACATAAATACACACATGCTCACACGTGCGCGTGTGTGTGTATCTGTATCTGTGTAAGTCTACATTCCGTACGACTATCAAGCGAGAGAGTGGCAAAACAACGTGTAATGCGTAGGCCAAGAAGAGAGCGGCGAGAGCGGCAGAGGCAGATAGGAAGAGAGAGCGATAACAAACGACGTGAAGTACAGTGTGCACTGGCTGCTGCTTCACTTCAGCTGTTTTTTTTCTTTCATTCGTTTATGTTTTTATTGTTTTTATGCCAACCCTTAAATGGAAAGTAGTTAACACTACTATACACTGTCTAACATAGTTAAAGCCGGCTACAGATTGGAGTGTAAAGAGATTAGCGACTCGGTCTAATCACAATGTTTAACTAGTAATTGCATATACTAAAAGTTGGCTCCTAATTAAAAATAATTACATTTCCTGCTAGCTTAAGCTGTGTGTGTGTGTGTGCAGCAGGAGAGTGGGGTGGGGTAGGGATAGTGGCTAGGCAGCAGCTATATTTCATTATTTAAAAGATTCGTTCGTGTAACCTTCTCCCATTCCGCCGCATAATCAGTTCTTGCACAATACCCCCCCCCCCCCCCCCCCACACACACACACACTCTCACATCTTGTGTATGAACTTCCGCAACGTAGTTGTGTGCCCTTGCTCCACCCATGCCCCCCACCAGCTGCTACGCTCTCCACCCACCTAGTAACCTATAGCACTCCCTTTCCTCATGCCAGGGCTACATAATGGCATTCTTCTCCTCTCCTCTCTTCTCCTCTCTTCTCGTCTCTTCTCTTCTATTTCATTATTTTCTTTTTCTAAAATGAATTGTAGTTTTGCTGCCCCCCCTTGCCTCCTCTCTGCTTCTGCTACGAGGCAGCAAGCCAGTCGGTTTGCTGCTTCTCCCGCTTCGACCCATTTTGTCATTGTTGTTGTTGTTGTTGTTGTTGCTATTGCTGTTGGCTATTATTCACTTTTGTTTTGTTTTCCTTCGTATTTTGAGAAAATATTTATTTTTATTTTTATTAGTTTATAACAACATTACATTACTTGCATGCACACACACACACCCATACATACCGACGCATTTACATAGTTAAACGTGTATGTGTGTGTGTGTGTGTGTGTGTGTATAAATACTACAAATACTACGAAATCCAACTTGTGCGCGCCACTCCAACTACAACAACAACAACAACAGTAGCAGCAACAGCAGTAAATCCAACTAAGCGAGAGAGCGTGAATTTGTTTGTGTTTGTGTTTGTATTTGTGTTTGTGCTGGTGGGGGAGAGAGCGAATGGACGAGCAAAGCACAAGCGAAGAATTGTAAACAGCGCGCACAGTGGGGCAGAAGCAGTAGTGCTGCAAAAACATCGAGGTTTGGGACTATCGATGTTTATCGATGTATAAAATACAGCTTTTTAGTTTTTTAATTTGTTCGGCTTTTATGTTTATTTTTAACTACTTTTTTTAGTAAATAATAAAACAAAAATTCAATTTAATTCTCTTAAAATTATACATCAAAATTAAAATATTGTATAAAAGTTAAGTTTTTGGTTGAGTTGGTAGTGATGACTCGGAAAAGATTATTCAGAAAAACATCGATATATCGAAATAATTTCAAAACACCTATACTATCGATAGTGCTTTGATGTTTTTGCAGCACTAAGAAGCAGGCCAAAAGGCAACAGACTTTAGGCTGCTTGGAATGCAATTTTCATTCCATTCCAAAGGAAAGAGATACCAATTGGGCGACTCCTGAGAACCAAGTCAAGTGTCCCATAGAATCTAATTGCAGTTGTTGTTGCTGCAAATTAAATGTGGCAAATGGGCCCTGTCACTAATTGAGTTTACGACAACAACAACGTGTAGTTTGTGTTCCCTTTTTAAGTCCATTCGTTGGCACAAAATTCAGCTCAAATATATGTACATAAAATATGCATAATTCAAAGTCGAACTTGATGTTTGGCAAATTATTAAAGCCGTGACTCACTGTACGCAGATTCATGTGTCTGTTGTGTGTGTGTGTGTGTGTGTGTGTGTGTGTGTGTGTGTGTGTGTTTTATAGCTAGTTTTGTTTTGCTTGTGCCAATTTCATTAATAAAAGAGGACAACGTAAATGCTATTTTTATTTGATTAGTAAACCTACACACACACACACTCACACACACACATACACACACGAATTAACGCCTGTGTGTGTGCGTGTGTGTAAAACATAAATTTGCTAAAAATGCAGCGGCAACGCTTGCCCCACTTGCCACAGCTGCAACGTTTACAGTTTGGCAACCCAAATATATGTATGTATGTATGTAAACAAATACCTCTAAGCATGTGTGTGTGTGTGTAGATAGCGCTCTCTCCCTGTTGCTCTGTGTGTGTGCGTGTGTGTCGCTGTGTGCGTGCCGAACAGGTACATAACGATATTAAAACGAACTAGCGGCAAGAAGAAGAAGCAACTAAGTCCAATAAATCAAGACAAACTGCATTAGTATTGGTATTAGTATGTGCCACATAGATAATCGTATACCCTAACTTCCACAACAGATTCCCTTTGCTTGGGCTGTGAGTATACCTCGAGTAAGAGGGTGGAACAAATCGCTACATGATTTGTGGCGTTTGATAATAGACTGGGGAGACTCATAGTTATTTAATTTAATATTTTGAGCAATAAATTAGAGTGGAAATTCCAGGGGAAATTCTTTATCAACGCCTCTGGAATGCACACTAGAAACGTGTCTTAAAAGAGAGCTCAGTTTGTTTTCTTTTTGTTTAAATATCCGCAATTGTATATCTCAGTTCTTTATTTAACAATTGGGCTGCAATTCGCAGCATAGTTGAAGGGTGCCATATGCTCCTTGTAGGCTGCCAATGATTGTAGTTAGCCTAGCTCTTATAGCTTGCGAGTTGTGTTAATACGGAGGGTCAAAAGAACCTGCATAACTATATCCAATCAGCTCGTTGTCCTGATCAAGAAGATATATATGTATATACACTATTGGGGTCTGCCATGCCTCGTTCCCTCTTCAACTTTTTCAAAGCACAAGCTCTAAAAATATACTAAACTATTAGGGAGAATATAAATTTATGCTATGCTCCTTATTAATTATTTATTTATATTTTAATTTAGTTCTTAACTTACTAATTAAATTATCTAAACTCTAAAGTTTCTAGATATTATTACTATAATTCTTCAGTTTAAACTTTCATTGTGTTCTTGCATTGCAACTATAAACATATAACATATTACTCACTTGAGCTAAGCAATTCGCAGCATAGTTGAAGGGTGCCATATGCTCCTTGTAGGCTGCCAAAGATTGTAGTTACGCTAGTTTGTAGTTACGACAAAAGAACCTACATGACTTTATCTATTCAGTTCGTCGTCCTGATCAAGAAGATATATAGTTTGTTAAGGTCTGCCTTGCCTTCGTAGTTTTTCAAAGTACAAGCTGTAAAAATATACTTAACTATTAAGGAGAGTGTACATTTTTGCTATGCTCCTTATTAACTATATATTTTTCTTTCAATTTACTTGTTAAAAAACTAAATAAATTATCTAAACTCTAAAGTTTCTTAATATTATTACTATTATTCTTCAGTATAAACTTTCATTGTGTTGTTGCATTGCAACTATAAACATATTGAATTACCCACTTGAGCTCAGCTTGGTTTTAAATGATGCACTAACTAAATATAAATATGTATATTTTATGCGTTGTTGTCTCTGGGAAATGTATAATTAGTACGATACTAAAGACTACGATGATTTCATCGTCTGTCTGGAATGTTTATGGAATGTTTATGTGCAGATTCCATGCCAGGTTTAAGTACTGTTATTTTACTATGCCATAAAAAGAGATTTCCATTGTATTTAGAACCCGGTAGTATATACAACACATACTAAATGCATACAGTAAAAAATATAATTATCAATAAAAGTATAATTATCGAATTGGTGAAATTCGCTAATGATTCTGTTGGAATGTTGACTAGCAAATACAGTGGAACTTCGTTATAGTGAGCTTCTATATAATGAAGATCTCCCTATTATGAAGGTACAATATGGTCACACTGAAATGTATAACACCGTCATTCTTGTGAAAAACAACACATCTTTTTCGTTCCAATTTCATTTCAAAAAATATAATTTCTGTATAAAGAAGATTCTTCATAATGAAGTGACTTTCTGTTCCCGTCAAGATTCATTAGAGCGAAGTTCGACTGTACATACAGACATCGTAAATATTCTATCAATAGAACATGTGTAAATTTGCATGTTTGGACTCATATTTTATGCGTTATCTACGACTACAACTGGCGATAAGAACCTAATATAGACTACACTACACTAGTATGTATAGTACATATATATATGTACATATATATATGTACATATGTACATACATACATATATACTATACATACTAGTGCAACAACCGAAATACGTTGCAAAGGAAACGAAAAACACATAAATTTGGTGTAAGACAAAAGCAACACAAGTCTCCTCATGCCACATAGAAACTTTAACCCTTTACATTCAGATACATACATACATATGTATTATGTACAAGACAAGCATGTGTATGTGTGCATGTGTGTGTGTGTGTAGATTCTGCTCGTATTTAGTGCATTACTTATGTAGTTGCTGTGCTCAATTTATTTCTAGTTTATTTATAGCATTTTCACATTGGTTTTTCTTTTGTTTTTCCTCTTTTTTTATAGTTTAGTTCAGTTTGCCAAGAAGCGCACTTTCTCGAAACAACAATAACATCAACAACAGCAACAACAAACTCGCAATTTGCCATTTAACAATTTACAATTTGTTGCAAGCTATAATTTATGGGGTCTTAAAATACATATTTGCACAGCAGTTAATACATGCTATTCAAATGGCCGGCAATTGTGGCTAAACGGCAGCTGAATACCCTTCATAGTTTGCAAATGTGTAAAGCAATGATTAGTAACAATTACTAGCAATTACATAGTACTAGTATATTCTAATTTGTAGTTAATATAGGCGTATATTCGATTGCTCTATCAGATATTGGGTTTTGCTAGATAAAAGATACTTTTTAGATAAAAGAGACTTTTTAACTTATTCGAGATACAGAGAAACTCTCTTATCGGACACACCTTCTCGACTTAGTCGAACATCTTTACTACTCTTTTGTGAACTAAAGTTGGCCTACTGTAAGTGTCCGCTGTAGAGTGTTTTTACTGTACGTACATACTCCTTCTCTTGGCATTATTTACAGCTGACCTCTTTTGCCATCTCCCCTTTTTCTTTGACTAGTTAAACGACTTTTACGATAAGAATTAATGAACTAAATTAATGCATAAATATTAAATATCACACACACACACACACATACACACATAGAAGACATTTCAATTAAAGCGCATGGAATAATGTTGGTGTGAGATTGTATGTACATAGATATGTATGTATGTACATAGATATGCATGTATGTATGTATTCAGATATGTATGTATGTATGTACTATGTACATAAATATGTATGTATGTATGTATGTACATAGATATGTATGTATATATGTACATAAATAAACATGTTTGCATGTATGAATGTATGTACATATATTTATCTAATTAATATCGTATTTTAGTTTTGCTTTGCATTGCTTCAGCTTCGCAACAGGCATACATATGTACATATGTATGTATGCAGATATGTATGTATGTATGCAGATATGTATGTATGTATGCAGATATGTATGTATGTATGTAGATATGAATGTATGTATGCAGATATGAATGTATGTATGCAGATATGTATCTATGTATGCAGATATGTATGTATGTATGCAGATATGAAGGTATGTACGAACATACATATGTATGTATGTATGCTTATATGAATGTATGTATGTCTCTTCTCTATAATTCATTCCCACACACACACACACGCACGCACGTGGACATTTGCTGCTGCTGTTCTGTTATCTCCAATCTAAACTTACAACGTCTGGCGTTGCCACCTAGTCGCAAAACAGCTAATAATTAATAATAAGCATACACACACACACACACACCAAGAATGCGTGCATAATTATCCACATTCGCCTCTATTCTGGCCTCGACTGTAACTGTATCATATGCTAAATGTTGTGAATTTCTCTTGTTTTATTCATGGCGTTCGTAATTAGTTCTCCCAATTTGATAAACATCGTATTTACTTTATGCTTTGCCTTCGTTGAAAGAATGAAATATTTCAAAACTGCCAGAGGGCCAAAGTTGTGTGTTGCTCAGTGCCGTTGCCCCCAAACCCAATTTCATCTCATTTGCCTCTCTCTCTCGCTTAGCGCGCTCTCTCTCCTTCCTCTCTCTCTCTCTCTCTCTTCTGCCAGTGGGTGGGTTGTGGGAGAGCGGTTTAGAGAGCGCCATCTATGTTGTTACAACTACAGCTACACATAGTGTTGACTCGCTGCTATAACTCACACACACACACACACACACACACACACACATGGATATGGCAACACTGTGGAATGGGGAAAAGTAGCACAAATTGTGCGCTGTTTTAATTTCTTTGTCCCTCCTCTTCGCATACGTTCTGTACGTGTGTGTGTGTGTAGCTTTTGTTTTTATTTTTCCTGCTATTTTTTATACACTTTTTGCCTTTGCCATCTTCGCCTCTACGCGCTAATCGTTTGCGCCAGCAGCGCAGTCGTCGTCGTCGTCGCCGCGCTGTCTGCTCGTGCTGCCATTGACGCTGACGCTGACGCCGACGTCGACGTTGAGTCGGAGCAGAGAGCGCTCTAATTGCATTAAATTGTTTGGAAAATCATAATCAGTAATTCCATTTCAAGACAGTTTTCCTTTTTTTGCACGTGCGAGTGTGTTGAATCGAATCAATTTAATTTAATTTAATACACACACACACACCAAGGCACACACACACAGGCAGGTGGATAAATTGCTGCCCTAATTGCGAATTTATTTAACTCTTTAACGTTTTTTGTGGCTGCCGCACGTGGCAACGCTGCAAGTCATTTGCCTGACTCCGCTTGGCCTGCCACATGCCACCTGCCTTCCGCTCTTGCACCATTCGTCCCTCCATTCGTGTGGGGGACGGGCAGGAAGTGTGGAGCTACATGGCGGAAGTTGATCATTTGTTACGCGAAACTTTAATAAATAACTAAATATGTGCAGTACATAAGGAGAGTATATACATACATACATGCGGTATATACTGTACGTACATACTTTCCTCTTGTACCTTATGTACATACAGTATACTTTCCTCTTGTACCTTATGTACATACAGTATATACAGCATGTATGTACATACATAAAGATTGATTTGCCAGCGACTGGAACTTTGAGCTTGAGTCTTCGTTCTGGCAGGGCATTATAGTAGTAAATAAAGACATTAAGTATAACAACGGTCTATATAGCAGCATTATATAAACCTGTTCAGCGTTTATGAGACTTTTAAACAAATTAAGTTTCTATTAAGCTCGACGCATAACTGTTTCAAGTAGTTCAGCCATCGTAAAGTGTTTATTAACAACGCTGAGAACTTGGCTCTAGTTTAGTACTTTTCATCTTCACTCCAATCGCCTCTTTCCACGAGTGGCACATTCGGCACATTCACATTCGTTAGCATCTCTTGATTTTCGCATTCGATAAGTTGCCATTCATCCCGAAATAAATCTGCTTTTACTGTATGTAAATCAATTATATAAAGTAATACGATTTATGATTTATTTTAAATATTTAAAATATTTAAAGCAACTAATGTGACATTTCTCTACTTAGCCATAGCTGATAATGAATGAAATAATGAATATTGATTAGAAATAACTAAACTAAAACTATCTGAATGTAAAAAAAAAGCTGTAAAAATTCAGTTAATACCCAATTATCAATTTTCGCGCTTTACCCAAGACAAAGATAATATTTAAACATCTGTTTCTACCTGGAAAAAAGGAGAAAAAGCAGGGAAAAAACTCGGAAAGCTACAGTCGGATTCAACAGACAGACCCTGTACTTTCCTTTGCACACACACACGCTAACACACATATCGTAAAGTCAGACGCAACCGCATTATGCTCGCTGCGCTCCCCTTGCCTAGTACGAAAACTTTAATCTCGAATATCTTCGGTGTTTATTATCCGATTGAGCCACAATTCACAGCACAGATAAAGTTTAACAGAAGATTATTGTATGCCAAAGCACAAGTTTGTATCTTGTGGCTGTGGTGGTTTTTCGCAGTTTTTGCGGGTGGGGAGGGGGAGGTATCAAAAATCGAACACAAACTGCTTGCACTATAGGTGCACCCAACTGCCAAATATGATGTCTCTAGCTCTTACAGTTTACGAGATCTAGGTATTCAGGGCATTCAGACGGACAGACGGAGAGATGGACATGGCTAGATCGACTCAGCTCGTAGTCCTGATCAAGAATATATTTACTTTGTGGGGTCTACCACGCCTCCTTCTGCGCGTTACATACATATCTGACTTGCACAAACTTAATAGACCCTTTTGTATTGAAGTACAGGGTCTAAAAAAGGCAGAAAAAGGGCTTTTCCATTTCCTAGTTAGAGCGCGGCAAAGATAGCATTTAAACATGAATATATTGGCTTTTCATATCCGAAATAAACCCCTCTGCTCATTTGTGACATCTTTGTCAGACCAAGTCTTGAATTCTTAGCCGTTTATTGGCATGACTAATAGTAATCTAGTATTCCCGCTTCCCACAGTTTGCCTTCAGCTAGATCTATTTGTTTGTTACTCTTAGGTCTATTGAAATCACTCACCCATTCTTCTCATCGTTATATTCCTCCTCCTCTGTTTCCTCCTCCTCTTAACAGTATTCCTTACCAGTCATTTACACTCATCCCAATCGTATGCTCTGTCGCCCACAGGTGGATCAGTCAGTGAATCTACTGGATAGCCTGAATGCGGCGTCGCGGTGCGATGCAATTAAATTTCTGCTGCAAACGCTTAAGTGCAAATATCCGGATGCCTGCGACCGAGTCGTCAGGAGTCTGTTCAGTCACAAGCCGCATGAGAATGACTCCGCCGTGCAGCTAGCAAAGAGCAAGCAACTGCAGCTGCAACTGCTGCTTGCCACAAAAAAGGAGAAGACGGAACCGGGTACCGAGGCGGCGAAAATAAAACGTGAACGCGATGAGGATGTGGCTGCAGCTGGAGCAGCATCTGCCATCGACTTGAATCAGAACTTTGAGAAGATTCTCTGCAAGGAGGAGTTTATGTGCCTCGACGAGGAGGATGAATTCCTCAATGATGATGATGCCGATACTGAGAACTCGTCTTCCATGAGCAAGCGCCTGCACTTTCACCGCAACAGGAGTAACAATGTAAATGCGAATGCGGCAGGCGCTGCTCCACTACTAGGCGGTGATCCTCTTTTGATTAAGCGCAAACACGTTGCCACATTAGAGGAGGATGACGAGGAGGAGGAGGATGATCAGCTGGAGGAGGAGGAGGAGGACAATGACAACAGCAACAGCTGTGAGCAGGGTCTACTGCGCCGGCGGCAACAGAAGCTAAACCACGGCTCACGTACGTTGGTGAAACGGAAACGTAACAACCATCACATGGGCAGCTTGGATGCCGTGGCGTTACCAGTGACACGCTCCCGCCTGGGCGAGGGCTACGTCTTCCACGAAGACAACCAGTACACGCTGCGCTACCACCACAGCAGCGGAGAGTTCAGTGAGCGGGCGTTCAAAGCTCAGTTCCGGGTGCTACTGCGGCTGGCGCTGAGTCAGCATCATAAGCCCTTCCTCAAGCAGTTCTATGACAACTTTGTGGTCACCGGACGTCTGCTGGGCACCACCCCCTCGGCGTGTGTGCTGAAGGAGCTGCGTGAGCAGCGGCTGGACGAGTGGCGCAGGCAGCGTGAACGCCGCCAGTTGGCCAGGGAAGCAGCTGAAGCTACTGCAGCTGCAACCGCGGCTGCTGCTGCTGCCGCTGCTGCCGAACTGGCTGCAGCTAGTCTAGAGCTGAGACAGGAACAGCAGCAGCAACTGTTGGAGTTGCCGGCTCTGCAACTGGAGAGCAATCAGGAGCCACGGCAGCTGAGATCCATTTCGTTTGGCGACTCTGAGCTAGAGTCGGAGACGGAATCGCAGCTATCGTCGGCGGCACAGGAGATCATGAAGTTCGAGGAGTTCATTGACGATGGAGTGGGCGCAGGTCGTCTCATCGATGGACTGGAAATGGAGCCGGAAATCGACGAGATGTTGGCTGGTGCCGGCGGCAGTGGATTGGGCAGCGTCACAGGCACCGGCAGTGGCAATAGCAACAGCAACAGCAGCGCCGTGCACGACAATGGCATAGCGTCGCTCCTGATGGACAGCAGTCCAATGCCTAGCGCTCAGCTTCATCCTCACCATCTGTAAGTTGTAATTGCTAGTCGAATCGGTTTAATACTCACATTACTCTCTTCTCCCCTACAGCAGCAGCGGGAGCAGCACCAGTGTCGCTGGAAACCTTGTGATCAACGGCCTTACGTCAAGCAATATCAACAACAATAATAACAATAACAACAACAATAACACCAAGCAATTGGCGCCGGAGCACGTGAGCAAGCAGCCGACTCTTGGCCAGTCCCCATCGCAGTCGCAGTCGCTGGCACAGGCGCAACTGCATCACCCGTTGTCCATGCCCATGAGGCCGGGCTATGGGCATGAGGGTGTCGCCTTATCGGCCACCACGCAGCTAATGTCTGGCACAGAGATTCAGCTGCAGCACGAGGCTCGTAGTCAGCCGCCGAATCACGGCCAGAATCACTATAATGCTGGCAATAATCCGCTGTCCATGATGGGCGGCATGATGCAAATGCAACAGCAACAACAGCAGCAGCAGAGTCCGTTTCCACAGCAGCAGCAGCAGCAACAGCAACTGCTTAATAATCGCCCGCCTCATCTGCATCCCTCACATCTGTCCTCAGCTGGTCTGGCATCGCAGCTGAACTCATCGCTGGAGCTGGACGATAATGAGCTGTCCGGCGATGAGGATGATGATGAGCTGGACAATGAGCTGGATGAGATGGATGCGGCCAAGCAGCAGCTGATCGATGGCGGCAGCAGCAGCAGCACATCCTTGCAAGCGCCGCCATCGCACACGCCCGGCAGCAAGAAGGATAAGCCGAGCTACAATTGCCTACTGTGCCCCAAGTCGTACAGGAAGCGTAAATCTCTGCTGGATCACTACAAGATACATCCGGGCTATTGCCACGACTGTGGCCAGCCGCATGGCAATACGCTAGAGGTGAGGACTATGAACTGATCTTCCATATGATTGTAATAACAAATGCTTCATTCTCAAATAGGAAATCATACAACACAATCGTACAATGCATGTGAAGGAGTATCCATTCGTCTGCGAGACATGCGGTGAATCCTACTCACGTCGACAGCAGTTCCATGCCCATGTGGAGTCGCATAAGAAGGAATTCAAAAGTGAGTCGGATGTGAATGTAAATTTCACCAGAGCCAAGCCACATCCACTGGCCACAGCTGTGTTAATCCGCTTTAAATGAATTAATGTAGCTATACGTTTAACTAATCCTTAATCGACTCCTTGCAGTGTTGTCCTGTGGCGAGTGCGGCTTGCGGATGTCGCAGAAGAAGCTGCAGCAGCATTTTGAAGAGACGGGCCACAAGGCCGACGGCGCCATCTGCGAGGTGTGCGGCGCCGAGTTCCCCTCGAAGAATGCCCTCTATCAGCATATCATTCGAGTGCATAAGCGGGACAACTTCTTCGAGTGCCACATTTGCCATAATCGCTTCACACTGAAGGCCAATCTGGAGCGGCACGTGCAGCTGCACACGGAGGTGAAGCGCACGTATGTGTGTGATCTGTGCGGCTCATCGTATTTCACATATCCTGCGCTCAAGGAGCACTACAGCAACGCCCACGTCGATGTGTCCGAGTGCAAGTGCACGCTCTGTGGCAAACGTTTCGGCTCGGCCAAGTCACTGCAGCGCCATTTGCCCTCGCATTCTGAAGAGCGACCGCATTGCTGCAACCATTGCGATCAGGTAAAGCCAGTGGACTAACCCCATGAACAGCTCAGCTAATCCTCAATCTCTATTGCAGACCTTCAAGTGGAAGACGCATTTGGTGCGCCATAAACAAACCATGCATGGCAATCAGCCGCCTCCGGCCAAGGGCAAGGGTAAACAGCGCTTCCCCAAAGGGGAAGATGGTAAGCTCATCCCACACACACACTCCTCACATTCCAATGTATTCAGTATCTCAATCTCCCGCAGAAATGGTGCCTCTGCCCGATATGCCAGGTCCACCTCCAGTGAAGGCTAGCAAAAAGTCAGCTGCTGGCAGCAAGGCCAAGTCTCAAGTCACAGCCGCCGCTGTAGCACAGCAGAAGGGTGTTGGCATGACTGCCACGCCCACGCCACCGCCTCCGTTGTCTACGACGCCTGGTATCTCGCAGCAGGAGCAGTTCAATGCGGCCATGGTCAGCAGCAATAGCTCGCAATCTTCAACGGCTTCGACGTCCCAGCACTCGGTCAGCACGAGCGAATCTCAGCAGAATTCCATGTACAATCAGAGCTTTAACACGGACAAGTTGCAACAGCCACAGCAGCAGCAACAACAACAACAACAACAGGCGCCGCCGCCTCAGCAGAACGCACTGCATCATCAGCAGCAACATGCAGCAGCAACTCCGCCTCCCACGCAGCAGCAACAGCAGCAACAAGTGGTGCCCACACCACCACCGCAGCAACAGCAGCAGCAGCAGCAACAATTGCAGCAACCACAGGCGCCGCCACATCATCGCCATACGCCCAACAACAGCACGCCGGAGCTGCATCTGCAGCGCATGAATAGCTTCGGCGGGCCGGAGAGTCAGTTTCACTTTGAGCCCACTGGCAATCCTGCCGCTAGCTATCAGCAGCATCAGCTCTTGAATCAATACCAACAGCAGCAGCAGCAGCAATCCCAGCAGGCGCAACATATGCGCAGTCATACGCCGCAGAGTCCACATCCGCATACGCATCCACATCAGCAACAGTTGCAGCAACAGCAGCAGCAGCAACATTTCAGCTCGCCACATCACATGCCGCCCATGCATCACCAGCATCAGTTGCTGCTGCAGCAGCATCGCCACAGTCACTCGCCCCAGCATCAGCACTCGCGCCTGCAGTCACCACAGCCGCAGCCGTCGCCCTCTGCTGTGGCAGCAGCCACACCACAGCAACAGCAGCAGCAGCAACAGTTTATGCAGCAGCAACAGGCAACTGATACGTGGGGCAACATGGGCTTTGGCCCGCCCACAAATAGTCAGCCCGTTGAGCTGAAGGACAATAAGTTCTACATTGTGGACTCTACGGAGTTTCTGGGTCTTCCAATGAATGTGGGCGGGGCGCCACCTAATGCACAGCAGCAACCTGCTGTTGGCGTTAACAAGCCGCAACAGCAGCAGCAACCACAGCAGCAGCAGCAACAACAACCGCAGCAACAGGCGCAAGATGCGGCATTGACTGGGGATTTACTGAGCTTCCAGCACATGTGGCCACAGCAGCAGCAACAACAGCAGCAGCAGCAGCAGCAACCACCAACTGCACAGGCGCAGGCGAGTCAGGGGGGACCCGGCGATCCACACAACTACAATAACATTGGCAGCATACTAACGAATCTCATCGACACGAATCCCACGCCATTGGAGTACAATTTCGATTTGATGCAGCCACAGCAGCAGCAGCAAGCACAGCAACAACAACAAGCACAGCAGCAGCAGCAGCAGCAACAGCAGGCGCCACAGCAACATCACAATGCGAACGCTGCCTATGGCGGTGGCTTGATGCGTCACGCGGGCGCCGGCAATGTTTACGCCTACGAGCAACATCACAACCACAATCACAACCACAGTGGGCTAAACGAGCAGCTGGTGGTCAGCGAGCAGCAGAAGCACAACAGCTTTCAGCCATACCATGGACATCCGCATGCGCACGGACTGCAGCAACCCGGGCTACACTCGCTAGCTGGAGCCGCACACCTGTTGCCACCGCCACCACCGCATGGCAGTGTCTATGAGCGTGCGGTGGTGCCACCACCCGTGGGCTATCCCAGCATGCTGGGCGATGAGGCCAAGTCTGTGCTGCCGCCCATCAATGATTATATGCATCATATGCAACAGCAGCAGCCCGATCTAATCTATTATCCAGTGAAAAATGATTGACAACCAAAGTAGCCGGCGCTGGGTGGTGTCAACCCACCAACAGCGGGGCACCACCACCAGGAGCCGCAGCATCACTATGCCCATGCCCATAATCATATTAATCATACGCGCTGGTGGCCAGCACCAGCAGCAGGTATAGGCGCCAAGAGAGGCGATGTTTTTCATTGAGCAGGTAAGAGGAAGCTAGGAAAAGCATTGAAAAGATTGCATGGTTAATTGTAGATATCAAAGAGGAAGGATTCGAATTAGTGGTTAAGCTTAAGTACATACACTGAGAGAAATGTTAGAGCAATAATCAAGTGACGCTAAGCAACAGCATCTATTCTAATAGTTGAGGATTAACATGACTACACACAGACATATGCATATATAAATAGTAGAGTCTAAGAGATGGAAGAGCGTACACTATAAATACTAAAGTAAACTATGTAATACCCTAGCATATAAGTCTCTACTAACGGCAACAGCAACAACAACAACCACAACAAACAAATTTCGAACAAAAAGTAACCTTAACTTATGCTTAACATTAAAGGAGAACACAAAATACGTACGTCGGATATATATAGAGTGAAGAGAGGAATATGCCGAGTAAAGGCAGCAAATCAAATCAAATATTATGCATACGATATATACCCCTTAAAACGTTGCTAGATTTATTTTGCTTGAGCGCGACAACACGGCAGACGTTGAGTTGTTGACATATCATATCATAATAATAGTAATAATAATAATACATATGTATGCATTATTTGCTTGTTATACTATATTCTATTTTGTTGGAACAACACACACACACACACACACCACACATACTAAATGCCCTTTTGGTTCTCTTTGTTGTGCCTAGTGCCTAAGTCTAGTTTTATCTTGTATACCCTGTATTTTTTTATACCACGTGGCTTTTTACACCCAGGAAAGATGTACAATTATTGAATTTCCCCCCTACTCATGCCCACAATCTCTACTCTTCCCTCGCTTCCAATTGTAACTAAATGTAACTGTAGCTCCCCCTCCTCCTCCCTTTTGATGGAACACTTAAGTTAACGTATATGCGTATTTTAAATAAATCTTATACATTAGAGCGTTGTTCTTGTTTTTACCATTAATTGTGTATTCAATTCAGCTTAGAATCATTACACCTAAGTGAAAGTTTAAAACGTTACACGTGTAAGGCTACTTTTATGAACAAATCACAAACAAAACGTAAACATAAACAACAAATGCAACCAGCAACTATATTAAAACTAGATTTGTATTCTGGATACAAAAATAAGGAACAAAACAATTGCAACACACACAAAAATATAAATACAATTTGTATATTTAATAAAAATAGCAAAATAAAAATTAATAAAAATTCTTTTAAAAAATGCCTTAACTTTTGTTTTCAACAATTTATTTGCACTTTACCAAACCACAAATGCGAGTTAAACAATTTGTAAATAGCTCTAGTTAACGCCGCCCATAAGATTAACCACACGATTCTTATAGCGCTTGGATATATCGTTCTCAATGAACCTTTGCAGCGTGCGCGTCTGCGCCGTCAGCTCATCCAGCAAGGGATTGAGTTGTTGACGTTGCTCTCGAAGCTCTACGGCACGTTCCTTCATCACATCACGCGTGGCACGCAGCTTCTCCACGGCCTTGGTCATCTGCTGCAGCTTGGTGGCCAGCAGATCGGCATACTTGGGTGAATGCTTCAGTTGGAAGAGATGGCGAAGCTGCTCATCGGAGCTCTGCTGTATGATCTGCTCCACATGGCTCAATATCTTGGATATACTGGCGCTATCATGCGTGGCAATGTTGTCCATAAGAGAGAACATTATATTGCTGGAGGACTCCAAATGGTTTAGTTCATACAGACGCATACGTAAAAAGGACTCCAGTTCGTGGATTTCATCCAGAAAACGATCCCGATAACTGGGCGAATCCAACAGTGTGTAAGCCTGATCACCTAAAGATGATATATAATATAATCATGGTAGACAAGAGTAAAGACATTGTAACAAACCCTTGGCTGTGCCGCCATCCATTCCCGTGCCCTCGACCACAATGCCATATTCCTCGACGGGTATATCAAAGTTGATTTCGACAGCATCTGTGGGCGCACTCTCGATTCCCCAATCTATGCTCGTGCCGTCGCTTTCCTGGAAGTCGCCATAATCAATTATTTCCGCCGACACCGTGGAAGATGTGCCGCCATTGTCATCGGCACCAAAGTCAATCTCATTGTTATCGCTTTCTTTAATCGTACTAAGCCCGCTCAAGTTCAGTTTTAGCTCCGGTTCCTCTATGGCCAGGGGCGCTTCCTTGTGTATATACTGATAGACTGTCGTATTGCCATGTTCCACTAAATGGCGTAAGATGGGCAGGCATTGCTTCTGTCCGCTGACCTCTGCATACATATCAATGCCCTCCTGCACTTTGACGATATCTTGCAAGGATTTCGCATATAATTCCGGAAGACTTGCCAAAACTTCAATGAATTCTGCACGCAGATTATCTCCCTTGACGCCAAGTTGCTCCAGCAGAGCGGCGTGCTCTGCAAGCAGCTGAGACTCCGGCTTGTGCATGTCCTGTGCACGCTTGAGGCATTCGTCGGTCTGCTGCTCCAATTTGGTCATCTGCTTGCGGATGCCCGGAATCTCATAGTTAACATTCCGTACAAAGATTTGCGCAGTCTCTGCAAGATACGTAGCCTGCTTCTCGTACAGGCGACACACCTCCTGCCAGTCCTTCATCCGCTGGCTGCCGTAAGTGCCAAATACGCTTTTCGTATCCTTTTCGGTTTGCTTTAGAATCTCAATTATTTCCTTCACATGCAGATAGTTTATTTCTGAAAGAAAGTTATGCTAATTAGTTGTGGAATAGATAAACGAGAGCACTATTTACTGGATCCTGAGAGTAGTTTGATCAACTGATCATTGGCTGGCATATCCTGGAGGGCATTGCTAATCTTCGATTGAATATCCTTGATGGGGGCCTGTATATTCTTTGGGACAATGCGTCTGCTGACGAGCCAGTCCTGCAGCTTGAGCGTATGGATGTCTATTGGTATCTCTGACTCCTGGGGATTGCATAAAAGTTGGTTAGTTCACAAATATACATCGAAAATAGCAGATAACATTTCCCGCTTATTGATGAACTTCATCTGGGTTTTATTTTGATGATTTTAAAGAAAACTTACATTCATTTCGATTTTGTTGACGTTGCTGCTGTATATGAGGAATGATTAAAAAACTAGATACTGCTCGATAGTTCGATAACTATTTAAGCTATGTCACAACCACAGCTTTTGCGCCAAAATTAGCGCTTTTTTATGTGTTGGCGCGTTTTTTATTTAAGTTAGATAAATTCTAAATGCAAGTTTTGTTGGAGAATTACTGTTTTATTTATATCGATTGTTTCAATATTATTTCTAACCAAGAATTGGCAGTTTTTCTGGTCTTGTATTGGCCCTTTTGTATTCATTTTTGTCACACTTTTGATTATCAAGTGGTAACAGTGGTCACAACAGGTTTAACTTATCGATATTACGGCAAATCAGGGTTGCCACGTTTTGGTATGTCTACATTTGTCACTCACTTTTTAACATTGTTGAACACTGTCTACAGCTGTTTGTTGGCGTGCGAACGAAAGCAGATTTTTCCCAAAAGTTAAAATTTGTGCGTAAAACTTGGAAAAATGAAGGTTATTTACAATTCCCTGTTCAAGCGTACGTCTACTTATGCTGTTGCCATTATGGCTTCGGTGTTCTTCTTCGAACGTGCCGTCGATGTCGCCTCGAATACAATCTTCGAGTCCGTCAACAAAGGCGTAAGTTCCTGCTTATGTAAGACTAGAATTTGCATTTTAAAACGTTACATTTCCTATTGCAGAAACTCTGGAAGGACATCAAGGGCAAATATGAGTAAAGGCGAAGCGGTTTTTAGTTTTAATTGAAACAGTGATGTTGATTCATTGTAATTAGCATAAAAATCAACGTTTATTATAAACGAAACAAAAACCAAAACAATAATTGTGTTCTTTATTTCTTGTTGTTCTGTGTGGTTGTCGCTGTGGCAGTTGCTTCCGACACCTCCCATGGTTTCTCGTGCCGCTCGGCATCCCATGGCTGAGTGTTTGGTAATCTGGAGGGTTCCTTGAAACTGACACCGTTCTCTTGTACGGCCTTCAATAGTTTCTCCAGTTTGCTTCCAGCAACGGCCTCCACGTTGCAGGTCATTTCTGTAATACCCGCCTGCAAACAGCGGTATGCCAGAACTCGGCCCAAGTTCACAAAAGCTGAGGTGTCGTTGGTCTTGTACAACTGCTGCTTGATGGCCCATTCCGACGTACTGGCAGTGAGTATGGTACCATTCTCGTAGTGTTTGACATCGGCGCTAACGTAACGCCCGCTGGTAGTGATCTCTAGCGTGTGCCAATAGGAACGTCCGGGTTTCTCTAGATGATAACCACTTGGTTTATACGCAATGCGTAACATTTCCAGGTTCCGGGGGTTACGGTTGACCACATAATGCTGACCACTTGCCGGTGTGGTCAGTTCTTTAATTTTGTGGAAAACTCTAGCAGAGGTAAGAGGCCGTGCGCTGCGTGACATATTTTATTCAACTTTCAACAATTTTTCCTTTTAATGCAAATCTAATAACTTTACAGCGATATTTCTTCAGTGTTGTATTGTTTTACAACAAGCTGGCAACACTGTTTGTGACTGCGTTCTGTGAATGGCAAAAAATAACATCTGTTTCGGCTTGTTTACATTGAAAATTTTTAAAATTATTTTAGATTTCCTTTTGGCCTAGAGAACGTGTTTCGCTTTCTTGGCAATAGCTAAAATACTTTTCAGACATGCGCGCCTCGGCCAACGTGCACGGTAGGCACAAAATTGAGTTTCACGCGTCCGAATGGTCCCACATCTACCAGCTGAAAATTAAGCCTGGACGTCGACGGCGGCGGCAGCGGCAGCAGCGCAAGTCTTATATTCGCAAGTGTATCGCTAAGATAACGCTTATGTAAAGTGAGGCCGAAATACTCCAAATTTACTGTAGAAAAAATTACGTTGACATATCAGCAAACAAGAGGTGTCCATCATGTTGATGGCTATTTATACACTCACAAGGCGGCTAAGGCCTGATCACGTGAATCTAAAAAGCACACGTTACCTGTGGCAGTGGGATCGGCAATATCTGCAAAGAAACATCTATGGCCAACATGTCTACAAGCTGGCGGCAAGGGTAAGATTCATTTCTCATGCTTATAGTGCAACGCAAATGTGAAGGTCATTCAGTAGTGTGCGAAAAATATATGTACATACATATAAGTACATTTTGGCCACGCATTAATAGTGAAATTGATTTTTTCACCGCAGCATAATTCACCACAGACCAGGGCTGCTAGCCGAGCATTTTGGCGCGCATTTTGAATGTGTAGTTTTCAATGCTCTGCTGCACTTTGTTATCTCCCACTAAAGTAAACAGCGAGCAAGGTTAACAAGTATAGTAGTGTATCTCTGGGAAAACGTGCTTTCACTGCAACACTTAATATTTATTTTGTTTTGCAACTGATAAATGTTTACTGATAGTGCGCTCGCACTTGACTCTGGTACAAGTTCTCAGTCTAAATATGTTTTGGGACGGAAAACACTGCATTCTTGCTTGACACATTGAGAAATTGACAAAACTAGTCAAGACTAAGCATCGTCAGTTACATTTTCAAGTTCGCAGCACGCAGATGTGTCTTCCGCGTATCGAAAAGATACATTTAGAAACATTTGCTAAATTAAATCTAATTGAAGAACTTTGTGAATTCATTGATGGCGAGCCAATTAAATGTATGAATATTTCTGATTGAACTCTGGCTGTCGTAGGAGAGCACAAAGTGTGAGTACTTTTCGCATTTCCATTGTTTTAACGTTTTGCGTATTTTTATCGCGCTCTTTGTGTTGTTGATTTTCTTTCCGACTTGTTTGTGTTGCACAAACAACAAAAACAAAAAAATGCAGTTTCATGCTGACGGGATAAGGCACTCTCTCTCTCTCTCTCTCTCTCAGCGTAACTCTTTCGCTCAGTGCGCATGCTGCAACTGGAGTCCTGTGGGTGCATTTCGTTTGTTGTCAGTGATATCTGAAAATTATAGTATAATATTATTTAAAATGTGTAGTACTCAAAGTCAAATCAGATACAAACAAAAAGCAGTCTTCGACCCTCCATAAGTATGTGAAAGCTTGGGCAGTAATGCTGACTATGTGACCATTGATTAACTCTGATTCCATTCCAATTCATCACCTACAGCATTACGTCCAATCCCCGGAGGCACGCCCAGTACCCGATGGTAGATCCTTGGCGGAAATACAGCAACAACAGCAGCTGGAACCTCATCTATTATCGGAAAGCTTAAAGCCAGCGAATAAGGAGGTCAGAAGACAATCCCAGGGCTGGAAGCCGCCACCGTCTACCTCGAAAATGGACTCTGGTGTCGACGTTGAGATACCCTATGATATGAGTTGGGTGTTTCCCAGGCTGCGAAATCCTTCAATTTTGTGGTGGATCGGGAGTCAAATTGTTATAACGATTGTCGGCATCTTTAGCAAAGTTTTACTAGGTAAGTCGCACACACACACACACAGCCATACTTTGTATATGTGTGCGTAGCATATCGTAATGAGTTCGTTGCCTTTAAGAAGTAACCTTATTGTGCTTAAAGTCAGCTTAAACAATCAGTTAAGCAAATTTACAATTAGCCTCGGAACGTCATAAATTTATTAGCCTTTTCACTTAAACTTTATTACAAATATACGTATTTGAGTATTTCTGTTTTAATTTGCTTCTGTTTGGTTTTCACCTGTCGCCGCATGAGCGTAATTTTCCTCTCATTTTCATGGTCATGAATTTTAGCTCTCGCACGTTTCAATCTCTATTTCCTGTGTTCTTTTGCTAATTATCAGCATGATGAATTTTTATTCTTTAAAAATATGTTGCTATATGCATTTAATGAGCATTAATATTTGCATAATTGCAGAAATTATATTTATCAAATGTGTAAATGACTGGCGTTGCCAGATGTTCGTTCAATTCAAATGGAATTAGTATTTTAGTATTTTGCCGCCAAAAGCGGTATTTTTCACATGCGACTGGTAACAATTATGAAATTGGTTATTAATTTATTTACATTTTCTCTTTCAGTTGTCCTAAACAAGACCAAGGTGTACAATAAAGAGCGTCTGGTCTCGGCAATAGGCAAACGTCCCAATGGCGTACCCCTAGTAACAGTCTCCAATCATCATTCGTGCTTCGACGATCCCGGCATATGGGGCACCTTGCCAATGAGTCAAGTGTGCAATACACGTCGCATAAGATGGTCAATGGCAGCGCACGACATATGCTTTACCAAAAAAGTCCATTCGATGTTCTTTATGTTCGGTAAGTGCACAGAAACTGTGAATTAAATGAGATTCTAATTAATATTCTTTATGATTTAGGCAAATGCATTCCTGTTGTACGTGGAACCGGTGTTTACCAGGAAGCAATTAATCTGTGTATCGAGAAATGCGCCTTGGGACACTGGGTGCACGTGTTTCCCGAGGGCAAGGTGAACATGACTAAGGAGGATATGCGCCTGAAGTGGGGTGTTGGACGTATCATATACGAATCACCAAAAATTCCAATTATTTTGCCATTGTGTCACGAGGGCATGGACAGTATGTTGCCTAATGTAGAACCATATTCATTCAAGTATCGTCAGAAAATAACAATAAATGTGGGCCAGCCATTGGATCTAAATGATTATGTGCAGGATCTTAAGGATCAACATGTGCCTGAACCTGTGGCGCGAAAACTGATTACGGATAAAATTCAACAAGCTTTTCATGTAAGTATCAAATTTATTGTAAATCTATTTGATTTTCCTTTAATATCCATTTAAATTACAGCTGCTGCAGGATGAAACGAGGAAATTGCATGAAAACCGCATTACCAACTAGCAAACAAGAGCTGCTAAATAATTAACGATTATTTATTTTATTAGTATTAAGCCCAAAATGCACTTTCGAGAGAATGTTTGAAATGTATATCTTAATGTATTTAGATTCAATTTTCTATGTTAGGCAATTTCTGCCATCAGGTAAATGAGCAATTGAAATCTTAGAATGAAACTGTTTTAAAAAATTGAAATTCTGTGAATGTTTACTATAAGTAAAAAAGATTGTATTCATATTACTATAATATAAAAGAACGTCAAGTGAATAGTCGAATTTTAGTCGATTTGAGTTTGATTGTGGGTTACATTTTCGGTGCAGTATTTACTTTTGCCAGGTGGCAACGCTTGCAGAACTATCCAGTCAAAACAAAGGAAAAGCACCGTTACATGCATCAACATGTAATAAGCGAAATTAAAGTGGAGATTTATTGAATGATTTGCCTATAACAACTTGAATCTATTGCAGGTCCCTTTTAAAGGCTGGCAATAAGGAGAATGTATTGGTGCTAACCACACCCACGCGCAATGAGCTGCTCAAAGGCGGGCCAGCAGAGGCCGCGCTCAACAGGTGTCAAATATTGGGCAGAGGTGCCTTCGGCACAGTTTTCAAGGCAATTTATCACGGTAAGTTAAGTATACTGCAAATTCATATTAATTTCAATATTTACCTGCTATAGAACATGCTGTAGCGTTGAAGATCATCAAGAGCAACGCCATATCCACCTTGCACAATGAGGCACATGTGCTCAACTGGAAGCATAAGAATATTGTGCGTCTTATAAAGCTGGAGTCGACGCCGGACTTTGGACTGCTCATCATGGAGCGTCCCAATGGGCTGTGCTTGCAGCGTGTAGTGGACACATTAACGCTGCCGCTGGTGCATAGAGTGCTGTAAGTGCATGCCTTTAGTGTCCAATTGATACACGATATAATGAAGATTGTAACTTGCAGCATTACACTGGATATTTTAGCAGCTTTACGATATTGTCACAATCAAAATGTCCTGCATCTGGATGTGAAGCCAGCGAATATATTGGTTGCTCTGGGCACAAGATCGAGCGGAAATCGCAGTTATATATGCAAGTTATGTGACTTTGGTAGCTCCATCAAGCTGGATGACAGCTGTGCCCAGCAAGCGAATGGCAGGGGCACACTACGTTACATGTCACCGGAAGCACTACGTTCGGGGCCTTTAAATTACGCCTCGGATATATACTCCTTGGCCATTAGCATGTGGCAGCTTCAGGCACGTCGCTTGCCCTATCACACACTCACGTGCAATGAGTCCATTGCCTACCAGGTCGTCAAGCATGACTTGAGGCCAGATAATTATCGAATGCTTGAGCAGCTTAACCAGGTGCCTGCAGTCAATTGCAACTGCGCTGGACGTCCTCTGAGCAGCAAATACAATGCCGGCAGTATTTTATGCTGCTATGTGCACAGAAGTAATCCACAAATGGATCTACAATTAACGAGCGATTTATACAAGAGAGCACGGCGTAACCTCAACTTTGACGCCACACACGGCCGGGTGCTCAAGCGCCGCAAACAGCGCAAACGATCAGGAGGCTTAGCGCAATACTTTGATGGTGTAACGGTAGCTTCAGTCTCGGGTCTAGAGACTGCATATATTGAGCTATACAGGAGTTCCTGGCTCAGCCAACCTGAACAGCGTCTGAGCTCGCTGCAGCTGCAGAAGAGTCTGGAAATCATATTGATTAAATGCATGTCTGTGAAATAGCTCGTAACAGTCTATATCTAAATACTTCCCACTATTTGCTCCAGTGTTTTTACCTTTATACCTTTCGTGTAATCTAAACTTTTTTATACGCTTGAGTCTGTTCATATTTATGTAAATTAATTTCATTATACCACTAAGCATTCAATACAACCTAAGAAGCGGTCCCATGAATTTTGCGACGATCAGGTCCAGCCAACATGCAACATATGCGATGTATGTATGTATGTTGTGGTTGTCGGCTGTGCAAAACAGGTTTTGCCGAATTTGGTTGTTTTTTGCCTTTGCTCACTGCCTGTGCCTACATGCGGTCGATTAAACAGGATATGGCTGAGTTATAAGGACTTTTCTATAAACAAAAAAGTCCTTGTAACTCGTGAGTTTAAAGCACCTTCGTCCTTTTGATCACAGTTTATGATTCTAGGGCAGAAACTCCATACAAAAGGACATCGTCCTAGCTCCTTAAATGGCTGTTTTTGTGTTTTTAGCGCAAAAAATGCGAGCCTACCCCTGTAAATTTAATGAAGTAAAAAATAGCTGAGTCATGAACAACAACCAGTGCTGTTGTTGTTGTAGCTGTTGTAGTTGTTGTTGTAGTTGCTGTTGTTGTTGTTGTTGTTGTAGTTGTTGTTGTAGCTGTTGTTGTTGTTGTAGTTGTAGTTCTTGTTGTTGTTGTTGTAGTTGTTGTTGTAGTTGTTATTGTTGTTGTGGTTGTAGTTGTTGTTGTTGTAGTTGTTGTTGTAGTTGTTGTAGATGTTGTTGTTGTTGTTGTAGCTGTTGTTGTAGTTGTTGTTGTTGGAGTTGTTGTTGTTGTAATTGTTGTTGTAGTTGTTGTTGTTGTTGTTGTAGCTGTTGTTGTAGTTGTTGTTGTTGTAGTTGTAGTTGTAGTTGTTGTTGTTGTTGTTGTAGTTGCTGTTGTTGTTGTTGTTGTTGTAGTTGTTGTTGTTGTTGTTGTTGTAGTTGTTGTTGTTGTAGTTGCTGTTGTTGTTGTAGTTGTAGTTGTTGTTGTAGTTGTTGTTGTAGTTGTTGTTGTAGTTGTTGTTGTAGTTGTTGTTGTAGTTGTTGTTGTAGTTGTTGTTGTAGTTGTTGTAGTTGTTTTTTGTTGTTGTAGTTGCTGTTGTTGTTGTAGTTGTTGTTGTAGCTGTTGTTGTAGGTCCAGAACAATCCAGAACAATCTAGAACATTTCATGACTGCATTTTTGTATGCAATTTTCATACCAAAAATTTGCAGGGGTTGGGTCGCAAATTTGACCCTAAAAACACAAAAACAGCCGTATCCTGGCCATTTAAGGAGCTAGGACGATGTCCTTTTGCACAGAGGTGCAACTTTTATCCTAGAATCATAAACTGAAAAAGGACGAAAGTCCTTCAGACAGCCGAGTTAAAAGAACTTTTTTGTTTAAAGAAAAGTCCTCATAACTCAGCCGTGTCCTGTTTGATCCTGACGATCCTGGTGCCAACGAACGCGCCATGATAAGGACTACAAACAGTCCAAAGGACACGCAAATCGTCTCTCAAATAACAGAGTTGGCAAGGATTTTCGAAATCTAACTAAAATTTTCTTAATTTTTGTGGATGCGTTTTCATTGCATACTTTCGGGAGTACATGGTATATACTGTAAAGTTTTCTCCACGTTCAAAAATGTAATTCTCCGTGAAAACTTATCGGCTGTACGGCGATGTTGGGAAAAAAAGGAAACGTTTTAATTAACATTAACATAATATAATTGTTTGGTTTAATAATTTAATTTCCGTAACTCTCTTTTGTTTATTTTGTACTTGCTACGCTAAGAAAATACATTTATAATGTTTTATACGAGCTTAAATTTACAATTTTGCATTTTGTTGCCGTCGAGCGTAGTGTGTTTGCTATTGGGTTCTATAGATATAGATCGTCTTCATATATATTCAATAATTATGTGTGTGTATGTAACGCGTACTTAGGATGTGAGGCGATGCGCTCGTTAGTCTCTCACATCACTGCTACCACTAAGCATTCAATACATAGAGCTGTCAAATAGCCTAAAAAGCGGTCCCATGAATTTTGCGACGATCAGGTCCACGCAACATTCAACATGTGCGATCGAACATGCGACTGAGCAGCCAGCGCATGAGAAACTGGTTTCGGTCGAGTTGGACCAACGTCAGTCGAGTTGTTGTCAGTCTTGCACAGACGCTCGAACGGAAAGCACGGTCTGTGTCGAGCATGCCGCTATTTTCCGTTCAATGTGTTTGTGTGTATGTGTGCCTTATATGCGC